>JALHAQ010000068.1:0-461379 GCA_023838395.1 Holcopasites calliopsidis
TCGTTATTGCAATTTTCATTATTCTTTGATTATAAGATGTATTGTAAATTAGTTTACAAGAATATAAGCAATAACCTTTAGTTTCTAAAACATTTCCATGACGTATTTAGGTCTGTGCTGTTATCGGAATTGTAGTTTTCATCATTCTTTGATTATATGTATTGTAAATTAATTTAAAAGAATATACGCAATAACTTTTAGTTCTTAAAACACTTTCATAATGTATTTAGGTCTGTGCTATTATCATAATTGTAATTTTCATTATTCTTTGATTATAAGATGTACTTTAAATTAATTTAAAAGAATATACGCAATAACTTTTAGTTCCTAAAACACTTTCATAACGTATTTAGGTCTGTGCTGTTATCGGTATTGTAGTTTTCATTATTCTTTGATTGTAAGATGTACTTTAAATTAATTTACAAGAATATAAGCAATAACCTTTAGTTCCTAAAACACTTTCATAACGTATTTAGGTCTGTGCTGTTATCGGTATTGTAGTTTTCATTATTCTTTGATTATAAGATGTATTGTAAATTAGTTTACAAGAATATAAGCAATAACCTTTAGTTTCTAAAACATTTTCATAACGTATTTATGTCTGTGCTGTTATCGGAATTGTAGTTTTCACTATTCTTTGATTATATGTATTGTAAATTAATTTAAAAGAATATACGCAATAACTTTTAGTTTCTAAAACACTTTCATAACGTATTTAGGTCTGTGCTGTTATCGTTATTGCAATTTTCATTATTCTTTGATTATAAGATGTATTGTAAATTAGTTTACAAGAATATAAGCAATAACCTTTAGTTTCTAAAACATTTTCATAACGTATTTATGTCTGTGCTGTTATCGGAATTGTAGTTTTCACTATTCTTTGATTATATGTATTGTAAATTAATTTAAAAGAATATACGCAATAACTTTTAGTTCTTAAAACACTTTCATAATGTATTTAGGTCTGTGCTATTATCATAATTGTAATTTTCATTATTCTTTGATTATAAGATGTACTTTAAATTAATTTAAAAGAATATACGCAATAACTTTTAGTTCTTAAAACACTTTCATAATGTATTTAGGTCTGTGCTGTTATCGTTATTGCAATTTTCATTATTCTTTGATTATAAGATGTATTGTAAATTAGTTTACAAGAATATAAGCAATAACCTTTAGTTTCTAAAACATTTTCATAACGTATTTATGTCTGTGCTGTTATCGGAATTGTAGTTTTCACTATTCTTTGATTATATGTATTGTAAATTAATTTAAAAGAATATACGCAATAACTTTTAGTTTCTAAAACACTTTCATAACGTATTTAGGTCTGTGCTGTTATCGTTATTGCAATTTTCATTATTCTTTGATTATAAGATGTATTGTAAATTAGTTTACAAGTATATAAGCAATAACCTTTAGTTTCTAAAACATTTTCATGACGTATTTAGGTCTGTGCTGTTATCGGTATTGTAGTTTTCATTATTCTTTGATTATATGTATTGTAAATTAATTTACAAGAGCATAAGCAATGACTTTTAGTTTCTAAAACACTTTCATAACGTATTTAGGTCTGTGCTGTTATCGTTATTGCAATTTTCATTATTCTTTGATTATAAGATGTATTGTAAATTAGTTTACAAGAATATAAGCAATAACCTTTAGTTCCTAAAACATTTTCATGACGTATTTATGTCTGTGCTGTTATCGGAATTGTAGTTTTCATCATTCTTTGATTATATGTATTATAAATTAATTTTTCAGAATATAAGCAATAACTTTCAGTTTTTAACACATTTTCATAACGTATTTAGGTCTGTACTATTATCATAATTGTCATTTTCATTATTCTTTGATTGTAAGATGTATTTCAAATTAATTTACAAGAATATAAGCAATAACCTTTAGTTTCTAAAACATTTTCATGACGTATTTAGGTCTGTGCTGTTATCGGAATTGTAGTTTTCATTATTCTTTGATTATATGTATTGTAAATTAATTTAAAAGAATATACGCAATAACTTTTAGTTCTTAAAACACTTTCATAATGTATTTAGGTCTGTGCTGTTATCGTTATTGCAATTTTCATTATTCTTTGATTATAAGATGTGTTGTAAATTAATTTACAAGAATATACGCAATAACTTTTAGTTTCTAAGACATTTTCATAACGTATTTAGGTCTGTGCTGTTATCGGTATTGTAATTTTCATTATTCGTTGATTATGCGTATTGTAAATTAATTTAAAAGAATATACGCAATAACCTTTAGTTCCTGAAACACTTTCATAACGTATTTAGGTCTGTGCTATTATCATAATTGTCATTTTCATTATTCTTTGATTATAAGATGTATTGTAAATTAGTTTACAAGAATATAAGCAATAACCTTTAGTTTCTAAAACATTTTCATAACGTATTTATGTCTGTGCTGTTATCGGAATTGTAGTTTTCACTATTCTTTGATTATATGTATTGTAAATTAATTTAAAAGAATATACGCAATAACTTTTAGTTCTTAAAACACTTTCATAATGTATTTAGGTCTGTGCTGTTATCGTTATTGCAATTTTCATTATTCTTTGATTATAAGATGTATTGTAAATTAATTTACAAGAGCATAAGCAATAACTTTTAGTTTCTAAGACATTTTCATAACGTATTTAGGTCTGTGCTGTTATCAGAATTGTAGTTTTCATTATTCTTTGATTATATGTATTATAAATTAATTTTTCAGAATATAAGCAATAACTTTCAGTTTTTAACACATTTTCATAACGTATTTAGGTCTGTACTATTATCATAATTGTCATTTTCATTATTCTTTGATTGTAAGATGTATTTCAAATTAATTTACAAGAATATAAGCAATAACCTTTAGTTTCTAAAACATTTTCATGACGTATTTAGGTCTGTGCTGTTATCGTTATTGTAATTTTCATTATTCTTTGATTATAAGATGTATTTCAAAATAATTTACAAGAATATAAGCAATAACCTTTAGTTTCTAAAACATTTTCATAATGTATTTATGTCTGTGCTGTTATCGGAATTGTAGTTTTCATCATTCTTTGATTATATGTATTGTAAATTAATTTAAAAGAATATACGCAATAACTTTTAGTTCTTAAAACACTTTCATAATGTATTTAGGTCTGTGCTATTATCATAATTGTCATTTTCATTATTCTTTGATTATAAGATGTATTGTAAATTAGTTTACAAGAATATAAGCAATAACCTTTAGTTCCTAAAACATTTTCATGACGTATTTATGTCTGTGCTGTTATCGGAATTGTAGTTTTCATCATTCTTTGATTATATGTATTGTAAATTAATTTAAAAGAATATACGCAATAACTTTTAGTTCTTAAAACACTTTCATAATGTATTTAGGTCTGTGCTATTATCATAATTGTCATTTTCATTATTCTTTGATTATAAGATGTATTGTAAATTAGTTTACAAGAATATAAGCAATAACCTTTAGTTTCTAAAACATTTTCATGACGTATTTAGGTCTGTGCTGTTATCGGAATTGTAATTTTCATTATTCTTTTATTATAAGATGTACTTTAAATTAATTTACAAGAATATAAGCAATAACCTTTAGTTTCTAAAACATTTTCATGACGTATTTAGGTCTGTGCTGTTATCGGTATTGTAATTTTCATTATTCTTTGATTATGCGTATTGTAAATTAATTTAAAAGAAGATACGCAATAACTTTTAGTCTCTAAGACATTTTCATAACGTATTTAGGTCTGTGCTGTTATCGTTATTGCAATTTTCATTATTCTTTGATTATAAGATGTATTGTAAATTAATTTACAAGAATATACGCAATAACTTTTAGTTTCTAAGACATTTTCATAACGTATTTAGGTCTGTGCTGTTATCGGTATTGTAATTTTCATTATTCGTTGATTATGCGTATTGTAAATTAATTTAAAAGAATATACGCAATAACCTTTAGTTCCTGAAACACTTTCATAACGTATTTAGGTCTGTGCTATTATCATAATTGTCATTTTCATTATTCTTTGATTATAAGATGTACTTTAAATTAATTTACAAGAATATAAGCAATAACCTTTAGTTTCTAAAACATTTCCATGACGTATTTAGGTCTGTGCTGTTATCGAAATTGTAGTTTTCATTATTCTTTGATTATATGTATTGTAAATTAATTTAAAAGAATATACGCAATAACTTTTAGTTCCTAAAACACTTTCATAACGTATTTAGGTCTGTGCTGTTACCGTTATTGCAATTTTCATTATTCTTTGATTATAAGACGTATTGTAAATTAATTTACAAGAATATACGCAATAACTTTTAGTTTCTAAGACATTTTCATAACGTATTTAGGTCTGTGCTATTATCATAATTGTAATTTTCATTATTCTTTGATTATAAGATGTACTTTAAATTAATTTACAAGAATATACGGAATAACTTTTAGTTTCTAAGACATTTTTATAACGTATTTAGGTCTGTGCTGTTATCGGAATTGTAGTTTTCATTATTCTTTGATTATATGTATTGTAAATTAATTTACAAGAATATAAGCAATGACTTTTAGTTTCTAAAACACTTTCATAACGTATTTAGGTCTGTGCTGTTATCGGTATTGTAGTTTTCATTATTCTTTGATTGTAAGATGTATTTCAAATGAATTTACAAGAATATAAGCAATAATTTTTAGTTTCTAAGACAGTTTCATAACGCATTTAGGTCTGTGCTATTATCATAATTGTAATTTTCATTATTCTTTGATTATAAGATGTACTTTAAATTAATTTACAAGAATATAAGCAATAACCTTTAGTTTCTAAAACATTTTCATGACGTATTTATGTCTGTGCTGTTATCGTTATTGCAATTTTCATTATTCTTTGATTATAAGATGTATTGTAAATTAATTTAAAAGAATATACGCAATAACTTTTAGTTTCTAAGACATTTTCATAACGTTTTTAGGTCTGTGCTATTATCGGAATTGTAGTTTTCATTATTCTTTGATTATATGTATTGTAAATTAATTTAAAAGAAGATACGCAATAACTTTTAGTTCCTAAAACACTTTCATAACGTATTTAGGTCTGTGCTGTTATCGTTATTGCAATTTTCATTATTCCTTGATTATAAGATGTATTGTAAATTAATTTACAAGTATATAAGCAATAACTTTTAGTTTCTAAAACACTTTCATAACGTATTTAGGTCTGTGCTGTTATCGGAATTGTAGTTTTCATTATTCTTTGATTATAAGATGTATTGTAAATTAATTTTTCAGAATATAGGTAATAGCCTTTAGTTTCTAAGACATTTTCACAACGTATTTATGTCTGTGCTATTATCCTTATTGTAATTTTGATTATTTTTTGACTGTAAGATGTATTTCAAATTAATTTACAAGAATATAAGCAACAACTTTTGGTTTCTAAGACATATTCATAACGTATTTAAGTCTGTGCTATTATCATAATTGTAATTTTCATTATTCTTTGATTATAAGATGTATTTCAAATTAATTTACAAGAATACAAGCAATAACTTTTAGTTTCTAAGACATTTTCATAATGTATTTAGGTCTGTGCTGTTATGGGTATTGCAATTTTCATTATTCTTTGATTATAAGATGTACTTTAAATTAATTTATTAGAATATAAGCAATAACCTTTAGTTTCTAAAACATTTTCATGACGTATTTAGGTCTGTGCTGTTATCGGTATTGTAATTTTCATTATTCGTTGATTATACGTATTGTAAATTAATTTAAAAGAAGATACGCAATAACTTTTAGTCTCTAAGACATTTTCATGACGTATTTAAGTCTGTGCTATTATCCTTATTGTAATTTTCATTATTCTTTGACTGTAAGATGTATTTCAAATTAATTTACAAGAATGTAAGCAATAACTCTTAGATTCTAAGACATTTTCATAATGTATTTAGGTCTGTGCTGTTATCGTTATTGTAATTTTCATTATTCTTTGATTGTAAGATGTATTTTAAATTAATTTACAAGAATGTAAGCAATAACTTTTAGATTCTAAGACATTTTCATAATGTATTTAGGTCTGTGCTGTTATCGTTATTGTAATTTTCATTATTCTTTGATTATAAGATGCATTTCAAATTAATTTTTCCGAATATAAGCAATAACTTTTAGATTCTAAGACATTTTCATAACGTATTTAGGTCTGTGCTGTTATGGGTATTGCAATTTTCATTATTCTTTGATTATAAGATGTATTGTAAATTAATTTACAAGAATATAAGCAACATGTTTTAGTTTCTAAGACATTTTCATAACGTATTTAAGTCTGTGCTATTATCCTTATTGTAATTTTCATTATTCTTTGACTGTAAGATGTATTTCAAATTAATTTACAAGAATATAAGCAACAACTTTTAGTGTCTAAGACATTTTCATAACGTATTTAAGTCTGTGCTATTATCATAATTGTAGTTTTCATTATTCTTTGATTATAAGATGTATTATAAATTAATTTTTCAGAATATAAGCAATAACTTTTAGTTTCTAAAACATTTTTATAACGTATTTAGGTCTGTGCTATTATCGTTATTGTAATTTTCATTATTCTTTGATTATAAGATGTATATGCCTATCTTTTACAAACAAAATCGCCGGCCCTGTCTAAGAGTATCAAGATAATTATTGCACCATTATTGCGTTTTTGATTATTTATTAACTGTCTTAAGAAAAATGAATGAATTTTATCATTAGTTGTACACTATATGTATTGTTCTACTATCCTTTTCTATCAAGTCCCAATTTCTTATGGAAAACGGTTATTTTATAATTGTGACAGTAATTTTGAAACTAACTTTCATTATATTCTAATATTTCTCAACAGTGTTATGTACTAGTTATTGTTACTTTTTCTTACATGCATAAAGTATTCCAATAACGTGTAATACGAAAATGAGGCAAGAAGAATCTGAAAAATTGTAAAGCAACATAATATAATTACATATTTTGTGTTACGCAATAACTATTTAAGGGTCTGAGCATTAAAGGGTTGAATAATTTAAATGGTAGACCATTTCACTCCACTCAGTCGTACGAAGTTTCCAACGTTTATGTTATCTTTTATCCAATAAGCGCATATAGCTACTGAAAGGAATTTTCAAAGTGCGTTGTTCAATATTTCATAAGATAATGAGTAATTATTTGAAAAAAGCATCAATACTTACGAACGAAATCTGTTTAATTGCAAATGGTTATCTCCAGGAAATGATGACTATTAAATTCCTTGCTTTTCGAAAGTTTCGATCGAACGAAGGTGTAGACATTTTGTATTAATATGCCTATCTTTTACAAACAAAATCGCTGGTCCTGTCTAAGAGTATCATAATAATTATTGCACCATTACTTGCACTCTATACATTGCACTCTACCTGACCAGCAACTATCAAAGTACTGACTGAATAATATGTATATGTATAGTTCCCTCTACAAGCAGAAGCACATAATGTAGTTTATTTTAAAACATCAAAAATAGAAATTTTTACACGAGGAACAAATTTTTTGGAGTTTCGCGAAGAAACTGGCCAATGGATAACGGTGGAACGGAGAACATTAACCCAGGTGAGATAAGAAAAAGCTTGGAGAGAGAGAGAGAGAGGGGGGGGGGGGAAGGAAAGTAAAAAAAATGGTATTGGTCGAAAGCGAATTACATCTTGTTTAAAATAAAGAAGAAGAAAAATAAAAGACGCTGGTAAACTCTCAAGGTTTCGAACGTTCTAATCTGCCTACAAATGTAAGGTTGGAAAGGTATGAAAAAGTATAAAGAGAGCAAGACCGGGAGGAAAGTCGAGTGTCAGAGAAAAAGATGAAATCGAGTACCGTATGCAGAACGAAGGCAATGTCATCAAACTTGCATAATGTGTCCCCTTTCTGCAATTGCACGCAGCGAGAGTGCATTTAGGTCGCTTATACCGGTATACCCGAGAGACCTTTCCTCCTACCATGAACACGCACAGAATGGAAATGCCAGTGGAGGGCAAAAAGAATGTGTAGGATGTCGTTTCTCTGTACGCAGACACGACCAATAAAGCGTTATTCTTGGAATTGGAGTCTAGCCTCAATATTCTACACGTGTGAAAGAAAAGCTAATTATAAATCTCTCAAATATTGTTAAATATTTTGTTTGCAATAATTCTGCTGCCATCCATTCTGCGACCACGGATCGGAGTTTCCAGCTTTACCACAATCGGGTTTTTGAAATTTCGAGTATCGTACCTTTCTCACACGTAAACCTATAAATGCCGCCAATCCATAGGAACCTTTCGTTGAATCAGAATTGAAGCATTGCAAAGGCGTAGAGTGCAATAAATGTCAGATCGGTCGCAACGATTGTGGACGAGGCACTTCGGAACGCTTTGAACGGCTTCGATTACGCTTGTTTTGACGAATCGGTAAATCTTCATTTTTCGCGACGTCCAGATCGGAAAGGAAACGGTGCACAACGTCTCTACATTCGACGTGTACCCGAGACTATCCTAGCCTGAGTGAATTCAATAAAAAAAGAAAGTCTTCCGTGTCCTTCAACTCGCCATTTATGTTTAATGAAACATATAAAATAAGAGGGCGCAGCCCAACCATACTCTAAAGTAAATCTGCAAAAGTCTCTCAAATAATCAATCTTAGTATGCATTGTACTACCGAAATTTATAAAGAGTGATGCGGCAGAAATTTCTCTCTCTCTCTCTCTCTCTCTCTCTCTCTCTCCCTCTCTCCCTCCTCGAGGGACGACCGTTGCGTTCCCCGTGCGGTTGAGAGGTGAAAAGTGAGAAGAAGAAAGGTAAGAGGCACGGATCCCTTCCATTTCATGGAGGTGCTCAAAAGAAGACACGGCAAGAGATCGTGGACCTCGCAGTGCATCGGCTGCTTTACGCTTAGGCCGGACGTTCGACGTCGAACAACTTCGGCAGGACTCGATGCAACGTGCGACAAAATGCCGATCACACTGTCCGCTTTGTGTAAGTGTTGCCAATGTGAGCGAGAATCGACTTTTCCTAGTTTAATACACAGTTTAATACACAGTTTAATACCGCAACCCGATATCATCGATACCTTGTGCCGTCGAACGGGTTGGATTGTTTTACCTGTTTGAAAGACCACCGTAGGTCTGTTTCTTTGGAGGCAGGTAAGAGCTGCCCCATGGTCCGATGAATTGATATGGATTATCCTTTGGAATGGAGATTTATATGGGATTATTAGTGGGTAATTAATTTAGCACGCGATAATGAATAATGATGGGTTCAGCAGTTGCAAATGATGAATGTTGTAGAATGAGATGAAAGTCTTTAATTAGAATGTTTAATTCATTAATTTTTAATCAAATTCGGAATTGTGTGAACTTTATAAAAGATGTATCATTTCATCAAAGATACCGATTTGAAAAGTATTTAGCGCGGAACTATTATTAAATTCTTCATTTCAATGTTCCATAGATGAAAAGTATGCGAGTAAAATCTCTCTTGGTTCATGAATCACATGATAGAACACGGAAATAAATTCCCACGACTTTATACACAGTGGAGTGAAGTTCTGTTACGATTGTAGAAATAAACCAACGATTCAATTGATTAGAAGTAACATGTACTGTACTGAATTTTTTTGCATTCGATACCATTCATAATACATACTATATTCCCACGCTCAAGCAAACTCTCTCTCTCTTTTTTTTTTTTTTTTTTGTTATACATAGCAGTTTTACTATGACGTACAGTTATTGTACAGACTTTGCTATATTCCTTATGTTTATTGCATTTCTCATCGAATATGCACGCAGAAATTGCATAACACCCTTTCGCAAGTAAACTCTCACTGTCACGTGCATCAATCACAAGGTGATTGAGTCATAATTCAATGGAACATGTCTACCGCTTTCCGAGTACCTAAAAGTAATAAGATTTCAGGAGAGTTATTATACGACCATGACTTTTACAGGACTGTCAGTGTTGCAAAATTGAAGAAAAATTACGAAAGGAAACTGAGGAAAATAAGAAATCTATAAGGCAAATAAGAAATTGATGATTAAGGGGAGAACCATAATTTCTAAGCAACTGCAAGCTACTCATTCTTTCGGCAAAAGCGAAACAATATAGAAGGATTTCGCCTTTCGCACTCTTTCACAGTAGCACTCAGCTTCGTGACCTTTTTCTATAGACCACCTTTTTAATGCCAGCAACTACCGCGATCACAAAGGTACACTATGGATCGCATTAATCGATCGAACAAGAGAACCGATCCTTTGGAATTCGCATCACTTTCGCCCTGAACTATAACCGCTCCTCCCACCACACGCAATCCCGTTATCTCGCATTCTCGATCATATCATTCTGTCTATACTACAGTTTTCTTAATTGGGTTACACGCGAGAAAGCGCCTGCGACATGTAGAAGCTGCACCACTATATCTGATCGAACCATCATCAATCCAACTTTAACCCATCTGACTAACTTGATTTAATTAAACGTGGCCGTTTATTTATCTTTTTGTCAACTCCTCGATACATTTTCTCATTGCCCGACACAATTTTGTCAACGATTTATTATTGATCTTTTATTCTATTCAGGTCAAGATTAATATGTAGGTTCAAAACAGATTTACAGACTTCACTTTTCCTCGCGTCTCCGAAGGTAATTGCAAATTGTTGCATTTAATTTCCAGGTATAATCGCATTGTTGCAAATGCATTGCGCACTGCCTACGTCACAGGAGTTTTGAAATCGAAACGAATTCTTCTTGTAATAAAAACGGGGGCAAACAGCTCTTGCTGTTACCTGATGATGAATACATACATACATATGTATACGTCAGAGACAATTGAGATGTAACGTTCTTAGTTAACGCAAGCAACAAGTACAAATTTGTGTGCAAATGTGAATCAGTTGCAACGAGACGACACTGTCGGAGCAGGAGATTCTTCAAACGATGTCGCGCAAAACAAAAGCAAACAAAAAGAAGTGTTAGGAAGGAGAGAAAAGATTATTAAGGAATAGAAATTGCTTCACTTATATTATCTTGAACACTAAATTAACGCTGCGAATGACTAAAACGCAAACTTGTAAATGGACATTGCCGAATTTGATTGGAGGCTCTATTACTGTGTAATTCCAATGAAATCCATTAGGAGGAATTAAGTAAACATCTCAGCTTAATCTGAATAATTCTTTAACTTCCAAATCAATGTATAGTGATATAATGTTCCAACGCAATGACCAAGAAATTAACATCGTTCGACTCTAACAAAATTTGAATGCTGTCGTGTGACTAGGGTACGTTAATGAATCCTCCACGCTCGCTAATATCTAGGAAAAATCACAGAAATGTCTCTTTCGAACGACCAACTGCGAGGGGTACAAGAACTGTTCTTACAAAGCATTGTGCCTCGAGTACTAGTTCTATGACTATTACCAAACGAGTCACGTTGCGACCACTATCCACTTTCGAAT
This sequence comes from Holcopasites calliopsidis, assembly GCA_023838395.1. Classification (NCBI taxonomy): domain Eukaryota; kingdom Metazoa; phylum Arthropoda; class Insecta; order Hymenoptera; family Apidae; genus Holcopasites; species Holcopasites calliopsidis. The sequence continues at coordinate 11,495 of JALHAQ010000068.1, forward strand.
CTGATGGATGTCTCTAATTGGATCGTCGGATCATTGTTTCCATCTGAGAGCGTGTTTTACATGATTTGATGCTAATGTTGCGTGACGCAAGTGTATGGAAAATTAAAGGGGGACCGGCGTTAATGGATGTTCTTTCGATTACGGGGTTTTGTAGAAAGGTAATGTTTACTCGAGAAGGATCGACTTTTTATGCTAAGGCACTGTACGCATACCTGTGTATGTAACGCTGGAGAGAAAGTCGAATTGAAGAAGGATTTGGAGGCGGTGATAGGAGACTGTGGCGTTGGTCTGGGTCAGCGGAATAATTGAAGAGTCGATGCGAAACGGGTGTCGCAGGACGGAAAAGTGAAAACTAGAGAGGACATGCATATTTACGAGTTGGAAAGTCTTTCCGAATTATGTGCAAGTACGATAATATTACGAAAAATGGCGAATCAAAGAATTGTCAAGACAACGAGAACAACAGAAAATTGAAAAGCCTTCGGCGGAGAGCTGGCAAATTTTGTAAATGTTGAATTCTTACAATTTATATGCTGGTCCTTCAAGTCCTCTAATTATTATTAAATCATCGAATACCTTGAACAGTAATACTTGTGCTTTCCTTTTACATTTGCTTGAGCAACATATTCAGGTAAAACCACTCGTTTTGGTGCAGATCTTGTCACACTGACATTGTGCAACGTTCACGGCAGTCTTGAACACGAAATTCCAAGGAGGAGCTTCCTGTCACGAAGAGCCATCGATGGAACGAGGGGGAGGTATTGGGTTTGAATCGATTCATGGGCTATTCACGTTGCATCGCGCGGCCGATTAATGAGGAAAAGTATCGTTTCAGGAAGTACTTCGATCCGGAAGAAGAGGGAGTGTTCGACAGTTATGGATCTGCTGGTGGTCAGTACGATCCTTACCTGGAGAAAACAAGTATATAAATGACCATCTGCACTTTTTGCGCCTTTCTCTTATGTGATATTACATATTTTCACGTCAGGGAATCTGAATGAAGCAGCATTTCAGAATAATGAAAAATTGGTATATGCACGTTTCAATTGTAGTCTCATTTCTCCAAACTTTCATGTTTCTTTCGGATATCGCGATATCTCCTCTATTATCTTCGGGATTGTTGGAAAAATTGTCAGAGAAGTTTAAACTATGTGTATCATTGCACAACCTTTCACGGACAGAGTATACATATGTATGACTCCAAATACCGGTATAAATATACGTATAAAAATAGAGATCCACTATCAGCAGCAGGACTTGTTCGTTTTTCTTTCTATCCGTAGAATAGATTGCTGTCACTTAGTATTCAACCACAGAGGTGTCTGTGGTGGAAGAAACCAGATCCTCTGTGAAAGGTGATAATAACTATGACGAGAGATAGAAAACTAGTTGTATAGGTCACGTGAAGCCATCAGCGACTTACGAGAAGCAAAGCCAAGAGAATCACGTGCGGAGAACCGGATGGAGCAACCACATCTTTTTAAATGTCACACGTGGGATTATTCTCGCGAGATCCTTTCCGTGGTCTTTGCTCTTCGCACGCGTTTCTGAAATATTTACCTTGACTGTAGCATATGATAATGATATGCTTTCCCTAACCTTTTCTTCCCCCTTAAATATGTATACCACAATCGAACGTCTCCCTCGTTTAATATCAATTCTCTACTTTCTTCTTTGTACATTTTATCATATTCAGTTTATTTCATATTTTATGTATTTTACTTAACATATCATAATTAATGATGCACCCTCTCATACCCTGGGCAACATTTAGCATAATTCAAGATATAAATACCTTTCAATCAATCTCAATATGTATAATGGCACCGTCATGGCGCTGCTCAAATTCCAGTGAAATGTTCCCCGATATTCACTTAATATCACAACCTTCGGATAATAATCAATAATTAGGCACTTGATACAACACGAGTGCATGATTCCTTTTTCTTTGCAGATTTTTCAGATATCAGGAAGAATGTTCCCGGGGAGCCAGGAATCGATTATCCAGCATACACGACGCTTCCTCAGACAGGATTCACCTGCGAGGGGCGCTCGCGAGGTGAAGAAAAAATTCATTTTTCAAATTCGTAGCAGAATTATTCAATGATATCATATTGCTGGTCCAAACCAATTAAATAAAATCAACACACAGCTCAGCAATTAAAAAATGACACCCACTATTGTTTTTAATTGATATTACGTGTTCGTCACCATTGTTTTACACATGTTTTGTATTTTCTCGCGCGCATCATCTATCTCCACGCAGAGTAGGGATGCCGCCAGCAAAATCTTACGTGCAGCATTTTCTCTCTTTTTCTTTCGTTTTTTTTTTTTTTTTTGCTTTCTTAACCAATTATCTCCTTGTAGGTTACCGTAGTGGTATCCACGATCGGACTCAGCGAAATTTGCAAATGTTGCATTTGAGAAACATCGAACGAGCAAAAGCGTGTGTTCATCTTTCCTCGGAATCACTGCAAAGATTTTTTTTTCGTTTGCCCCAAGTCTCGTAAGAAAGGGCTGGGTGTAGAGAACTATCGATGTAAACCGCTATTGCACAATTTTGTTTTCTAGTAAAAATTTTGTTTCTCGTCAGGCTATTATGCAGACGAGGCGTCCGGATGTCAAGTGTTTCACGTGTGCCACGACGTGCTAGTTTCCTCCTTCCTCTGCCCCATTGGATCTACGTTTAGCCAACAATTGCTCACCTGCGACTGGTGGACCAAAGTGGACTGCTCCTCCAGCAGTAAATACATCGACGTGAATCGAAAGAGTTACCAGCAGGACGACGACGAAATGATACGAAACGCTTATGAGATGATCAGCCTCCGATCAGGGACAGATGTCACTAAAGACGGTTTAGTAGATCCTGATCGAACAGGAAGCGTGATAGACTACCCAGGAAATCCAGGAAGAATGTCAGACTATTCTCTAGTGGACACAACTGCGAACGATCTGCGGGACAACTTCGACAACGATCCCACTAGAAATTTCCTCCTACCACCCTATGAATCAAAAGTCAGGAAAATTCAAACAGATCGAAATTACCAAGGAAGGTTTTATATTGAAGGGAAATCTAGATCTCCGTACGAAGATTCGCCGATAGTCAGAGTACAGGAGATCAGCGATTCAAGCTATGGTGATCATCAGAGGCAGAAGAATGTTCAGGCCAGTTATGGAGGGACCAACGAGTTCACGAATCAATTTCAACCCTCTTACGCGCCGACTGTACCCACTGTGACCACTACAACCAGACGATTCTATTCTCCAACCATTCCTACCACTTCTAGACCTTCTACATTGGCTTACGGTAAGCTAGACCAGTCGAAAGACAGTTCCGATTATTATTTCTCTCGCAGCAGAACAAACACCAGAGTGTTTTCGGGTGAAGAAAATAGTGGGCAGGATATTAGAGGTGCGTCCTTGAAAGAACTGAACAGGGACGATGATTATAGTAGGCAGGAGAGTTACGAGGACGATTATGAAGAAGATGATAGTGATAAGGGGAGAAGAGGTAGCAAATCCAGAGAAGGATTTCAAGTTAGAGTCACCGAGGATTATAATGTCAATAGGACTGGTGTGTTCGATGGCACAAGTTCTCTCTTCGGTAGAATGTACGATGTATTCGGTCGAACTAGAGATGAGGAAGAAGTGGATGATTTTGAAAGCATAGGGAGCATTGGCCTGGGCCGAGCTTTGTATAAATCGTTCAGAGGAATCTCTGTCCAAGAACAGAGTCCTATGAAAGAGAAGGCGGATGGCAAAGAGCATACTTTGGCCAGACCAGAGACCACAAATTACCCCGTGGGGATTACGGAAGAGGCTACTGAACAATATGAGAAAGATGATAGAGGCAAGAACGTTTCGAATGTCTCTGAATCGCCGACCACTCCATCGGTCATTGAGAGCACTAGAAAGGCAAGCACCATTATATTGTTCAATTCTTCCAAAACTGAGGATTCTGGTAAACTGTCGCAACCACCAGACAACGCTGAAAGCAACTTTCAAATAACGATTCCAAATTTATCCGATGGGCATAGATTGCAGATGAGATACTCGATAATGGATGACAGTCGTAACCTAGGAGACCAGGGTACTTACTCTTACGATGGACACCAGACAAATAGTCCTTCTGATTTGAAAAATAGTACTGAACAGAAAAGTAGAGGGGTAGAAAATAATAGGTATAGCTTTAAAGCAGACGATTTCGTTTCAAGGTCAAATTGGACAATTTTTGTTAATGAGACGATATGGTCATCAACTAACGACACAGTTCCGATACCGAAGACTATAAAAACCACATCGCCTTCAGGTTCTTTACATTCTTCAACAAGCGAAAGCTCTCGCGCAACTTCGGAACAAGAATTAAATAAAACTTCATCATCCTCTTTGACTGAATCTTTTACTGTTGGACCGCCAGGGTCTACCTTGAGCTACGTCAGAGGCAAAAGTCTTGAAGAATCAAAGAGGAGGCCACAGGATAACCCTGAAGACAGGATAGATCCCTTCAGATCGATCAAGCTAGGGAATTCAAAACGAATCGAAGAAAGAATAGAAGCGAATAACTCGCCCTATCAAATAACTCACACTGCAAACAAGGGCGAAGAACTAGAAGCAGAATTAGAAACTGTTGCAGTGCATGAGCCGGAGGTTGGAAATGGCTCGAAATTTCTGGATAATTTTTCCAGTGTCATGGATGATTTAAATAAGAAGCAGAATTTTGATACGGTCAGTCTTGTACAGCTAATGTCTGTTTTATTATTAAAACTGGATAAAGTTCCTAGACCATTTTCCCTGCCAGATGATCAGAATTCAGATCTCTGGACTCATCCGGAGACTCGAGATGATTCATTTGATGCCCCTAGTGATGGAGTTATTGACGAGAGTATTAACTCCAATAGAAAATTAGAAGGGGAAGCTACGCCCAGGTCTGAAGAAATGTTTGCAGAGTCGAAAACTACCATTTCCGTGCCTAGATTGAAAGAAAAGATTCTTGGACAATTAATCGAGAATTTTGGGGAACCTATTTATAAGAATGACGAGCAGCCTACCTTCCGTCTCCCTGATGAAGAAAGATCTATTGATTTTCCGAACGGGCTTCCCATTAAAAAAGCAAACACCGATGAAGAATTAAATGCCGATGTTAATGCTGAAAGCATTGAGTCCGATATTGTTCAAGCGAATACCGAGGCAACGGTGGGAACGTCCACTCAAAGGTTCGCACTCGCTACTGAATCGGAGAAGACAATGGTGAAGGCGGAGTTTATACCATCGGTTGGATTTTCTCTTGACACCGGCGAGGGTAGAGAAGAGTATGTGGAAGCTGTGATAGGTGGTTTAATTGGGCCACAGGCCGCGGAAAGCGGAAAGTAGGAGGCGATTTTAAATGTTGGTAGAAAATTTGTCAAAGAAGAATGGGACCTCAGGGAAGAACTACTGAAGGAATTACGTACGATTAAAAATGAAAATTCGACTTGGAACGAAATCTGCGATGCCTTGTTATTTTATACTCGCACATTTCTTTCCTTTTTAGACAGGGAAATGAAAACTGACAATTTTGGTTATCGTTTATAGTAGTAATTTGGTGGTACTATTATTTGTAATGACAGCTTGTACTAACAATGCGATGGGTAGTTGTAAAATTGATGTAAGATCAAGATATGACGTTGTACAGAATAGTAATGTTATTATCGTCGTTAATCAAATTTATTATTGATCTTCGAAGAGAAGTCTCATGAATGTACCACCCTTGAAGTTGACCAATGACAAAGAACGTGGCTCCGAAATGCAAGCTATAGTAACAAATTCGTAGGTGTGTATTGTAATGTATACATATACATGTGTTCAAAGAAGAATGACAATTATATGAATATATTAATTTGTGTTTTATGTAAGCAGATATATGTATGTAAAATAATATTTTTCACATATCCCCGCGCCATGTGAAAAATAATGTTTGAATTACTTATCACCTACCTACACCGTTGCAAGTCAACTTTAAAGCCTCCACCACCTCCCTTCATTTATTTTCCATAGCAACGTCGATGTACGAAGCAAGACTCGTAACTTCTACACGTTTAATCGATTACCTACGATCACTGTGAGTTATTAGGTTAAAATTAAAGTGCTCTAGTAGCCCTCAAGAAGAATCTGTGAGTTTTAATTTCCAAGCATGTATATTAAAACAGCAACTCTTAACTAGGTTAAGAGAAAAACAAAAATGACAGAAAAGGCAATAATTACATTGTAGGGCAAAGTAAAATCAGTTTCACTTCTCGTACAAGTGATTCAATTGGAGACTTCGTCTCTGGCTTTGGATTGGAGAGTTCGTGGATTAAGAAGGTGTAGTTTAGGTTAGCCAAAAATGACCGAATCAGAAATTAATATTTTACAAGAAGATGAAGATGGCAATAGGGACGAATTGGACGATGTTACTTATGCAAGTAGACCGTCGATCTTGAACATGGACTTTCGGTAATTAGTCATTGAAATTCAATCAGATACATGACGAATTACAAGTTTTTGTTAAATAATTAATATTTGCAGAATAATGTGGATACGAGACAGAGTGATCACTTATCTAGGAATAGAGGGACACGAGTTGCTCTTCTACAAACTTTTAAATGTAAATTATCTTTTCGTAGCCATTAACATCTCCCAATCTAGTTTGTGAAGTTTTACAGAAACATTTTCATAAGATATTAGCAGTTGAATGAATCTTTCTTTCCTAAAGCAACGGTCGAAAATTTAATTATGTCCCGGCCTATCTCGGTAAATTCCTTTGTCAGAAACGAAATGATTTAATTACTCTAAAACGCAGGCGAAAAATCGGTACTACGAGGACAAGCTGTTAAACTTTTTGATCCTCGATCTCTACGAGGTGACGGACCTTGAGAGGAAGGTGGTCTTCTTCTATTGTACTTATTACAGTGAGGTGACTCACGAAGAAATACCAGTCTGGCAAAGTGAGTACACACTTGACTGAAGGAAACACACTTTCTAGATTGCAATTGGCGTTAATTAATTAGAAACGTTAGCCAATTGGCAACGCACAGCGCGGTTGCGACGAAAGGGAAAAATCGTACATTCATACGACGTACTCGCGGTAATTTGTACTTTCTACGATCAAAGTGTTTCTGTGGTATAAATTGTCGAAGATTCAGTTAAATCTTCAGCTTTTTATATTTCTTTAGGTCAGCAAGCCTTGTCTGTGAAGAATTTTTACCAACTTCTATTTGTTTCTTTCTTTTTCTTGCTGCGAATGCTCACTGCGGCGAGAAATGCACACAATTCACTACACGTCAAATTTCTGTCCTTTTTCTGGAGGAATACGTGTCAACAATGAATCGTAATGAACAGGAAAAGTGATCGAGGATGATCAGAAGTCAATTGGAAGAAAGAAGAAGCGCAAAAGGAGCAAGTCGAAGATTCCAAATGTGGATCCGCTTGCTCTTCTGGCACAGATGGCAGAGTCTCCGAGCCGACTGGATCAAAAATCGATGATGAGCGGTTACAGCGACGAGGAAGCGAAAGATGGTGATGACGACGAGGTAGAAGGGGAGGGGGAGGGGGATGGGGAAGGGGCTGAAGAAAAAGACGAAGATACGAGAGAAACTGGAAGTGGTGATAACGCGTCAGGGAAAACAGAGGAGGAAAGGGGTGATTGATTAAAAATTAAATGCATATCTCTATGTATACATATTATTGGAAATACCGGTTCCTTCATTGCTTTTGTATATTTTTCCAGACGATCTAATGTACGTGCCACCCCCGGCGGGAGAAGAACATAATTATATTTTGTCCAAAGTATACAGCTGCACGGCGTTCATTTCTAATCAGTTATCGCTACTGACCTAGTATGGTGTGTGATTAAAGAAAGATTTCATTGCAGAAAATAATCGAAAAGGTACATCGTATTCCGATTCTACGCATGGCCTGCGGTGAAGTGAATGGAAGCAGGGCTGATTTGCAGGACGTCACGCTATTTTACTTTTCGAGAACCACGGTCGAGGGTATACCGAACTTCGATTCCTATAAGGAGTGTCAGGATAAAATTACGAATTATCTGGTGGCCGGATCGATACAGGGAAGATTTTTAGCGTCGATGAACAGGCTGCTTGTCGAGGTGGAGATAGAACGATATTCATTCTGTTCCAGTTTCTTATTCTCTATACGCTTGATAATTTATACATATAACTGATTTAGGTATTCGATCCGTTAGTGCGATCTCAGTTTCGAGCTCCAGATTTCGTGGACGATACACCGTTCAGGGAAAGAGTGAGCGAGATGGAAGCCGAGGGTCCGCCAACGTTGACAGACATCATGGCAGCTCGAGTAAACGCTCGCATAAATTATCTAAACAAAATGTTTTAGTGAATGTACGATCGATTTCGAACATTTTTCCGCACTATTATTGAACAGAGCTCAATTTTCCGAAGACCATCAGAATTCCGCAGAATATCTATAGTGTTATCGAGAAAGGAAACTAAGGATGCCGACGAGGGCGAGGAAGAAGATGAGAAACCGAGTTCACACCTCTCGTTGACCGAGAAAATAAAGGCCAGCAGATCAAGGATCAGACAGAAACAGCAAAAGTCTGCCGCCGCGGCTCTTTCGGACAGAAATACCAAAAAGGGATCGCCTGGTGCCGCACGAACGTTTCGCCCATCCTATACTCAGCATAGAAACGACGTTCTATCTTATCTGGACAGATTGATAGAGAGTGTTGAATGGTTAGCCAAATGAAAGAATTGTGTGGCAATTACCCGCGGGAATTCAAACGCAAAGATTATTCTTAGTAAGAAGGGAGCTCGCATGAAGCAAAGGCTGAGAAAAGTGTCCAAACACCAGGAGGAAGCCAATTTCCAATTTTCACTGCATTTTCAATGAAATTAATTAATAGTGTATACGCTTCTTTTCCTTCTTCTTCTTCTTCTTCTTCTTCTTCTTCTGCTTCTTCTGCTCAGGATTCCAGCTCATTCTTACATAAATTTGACAATTTTATCTCTCTCAGGACACTGGAGCATATTCAGGGTGATATTCTGCTGACGATGCCAGCTATTTCAGAATTAGAAGACTCGAATGTTACCGACGATATGTTGCTAGAGAATACGGAAGTGGCTGAGCACCTTGAGCAAGTACTGATGTCCTGGGGGGTGCATATACAAAAGGTGATAGGAAAAGATTGGGGAGCTATAAAGAGAGATATTCAATTCTAATTAAACAAAATTTATTCAGGTTTTGGAGTCGTTCCAAGTAAAAGTGCCAGATGGCAAAGGTCCACTGGCAGAGTGCAGTTATTGGAAAGACCGAGAGATAGGACTGTTGATGCTTGTGGAGCAATTAAAGACGCCTATGGCTAAAAGAATTTTAAACTTATTAAACAGTGCACTTTCGCCGATCGCTTCCAATTTCAATTATTTCTATTCGGATTTATGGAAATTCTATATAGAAGCCAGAGATAATTATCGATTCCTGGAGACCCTGTTAAGGCACTTCAAGGTAAGAAATGGGGGGAGGAGAAGATGATTTCCGGCTGGAGTAAAATGTTAAGCGAAATGTGTGTAATGCAGCTGCTGGCAGAGTCAGATTGCTTTATAGCAATCAGTCAAGCCATATCCCCGCTGACGGAAGGATTAAGAATGATTTGGGTCCTCTCCAGTTATTATTCTTCCGAGGAGAGAATGATGGCTTTGATGGAAAGAGTTTCATGGCAACTTTGCCAAAACGTCAAAGGAAACCTATCTATAAGCGAACTTTTCAAGCAAGTATTTCTCAACAGGAAACTCAGATATTTTCCAAACGCACAGAAGACGCTGTAGAAATAATTCATCTACATATGTATAGTTCAACTCTGTTGTAAAACCATTTTAGTCATTGTAAAATACTAAAGTACGGTTTGCAATTTGTTATAACGATACAGGCAACCTTTGCCGGTGATTCTCCAGAAGACAGAAGAAGCTCGCGCGATGTTGAAAAGTTGGAAACAGTCCTATTTAAAAAACCGGGAAGACATCGAACGGTCTGGCAAAGGAATGCGTTGGGAGTTCGATCAGAAACGATTATTCCAAGAAACCGAGTACATAGCTTCAGTTTGCGATGGCCTAAACCAAGTTGCAAATGTTCTCCAAGACTTCTACAATATTTTTGGACCATACCTAAAAGCGATCATTAACGATCCAGCTCAAATTGATACTATAATAAAAAGGGTTGATAGATTGACGCTGATCATTTTGGAGGCGGACTATAATATTTTTGACGAGTACAATCATGAAAATTGGTCCACCACTATGTCAATATTTTACCAAGATGTGCGTTATTTGGAGAACGAAGCAAAGTTCTTTATCGACGAGTGTTTCATGGCGCTGATAAGCGCGGAGAATGCACTGGAGATGTTGTTGAAATTCAAAGAAACTAAAACCCGAGCCACTATCCATCAGCAATTGTTGAGAAAGTTTGATGTTATTATGCAACAGTTCAGCAAAGAAGTTAGCACCGTTGAGGGAATATTTAACAGAGGCAAGATACCTTGTTTGAATTTTTGGACAATTTGGAATATCGGGATATTAAACTCCCAACTATTTAAACAATCATTGAACTAATTAATTGCCAGGGAAACGACATCCGCCGCTATTGACCTATCATCCCCCAATGGCTGGCGCCATTTACTGGGTGAGACAGCTGTTCTACCGCCTAAGAGTACCAGTTCTGATCCTCCAAAACGTGCCAGAATTAAAGCACAGCAAATTGAAGCTGCTGGCATTTAGCCAATATTACGAGTTAGCTAAACAATTGAAAGCATTCGAGGAATCAAAGTATAGCACCTGGGCGGACAAAGCTGAATCCGTTGTGTTAAATACCGTGAAGAGGAGCATCCTGAAGGTGGTACGCTCTGAGCCAGACAAAGGTTAACAATTTCAGACGTTTCTTAATTCGAGTAATTTTCTTTAAAACAATGGGAATTTCGTTGGAACAGCTTTGAATTCGTCCAACATTCCCCTAGGCTTATTAACATTCCCAGACGATGGAAAAACACCAAACCCAAAGAACCTCCAGATCGTACATATGGCAAAGAAGGAAAAAAGATGCATAAAGGATTTTGGATCCTCTGGATCCACACCGCAGGAATCTATTCAGAAAGGAGTCTCGAAGCCAAGCATCGGTGATCCTTTGATTAAAAATGATTACAGCTCGAAATTAGAGCCACATAAATGATGCAACGATCTGTATGAATATTCATGAGTTTATTTAACAGAAACAGAGAGCACCGTAGGCGCTAAAGGCCAAGTGAAGCCGGATACGAAAGGTGAACCGAGGGGTCAATCCACCAGAGACCAAAAATACGCTTCTTCGGACAAACATGGTACTCGGGGGAACAAAATCGCTTGGACCGAATTTATGAGTGGCTCGATCCTTGTCGAGTGTCAACTTCGATTTCAAGTGAACTTCGATTGGGAGATCTTCGAAATTATTCGCGAGGTACGTTCCTCTTTCAGAGAGCAAGCATCTCTCATTTATTCCAACATGGAATATTTTATGATCACACCTTGTTGCTCAGCTGTTCTTTAATGAAACTATTTTTATTGAATTAATTGATGAGCGGTCGCTGCCTTACTTATGCTTTTCTTTCCTTTTCTCTTTTATCGCCCTTCTAAGGCTGAATTAATGGAGCAGTTAGGCTTCGAGTTATCTCACATGGTGAAGGATGCCAGCACAAAAAAGAATCGTTTCAGAAGCGACCTCGAAATGATTGAAAGAGCTATCGACCAGTACAATGAGATGCTGGACAGAATGGATAGAGCTGATGTAAAGAAAGAAGTTTCGTTGAACAGATAGATTACACAGAAATGAACAGTAATCCAGCTCATCGCTTTACTATTATATTGCAGATACAATTTTTTAAGACAACATTGACGGAGATTGAGAAACACATTCAACCCGGTCTGGCTCGTCTCAATTGGAATTCCTTAAACATCTCCGATTATTCACAGAACTGTGAGAAATTGTTGAAGAATCTGAGCTCGTTGGTGGACCAAGTGAATCAAGTGAAAGCCGATCTTGATAATAGAATCAATAGTGATCTTCAAACGTATCATCTCTTCTCTCTGTCGCTGGACTTGCATAATTTGGAGGAATTAATGCATTGCAAGGTTGCAGCACAATTACACTTAATGATGTATATTTAAATGCTGATAGTCTTTTAAACGAGGATAAAAATCAAATCTTATCGCTCGCTACAGACCTATTTCCAAGAAGTACAGAATCGAAGGATCAATTTAGTTACAACAATGGTCGCGACGTATCAATCGACAACTCCAATCTTAATTAAGCTAGAAAGTCTAGTATTGGGTACGTCCACTGGAAAAAGTCCAGCCATGCAACTATTCTACGAGAAATACGAAAGAAAGATATTCTGCGCATTCTTAATGTATGTTCCATACAAAGATCGCGGATGATACAATCGCAGATGAAGATATTGTTAGCAGTAATAATAATGCCCTGAATTCGATAGATGCGTAACCAGGAATTTGGAGAATTTTAACCGCACCTTAATGGAGCACAAACCACTGTTTCAAGTGGACGCGATTCTGATAGCCTCGGAAGTAGTTCTGAGACCATCCTCTGGCGAAATTTACAATATCATTATTCAAAACGTCAGGAATTTGTTGGACGAGTTTAAACTCTTTCCCAGATGGATGAATAAAACTTGTTTGGAATGTAAACCGCAAAGAGCAACCGACAGTGGTAGTAGCAGTGGCACCTTCACATTTTTCGAAGACGTCATGTCCATTCAGGTGAATTACTGTCTTTTCTTTGTTTTGTTCTTATGAAGCCTCGTCATTGAGGTAATCGAAAGAGAAATGTTCATTTGTAGGTGGTGAACGAGAAGATACTAATGATTCAAAAGTCGGCGCACAAGATTGCTTTGGAATGTTGGCATTATCTGCAAAGGTGGAAGAAGTACAGCAACCTTTGGTCCTTCAACAAGAATCTGGCCGCGGAGAAATATGCCGCGACTGAACCGTCACTTTTTCAGTACGATGAAAAGTTCACTTTCTACGATAACATTCTCGAGGAAGTGGCAGAAATGGAGCCCTACTATAAGATTCATTGCATTTGGTAATATTCGTTTCATAAAGATTATGGCAAGCTCCTAGACAAAACAGAAGAAATAGTTAAGAACTGATGTTGAAAACGGTGTTGAACAATATTTAGGATTAAGTTAATACACTTGCCTAAATCGGTAGCATTAAAAGATTAAAAGCCTGTGAATTGTTGTGATTTTGATCACTGAAACTGAAATGAATTTGTTTCTGAACAGCATCAACCTCGATCCCCTATTGTCTGGAATCAGGCAACACGCGACAGAGTGGAAGCAGGTATTAGGAAGCTTTCTTTTAGCCGCAACGGTAAACGGGATGAACGATTTGCACCTGATAATCGAGAATTTCCGTAAGGAAGTCGAACTCGTGATAACTGGTTTGGATCGCTTCACATCCGTAATGCAGGCAATCTCTGATATAAAAAAATCAGCAGTTCGAGCGGAAGTTCGATACACCACCTATCAGGTGGGCTGTCAAAAAAAAAAAATAAGATTGTTATACATATAGAAAAGGTAAAGGTTTCTGTAGCAGTGGGGCGATTTCAGGAAACTTTTGGGACTTTTCGTTGCCACGAGATATCTTATCCCGAGGAGGATGAGCAAATGGCTCATAATCTTCGCCGTGACTGGGAGTCTTTGTATTTGGGTGCTCTGTACAGGGCTTCCACTTTGGAAAGTACCTCTAATAGATTTTCGGAGATGACACAGGGCCAGATAAACGAATTCGTCTCGGAACTCGAAGAGTTCGCCAGAGATTTCGAGGAGAACGGTCCGGGAAACGTTGGGGAGAATTTTGACCTGGGCCTCAAGAAGATGGATGTAAGTTGAAGGATGATCCTTCTACCTATTTTTTCATAGCCGTTTTCTAGCAATGAAATTCGAAAAGCTCAGACATCCTTGTTCTATGTGAAATTTAACTATATTCGTAATGATGCTCTTAGATCGACCTAATGGAATTTCAGGAATACGGGAAGCTGTTGGAGAAGCACGAAGAGAGACGACAGAGCCTGATCAATTCAGAGATACTCTTCGATCTTCCAGCAACCGACTATTCGGTTTTCTTAAAAGTGAAGAGGGATTACGATGGAATGCTGTTGCTGTACGAATTATACAAAGAGCAGAAGAACGCGAGAAACATCTGGGCGCAAACACTTTGGGTGAACCTGAATCCGCAACAGCTGATCGATGGAATGGACCACTTTATCAGAGAATTTCGAAGGCTTCCAAAATTGGTGAAAAATCTCGGCGTTGGACAAGCATTGGATACGAATATGAAGACGTTCAAAAATTCCGTGCCCCTATTCATCGAATTAAAGAACGAGGCGATGCGCGAAAGACACTGGAAACAATTGATGGAAAAGACTGGACGATTTTTCGATATGGACCCTGACAGGTGTGAGGACGACAAAAAATAAGTGGATACAGATAATGTGGACAGTGCGGGTGATCTGTGTGAGATAGCGATTGTATGAATTTATTGGAAAATTGTGTTTTATAGTGTCTTCATTAAGGATGTCTTATAGTAATATAAGATTTTGTTCATCTTTTGTTAGATACCGTTCGGGATCTATGTCATGTTTTGTTCTTTCCTTTTCCACCACATCTAACGCTACGAATTTTTTTATCAATTTTTTTTTTACAGAATTTTCATTTTCATCACTGTGTGCGTAATATGCATAATAACGGATACCAAAAGAGACATACGTGTTAATTGTAAAAGATATATATATATATATATATATATATATATAGATCTACTTAAAAGATGGAAGAGAACGAAATAGGTATAATAAAGGGGTGAGTCCGATCCGCGATAATTTAATGAACGATACTGTAATCTTAAATTCGATAATAAATATTAAGGGGATAACGATGAAACTCAATAGCAATTCATTTTCAAGGTTCACCCTGGAAAATATGTTTGCTATGGAGCTAGGAAAGTACCAGGAGATAGCCAGAGAGATCGTGACCAATGCAGTGAAAGAACTTTCGATAGAAAGGGGCTTAAAAGAGTTGAGCGAAGTGTGGAAGAATTTGGAATTCACTATCGTGAAGCACTGCAAAGGTACGCAAATGTAAGAAAACAAAGCCAAAAAAAGGGAGGGGGGGGGGGAATAAACTAGTGAAAGGAGTAAAGAAAAGGAATGAGGAGGAATGATAGAAATGGAAATAAGAATAAAAACAGAGGCGTCCTTCAAACAAGGCTTTCCAAGCATTGAAATTCCGGAATTGTCAGGTACCGAGGATCGTGGTTTCATTCTGGGACCAGTGGACGAACTAAACCAAATTCTAGAAGATAATATGATGAACGTGAATGGTATGGCCGCTTCGCAATTCATCGGTGCGTTCCTCGACACAGTGCAAAAATGGGAGGCAACGATCCACATGATCTCCGAGGTTTTAGAACTGTGGATTACTCTTCAGAGAAAGTGGTTATACCTCGAGGGTATTTTCGTTGGTGGTGATATCCGTTTGCAGTTGCCTGAGGAAGCAAAGAAATTCGACGACATAGACAAATCCTTTAGGAAGATCATGGTGGATGCGTCCAAGAGACTGAATGTCCTCGAATGTTGCACAATTAAAGGTAGAACGGGATTGGATGAATTATTCTCACAGCTGAGGATAATTACCAACACTATCGGGAACTGTTTGGGGGGGGGGGGGGATTAAAGTTGCGATAAATAGAGATTAAAATGAAATTTTAATGATCCAGGTCGAAGAGAAGAATTCGAGTCGATGATCCATGCGCTAGACAAGTGCCAGAAATCCTTATCCGACTACTTGAACAGCAAGCGAGCAGTTTTCCCAAGATTCACATTCCTCAGCGACGACGAGTTGCTAAGCGTTCTTGGCAGTGGAGTACCGTCTGCTGTACAGGAACACGTTGGCAAGATGTTCGATAATTTGGATAAATTTCGCTTCGAACTGAACCATATGGATCGTACATTAGCCACGGCGTTGATCTCCTGTGAGGCGGAGGTGATGGAATTCCGCGACGTGGTTTTGACCGAGGGAAAGATTGAGGAATGGATGGTGCTTACTGTGCAGGAGATGAAGAAGACTAATCGATACTTGACGAAAAAGGCCGTTTACAATTATGGCAAGGTCGGAGGCGAAATTTTTCGTTCTTGGTGAAAATTGTAGAGATGGGAGTGCTAATTAATTAATCGTGATTTGTCAATTATTTAGGTCAGAAGACCGAGGACAGAATGGATGTTGGACTTCCAAGGGATGATGGTTCTGGCTGCGGATCAAATTTGGTGGACAGCCGAAGTGGAGAACGTGTTTGCAAAAATTTCCCAGGGAAACATGCCTGCCATGAAAGACGTATTTGTCTCAATTACATACTCTTCCCCGCAATTGTTTATACTTGTGTAAATATCCCTGACGGATCATTGCATTTCTTTCTTTTCCATTTTCCCCCTTTACATTCAGTATTTGAAGCAATTGAACAAGCAATTGAACGAAGTGGTGACCATGATGGGTGGCGATACATTAACAAACAACGACAGAAAGAAGGTGGATATGCTGTTGACGATCGATGTGCATTTGAGAGACATTATAGAAGGTTTCGTCAGAGACAGCATCATGGATCCTTCCGAATTTGAATGGGAAAGTCAGTTGAGGTACTTTCCTCTTTGTTTACTAATTATTAGCCACTTTTGGTAAGCAATCACACATATGTATACATATTACTCATCTCGCAAAGATTTTATTGGGTTCACGATCTGGACAATCTCTGGATACACCAATGCTCGGGATCGTTTGAATACGGCTACGAGTACATGGGTCTTAACGGAAGACTCGTGGTTACCCCTTTGACAGACAGGATATACCTAACTATTACACAGGCTCTCTCTATGAATTTGGGTGGTGCTCCTGCAGGTATAAATAATATGGGAAATTCAGATTTATTTAGTAGGAACGAACAGGAATCCTGTAGTCGAAATGAGGGAACCTTGCTACTTTTCTTGGAATTTTTCCAAGGACCTGCTGGCACAGGGAAAACGGAGACCACGAAAGATCTAGCAAAAGCATTAGGATTATTGTGTATCGTCACCAATTGCGGAGAAGGGATGGATTACGTGGCAATAGGGAGGACATTAGGCGGCTTGGCACAGTGTGGAGCATGGGGATGTTTCGACGAGTTCAACCGTATCGACATATCCGTTCTATCCGTCATCTCGACGCAGCTTCAAACCATAAGATCCGCCCTGATGGCGAAGGCAAAGAGATTTCTGGTATAAAAATATCTACTATCAGTAGGTAGAACGTAAGAATTATTCTACTTCAAGACGTTTCAAAATTATCCGCGCGCGAATTGAATTGAAAAGAAAACACAAGCGATAAGATTTCATTACACAACAATACTTGTCCCAACAACGATTCTTTTTCAATGTAAAAATCCTAGCATAAAGAGTGTAAGGAAAATATTTGAAATGCCAGTTCGAGGGGCAAGATATAGTGCTCGACTCAAAGGTGGGCATATTCATCACGATGAATCCGGGCTACGCCGGTCGGACGGAGCTTCCGGAATCGGTGAAAGCGCTCTTCAGACCTGTGGTGTGCATAGTTCCGGATAACGAGCTGATTTGTCAGATAAAGCTGTTCAGCTCTGGTTTCCTGACCGCCAAGGTTTTGGCCAAGAAAATGACGGTCCTCTACAAATTGGCGCGCGAGCAATTGAGCAAACAGAACCACTACGATTTTGGTTTGAGAGCACTGAAATCGGTGCTGAACATGGCTGGCCATTTGAAGAGAACTTCCGGTGACCTCGCCGAGGATGTGGTGTTAATGAGAGCGCTCAGGGATATGAATTTACCGAAATTTATCTTCGACGATGTACCGCTGTTTCTGGGACTGATCGCAGATCTGTTTCCCGATCTGGATTGTCCAAGGGTTCATTATCCTGACTTTAATGATGCGGTCAACCAAGTTCTGGAGGATCAGGGATATGAAATGTTACCTCATCAGGTATTTTGGACCTTAGAAAAATGTAATCCGGCATTCGGAACAATCTCAGACGCCTAGATTCTGACGCTTCGAAAAATGAAGTTTGATTAGAGTAGTCCACTTCGTCACAACCATCTTGATGATTATTCTCATTTAATAGATGGACAAAGTAGTCCAACTATACGAAGTAATGATGACCAGACATTCAACAATGGTTGTCGGGCCGACAGGGGGTGGTAAAACGGTCGTGATCGAAACTTTGTGTAAAGCTCAGACTCGCCTGGACAGACCTACCAGACTCTACACTCTAAATCCAAAGGTAGCTGTTGTCTAACACGAGATAAACAAATACTCCCAACGGGAATGATGAAAAACGAATGTGGAATTTAGGCATGCACAGTGAATGAACTCTACGGTGTCCTGGACCCAGTAACTCGTGATTGGACAGACGGTTTGTTAAGCAATATTTTCCGTGAAGTGAACAAACCTCTGGCATCGGACAAAGACGAGAGGAAATATATTTTATTCGACGGAGATGTGGATCCGCAATGGATCGAGAATATGAACTCCGTGATGGATGATAACAAATTATTGACATTGGCAAATCAGGAGAGAATCAAGATGCAGAATCACTGCAGTTTATTGTTTGAGGTAATTTCCTTTTAAAAATGAAATGAATCATGCATGAAAGTATGATAAATGTTTGCATTCGATTTTTCTAAAAGGTCGGCGGCCTGCAGCACGCATCGCCAGCCACAGTGTCCAGGGCTGGTATGGTATATGTAGACCCAAAGAATTTGGGCTACCAGCCTTATATGGACAGATGGATGCGCGGCAAATACGAGTCGGACCAGGAGCATCTGAGTAGTTTGTGCGACAAGTATATCCAAGGTGGAATCGGGCTAATTATAGAGGGCACGATTGGGATGCAGCAAGTTAAACCGCTCAGATTGATTATACCTCAAACTGGACTGAATATGGTAAAAGATGTGAATCTCATATCGGCGAAATAATACATATGAGAGCATCCTTCGACCACAGGTGGTGCAATTTTGCTGCGTCTTCGACGGTTTCCTCTCAATTCTGGACGCTGAACGAGCCGTTCCAGCGAAACCCGAACAAGAAGAAGAAGAAGAAGAAGAAGGTATGGGGCTGGCAGCAAAGCCAGCGTTTTCCAGAGGGGAACAGTTGGAGGCAGTTTGCATTCTCTCTTGCTACTGGTCTTTGGGAGCCACTCTAGTCACTGAAAATCGTGCAGATTTCGACGAGTTTGTGAAAAATAATTCTGGACTGATGTTGGTACAGGATACCTTTGAAAAACCAGCTACCATTCGTATGTCTCCGATTGCAAAGACATTTCTAACGAGGGAAGGATAAATAATTCTTGGTGACGTATTTGCAGGATTCATCCCAGTTACGGAAAAATTGTTGTACGATTATTCTCTGGACGTAGAAAATAATATATGGTTGGCGTGGAAGTTTCTGGTTCCAGCATACGTTCACGACAGGCAGAAGAAGTTTTCGGATATTTTGGTTCCCACCATGGACACTCTTCGAACCACCTGGTTCGTTAAACTGACCAACGAACGTGATCGACCGGCCCTTTTAGTAGGGGAGACTGGCACTTCCAAGACTGCTATAATTAATGAATTCCTTCGAAATTTGAATGCCGATAAATTCGTAAGCATCGGTCCGTCCGTGCGGTGTACAGTTTCACCTTTTCCTCTCCTATTCATTTTCATCATTGACTCGAGTAGAATCAACTTCTAATCAATTTCTCGTCGAGAACAACCTCCATGGATGTGCAAAGGAATATAGAGGCGGTGGTGGAGAAGAGGACGAGGGAGACGTTTGGGCCACCACCTGGTAAAAAATTGCTACTCTTTATAGATGACATGAACATGCCAGTGGTGGACACTTATGGCACGCAGCAACCGATAGCCCTTTTGAAATTTTTATTCGAGAAGGCTGGATTTTACGATCGTGGGAAGGATCTGAATTTGAAATACATGAAAGACATGTGTGAGTGAATTTCCATATTTCAATTATTATTATTATTATTATTATTATTCAATTAGAATTCGATTCTTCCAAGTGAGATGTGAATCGTCTATGATCGTTTCGTTTTGCAGGCTACTTGGCAGCAATGGGGAAGCCTGGCGGAGGAAGGAACGAAGTAGATCCAAGATTTATCTCCATGTTCTCAGTGTACAACGTCATATTTCCGTCGGAAGAGACTCTTAATTATATTTACACGAAAATACTAAGTGGACACTTGGAGACATTTTCGGAGGAAGTCCGAGCGATCGCTGGAAGCTTGATACAAATCACATTGGATGTTTATCAGGTTCTCGTCTATACATACTACATATGTACATATACTTTTTCAATTCTTCACAAGAATTTTGTGTCATTGTGAAAATGTTCATTCCTTCAGAAAATTACTGTAGAATTATTGCCAACGCCAAGCAGGTTTCACTACATCTTCAACATGCGAGATTTATCGAGAATCACTGCTGGTCTCCTTCAGAGTCATCCTAATTATCTACCAACGGTGCAACAAGTTGTCCGACTTTGGCGAAACGAATTTATTCGAGTCATATGCGATCGTCTGATCAACGAGGAGGTAGACGATCGACGAACGCAAATGATAAATTGAATATAATAATATAAATCGAATTCGATTGCAGGACGAGAAAATCGTCAACAGGCATATAGGAGCAATGATTAAGGAGCGTTGGGAGGATGAGCCAGAGGTAATTGAATACGCGATGAGAGATCCCCTGCTGTTTGGTGATTTTAGGAACGCGATTAACGAGGACGAGCCACGATTTTATGAGGATTTATTGGATTACGAGGCTGTCTACACTTTATTCTTGGAGGTGATCAACGTTTCAATAAAAAAAATCAATCTGGAAATTAATGGAAGTTCGTTAGGAAGATCTTCTTATGCGGATAATTAGCGGAATGACTAAGGAGCAATTCACTTTCACAGATCTACGAAGATTACAACGAAAGGAACGTAACCAAATTACAGATGGTACTCTTCAACGATGCGCTGGAACATTTGACCAGAGTTCACCGAGCATTCAGAATGCATCGGGGGCACGTTCTAATTATTGGGATCGGTGGGAGTGGGAAGAAATCAGTGGTCAACCTAGCTGCGTTTGCAGCTGGCTTTCGAACTTTCCAAATAGGTCTGAGTCGAGGCTACAGCGAGGCCTCGTTCCGTGACGATATGAAGAAACTGTACAATATGGTTGGAGTGAACAATGAGAAAATTGTATTTTTATTCTCGAATTCCAATATCATTGATGAGAGCTTCCTGGAGCTGGTGAATAACATGTTGATGACTGGCGTGGTGCCAGCACTCTTTACAGATGAAGAGAAGGATGAGATTGTCAATTCTTGCAGGAATCATGCTAAGGGGGCTGGCTTCGGTGTCAGCAAGTGCGATTTACACATACATACGTAGTTCTGCATACATATGTACATTAGACATTGCTGTAGTAGTGCTGAATTCCCTTTCTTTTCTTCTTTCGTTCCTTCTTTCTTGTTGTTTTTTTTGTTTTTGTTTCTTTTTTTTTTTTTTTTTTGCTCAAAGGGACCATCAATAGTTGCAACTGTTGTGTGGAAAGAATAACAATGATCGAACATTTGTTTCATATTTCAGAGAAAACGTGTGGGCGTATTTCGTCAAGACCAGCCTCGAAAACTTACGAATAGCGTTATCAATGAATCCCACGGAAGACATACTGAGAACGAGGTGCCGGAGTTATCCGGGTCTCGTCAATAGCACCACTATAGACTGGATGCTCCCTTGGCCAGAGCAAGCTTTGGTGGCAGTAGCTAATGTCACTCTCACAGACGTAATTGCACAATTAATTCAGAGAAATCTGAATTATCAATACCTTTACGTCTCCGATCATGATTCTACAATGAGAGTTTGTTCCAGAGTCCAATCCTGTCGCAAGAGTACAGACAAGTCCTGGTTGAACACATGGTGTTCGTTCACAAGACTGTCTGCGACTATACCCTGGATTTCCAAGTGAAACTCCGAAGAAGAAACTACGTGACGCCAAAGCACTATTTGGATTTTATGAATTTGTATTTAAATCTGCTGGTAGACACCAAGGACTATATAAATGCCCAGTGCGATCGACTTTCTGGGGGTATCTATCGAGAAGCTCTTAGAAATTCAGTAATACAGTATCCTCCTCACTTTCTCTCGGAGGTAAATCAAATCTCTCCTACTTTGAAGGTCTGCAGAAGATAGCAGAGGCTTCAGTGACTCTGAACGAATTGAATGAAATCCTGGCTGTGCAAAGGGTGAAGGTGGCGGATCAGACAAGGAATTGCGAGCAATTATTGGCCACCATAATGGAGAGCACGGACATCGCAATGGAAAAGAAGCAGCTTAGCGAGCAGAAGAGACGAGAAATAGAAGATCAGAAGAAGATCATTACTAAAGAGGAAACGGAAGCGAAGCAGGCGTTGGCTGAGGCTGAGCCAGCCCTTGCAGCTGCCAGAGCGGCCCTTGGGGAACTCGAGAAAGCGGATATTACTGAGATAAGGTGTTGTGTTATACTCCTTTTCATTTACAAAGGTGAACACTGTTACCCGAGCTAGTTTGTTGTACAGATTAATCATTGAACTGTGCTAACGCAAAAATGTCCAGATCCTTCGCAACCCCTCCGGAACCGGTGCAGACAGTCTCGGAGTGTGTTGCAATGCTGCGCGGAGTTAAGGACATTTCGTGGAAAGGAGCAAAGGGAATGATGAGTGATCCAGGGTTTTTAAGATCCCTGCAAGAGATGAATTGCGATAAAATCACGTTTAAGCAACAGCAAGCAGTGAGGGCTCATTTGAGAAAATCAACGAAACTCGATCAGATGCAGTCTATCAGTAAAGCTGGCTTTGGATTGTACAAATTCGTGCTTGCTGTGCTTGATTACTGTGCCGTTTTCAAAGAGGTTTCCTCCTTTTCTTTTTAATTCATCGACGAATTTCAATAGATTAGAGAACACTTGAAATGCGTTTTACTTCAGGTAAGACCGAAAATAGAGCGGGTTAAAGAATTGGAGGTGGAGTCGGAACGAGCTCGAAAGGCTTTGGAAAGGGAAGAGCGGGAAATCAGAAAAATCGAGAAGGCGATAGGAGAGCTGAACGTAAAATACGAGGCTGCAATGGCAGAGAGACCGCTTTTACAAGCGCAGACGGACCTTTTGCAAAGACGGCTGATTGCGGCGGATAAACTGATACACGGATTATCCTCGGAGAACGAACGATGGAAAAAGGAACTGGAAAACTTGCAGGAACAAATCAAAATGATTGTTGGAAATTGCTTGCTCTCTGCTGGCTTTCTTGCATACTGCGGCCCATTTTCTTACGAGTATAGAAATCAAATGGTGTACGAGGACTGGTGGAACAGTATCGTGGAAAAAAATATTCCCTTCGGGAACACGTTTAGAATTGAGACTGAACTGAGTAATGACGTCGAGATTAGCACGTAAAACGTCTTCTTTCTCATGAAATGAATCACAGCGGCCATAGTTTAAAAATTCGATAAAATACAAATTAATTTCAGATGGAATTCCGAGGGTCTACCGCAAGACGAACTGTCTGTTCAGAACGGAATTCTTACCATGAGAGCATCGAGATTCCCTGTTTGTATCGATCCGCAGCAACAAGCTCTCAAGTGGATAAAAAAGAAGGAAGAGAAGAAAAATTTGAAAATTTTGTCTTTCTCTGATTCAGACTTCTTGAAGCAAGTAGAACTTGCTATCAAGTACGGCTTTCCAATTTTGTTCCAGGACGTGGACGAAGTCGATCCTGTTTTAGATAATGTTCTAGCGAAGAACATACAAAGTACATCGAGATTGAAAAGCATTTACGCCACTTGCTATTAAACTTGAACTTTCATTACAGCTGAGGCAGGTCGGACTTTTATTCTGTTGGGTGACAGAGAAGTGGACTACGATCCAAAGTTCCGGCTGTATCTTACAACAAAGGTGTCGAATCCCATGTTCGACCCCGCCTTGTTTTCAAAAGCTACTGTGATTAATTACATGGTGACCATGGGGGTTCGTTTTTAATAATATTAACAATTTTCCACTGCCGGTCCTCGTACCACACAAGTATTAGCTCGAGAATAATTAAGTTAAATGTTCCAGGGTCTCGAAGATCAACTGCTATCAGTAGTGGTACGAACAGAGAGACCAGACGTCGAAGAACAAAGGGAGCATCTGATCGCCAACACCAGCGAAAATAAAAATCTGCTGCAACAATTGGAGGACAGTTTGCTTCGTGAAATAGCCACGAATCAGGGAAACATGTTGGACAACTTGGAACTAATCGAAACCCTTGAAAACACGAAATCGAGTGCGCAAGACGTGATGAGGAAGTTATATCTAGCGGAAGTAACAGCCGCTGACGTGAACAAGCTTCGAGATGGATATCGACCAGTTGCGAAAAGAGGAGCAATATTATTTTTCGTACTGTCAGACATGGCTACGGTGAACCCTATGTATCAGTATTCATTAATTACCTACGTGGAGGTGTTCATTTCCTCGTTGAAGAAAGCACTTCCGGACCCGACATTGCAGCGTCGTTTGCAAAATATTATTCCGATGTTAACGAAGAATGTGTACGATTACGGCTGCACTGGAATATTCGAAAGGCATAAACTACTATTCTCGTTCCAAATCTGCACGAAATTGCAACAGAGTGTAGAGAAACTTGTTCAACAGCAAGTCGATTTCTTTATCAAGGGAAGTATATCCCTGGAGAAGGCGACTAAAATTAATCCGACTGAGTGGTTACCACCTACTGGCTGGGCGGACTTGTTGAAACTGAGTCACGATTTTCCAGACGTGTTTGGGAATGTTCTGGACGAGCTTAGGGACCACGCGGACATATGGGAAGCTGTAGGTTTAACTAACTTGTGCGAAATAGTATTTTCTTTGACCGATTGCTCTACGCCGAGTTCAACGTTTCCCAATTAATTTGTGAAATTGTCCAATATTGCACAAACGACTGATTCATTGCATTGGAATTGTTCCACATTTCAGTGGTACGACATGGACACTCCAGAGTCTGAACAGTTCCCCTTGGATTATTCCAAGAAGCTTCAACCCTTCGAAAGGTTGATGTTAATTCGATGCTTCCGCGTGGATCGTGTTTATCGAGGAATTATTAATTACATCAGCAAGATCATGGGAGAGGAATATATCACTCCACCTCATATTAGTTTCGACCTAATCTTCGAGCAAAGTACACCTACGATGCCTGTCGCTTTTATTCTGAGTCCTGGATCCGATCCATCAGCGGAACTAATGAAATTGGCAGATAGATATGGTTGTGGAGGTGGTAAATTCAAACACTTGTCCCTCGGACAGGGTCAGGAGAAGGTAAGCAAAGAAAAAAATCGTAACGAATAATTTATAATCATTTGTATTTACCGAATCTTTTAGACTGCGGTGGGACTGTTAGAGACAGCAGTGGCCAGAGGACAATGGCTCATGTTCCAAAATTGCCATTTACTTTTAAGTTTTACCAAAGAATTGGAAAAACTTTTAGAGAATGTTGGGAAACCACATCCTGACTTCCGGTTATGGCTGACAACGGATCCTACCCCCCATTTCCCAATTGGAATTTTACAACAGTGTTTGAAAGGTTTTCCCAGGATAAATCAACTCGTCTTTAATGGACAAATTTGAATGAATGTAACAGAGCTGTTTGTTTCCAGTGGTGACTGAACCACCCAGTGGCTTGAAGTTAAATTTAGAAGATACATATCTAAAGATGAGGCCGCAAGTTCTCGGGAGCTGTGATCATTCCGCGTACAAACATTTAATTTATGTATTAGCTTTCTACCACGCGGTGGTCCTCGTGAGTAGCAGTAGAATTGGATTAAATGATTCATGGAATTTTGATTTTCATTCGATCATGATCGGTAGGAGAGAAGAAGGTACGGTAAAATTGGCTGGAACATTAGTTATGACTTCAATCTGTCCGACTTCAATGTCTGCACAACTATACTGGATACCTATTTGTCCAAAGCGGTCGCAGCGAAAGACAGCAGGATTCCTTGGAACAGTCTGAAATATTTGATAGGAGAAGTACGACGTTTCATGGACTAATCCGAATACGTTTCTAACTTCTTTTTCTCTAATTTGTCACACGAGTTCAGGTGATGTATGGTGGACGAGTGATAGACGGCTACGATCGTCGAGTATCGCAAACGTACATGGACGAATACTTTGGAGATTTCCTGTTCGACGCCTTTCAACCCTTCCACTTTTACCATGACGACCGTGTCGATTATGTGCTGCCGCCGGAAGGGGAGCACGGGGATTATCTGAAGTTCGTCGAGGAACTACCCCTGGTGAACAGTCCGGAAGTGTTTGGACTCCATCCAAACGCCGAAATTGGTTACTTTACTCAAGCGGTGAAGGACATGTGGAGCAGTCTTGTAGAATTGCAACCTCAAACTGGTAAGCCCGTGACGACGGTAGTTCGATAACGAAACCAATCAGTTCTCTCGCTTCATTATTTTCTCTACTTATTAAATTGATCTTTTCATTAACTTTGTACATTTCCCAATCAGTATAATTTTAATAGAAATATTCATTTGTCCCAAGTACACTTGGACAAGAAGCGTAAGTTCTTCCAACATGGAACATTTGTAGCAAAGGCTATGAAATTCTGCTAAAAATTTGCGATTTACATTTAGGCGGCAGTGGAGCAGGAATAAGCAAAGACGAGTTCATTGACAACATCGCCAAAGATATACTGAACAAAGTTCCAGTCGAGTACGATATTTTCAAAGTAAAAAAGGGATTCGGAATCGCCGTGACACCTACAGCAATTGTCCTTTTTCAAGAATTGGAGAGGTTTAATCAACTGATTAGTATGATGAAGAGGACCATGTCGCAATTGAGAAAGGTCCGCATTTTCTCACACGATCGGAATGTTCTGGACGGACAATTAAGCTACTTTACTGCTTTGCTAGGCTATTGGCGGAGAAATTGGAATGGATTCTATACTCGAGAGTATATCTGCAGCATTATACAACGGTGTTTTACCGAAAGAATGGGCGAGACTAGCACCGGACACAAGAAAAACTTTGGCTGGCTGGATGGAACATTTCGAAAAGAGGATTCAACAATATAATGCTTGGGTGAGAGGATAGACGCTATATCAAAATAACGTTCATATACATACATTCAGAATATTCGTCTAATATTATTCGAAAATGCTCAGACAACAGCAACCGAGCCGATAGTGCTCTGGCTATCAGGCCTGCACATTCCAGAGACTTTTCTCGCAGCCCTCGTGCAAATAGCCTGCCGAAGAAACAGTTGGCCTCTGGACCGTTCTAGTATATACACAGCAGTGTCGAAACACGCTAGGCCCGAAAAAATAGAAGAGAGACCCGATCAGGTAAGGAAAGTTTGATTCTCCGATAAAATTGTAAGTGTGGGTTTCGAAATAATCAAGAAATGTATAATATTTAGGGCTGTTACGTGAGTGGGTTATATTTGGAAGGCGCTAGATGGGACAAAGATGATCAATGTCTTAGAAGATCTAATCCGAAGATTCTAGTTGAGGAACTACCTGTGCTCATAATTATTCCAGTGGAGGCTCACAGGCTTAGACTCCAGGTATTTAATTAAATTCCACACATTCAGAAATGGGACATTTAATGAATAGCTTTGTATTTCAATCGTAGAATACTTTCAAAACACCCGTGTACACAACCTCGAATCGACGAAACGCCATGGGGGTGGGATTAGTGTTCGAGGCGAATCTCGCCACGACGGAACACGAATCTTTATGGGTATTACAGGGAGTCTGCCTACTATTGAATACCGATTGAATAATCAATAGCTATTTATCATTACCATGTTTGAAGGTAATGATTACGATTACTTACCATTACGTGGGAAGTTAATTTCATTATTTAAAAAGGTGCAATTGTATAGCTGCGATATTTGTAAGAAGAATACATATAATCCAATTTCAGATACCAATTGTATTATATTTAAACGTATATTTGATAGTACAGAATACATTATCCTGTAAAACATATAAATACCTACAGTTTCCCGTATTCTGCGGTAAATCCTAGTCACCGTTTGCAGCTATACATCTGATCTGGGGCAAGCAGAGATTGTAAAACGAACTATCAACAAAGTTACCCAAATTCTGCCATTTCACCCAATGGTGACTCTCCAGTTGCTCTGTACTTTCTGCTTTGCCAATAAAATGCGGATCCACGATTAGTAAATAAGTGTTTTCGATACCTTCGTGGATTCCTACCACGCACTTACTAGAACAATCCCTGTCCCCTCCCATCATGATCGGGCTACTAAATTCCTTGAAATGATTTCTAATGGTGGGGATTTGGTCCCGTAACGATTTACCATTCGGAACGTGAACGATTTTACTGAGAACCTCGTACAGGTGGTTCAAAACGAGGCATACCTACGAAACATATCGGTAATGTAGCTTGTTCGCTCTCGTTATATTTCACCAAATCACTGTATTGACTGTCTTGCCAATCTTACTTCGAAGCTGCCTATCCATTCCCTCGATCCAATGAAAGGTTCCCCCTTATCCTCCAGAGTGACCAGTACTTGCTGTATCCGTCTGATACTCGGTACAGATTGCTCCAACTTCCGGTTCTTTATGACCCACGAGCATATCGTTTGTAGTGTTCTGTATCCGCATCCCCAACCCTGAAGGTACAATTTTATTCTTTTTCTTTTCCGAATTTTTTAGTTGTGATTTCCAAAGGTAGTTACAAACCTTGTCGTTGAAACCATCGCAACCGTAATGCCAATACTCATAATCCCCTCTGACCAATGACCCCTGACCAACTTCCGGTGCATGAATATCTCGATGGACATTTGTCAACAGATCTCTCGAATAATCGACGGTCATTTTTTGCATCCAGAGTTGTTGCTCCTCGGCATGCAGCGGTATGCAAAGCCTGCCTACTCTCTCCAGTCTGTCGTAGCGCCGTTGAAAAGGCCTAAATATGTATGTAGAGCGTACGACGAACGCGATGGCAAATGGACCGCGAAACTTCGTATTTCCCGGTTAATTCTCGGCCGCTCTGTGTACTAAATATTTTCCTCGATGCTTAACTTAGCCGTGCACTTGTAGCTCGCTCGCGATGCTCATCATCGCTGTTCCGTGTAATAATGGTTCAGTGAAAGCGTCCGCGTAGCCAGGAAACCTTTCGTTCCCGCTTATCGTCGCCGTCCAGTGTGTGCCCACGAGAGGAAACAGACTTAATGTTGCCTTTATGATAGGCGTTAAATCTTGGCGTCACCCGAATACCCCTTTCCTCGGTGGACCGTCCCCTTCTACGTGCTGGAAAGGATTTCATAGGGACGTCAAAACCTGTACGCAGTCACGCGTACTTTGTTACGGGTTCCGTCTGCTGGCGATCAAGTACATCCTTATCAGTGGCTCGTTGTGGAGTTATAGTGAGTGAAAGAAACGAGTACGCGGTGGTCATCAGCAAGCAGCTGATCAACGGAATTATGGACACTGGGATGTCATAACAAAATGCCAATCGGCGGAAACGTGCGTGAACAGATAAGAGACGAGAACGGGCAAATAGTAGTGCGCGAAACGCGGAAAATAACTGCACAACCATAAGTAGACGACACGACAGTGAAACGTAGTGTGGATTACTGAATCGTATGTATTTCTGGAAGATCGGCTTATAATTTCGATGAAGATGATGAAAAAGGTGGTCCTTCGTACGTAACACAAAGTAAGTGTTGCCCCGTGGTCTTTATTTCATTAGTGTGAATCATAGGTCGCAGGAATTACCTACGTATATACGTATACACCTGGTGTATCCATCGTTTCTTTGTGTCCATTTAACGGCTACACAGTAGGCTTGCTTGCCACTGCATATCGATTTTCGTCCAATTAACACGCCAAAAATTTCTGTTTATTTCACGGGAAGGGATCTTTTGTTTACGTGTTACTATTTGCGTCCATCGAAGGGTATACATATGTAGTGCCAAGTATTTCAGGTTATATTTATTATGTCATCTATTGACTAGCAGATTAGCGTTTTACCGCTTTACGAAATCGGCTGGGTAATCAAGGTTCTCTGCTTCTTCAGCCTCTTCATTGTTCTTTTCTTCGTTCTTTTTTTTTTTGTTTCTCTTGGGCAAATATTTTGCTAGGTTAGTGTATCTCTTATGTTTCTGATAATCATCGCTGACTTTACTGTAGAGTGTGACGTGCATTGTCCTTCTGTTTACCAGTGAAAAATTGAGAGAGATGGTTCGTGCGTAAGGTGTTGAAGGGAATGTGAAAATATGTATGGTGCAGTGCGCGAGGAAGTCTCAGAAAGCTGGTTACATACGTATGAGTTGAGCAGTACCATGATCCCTAATATTAGTTCACCGACGAACGATGAGGAGCACTTTTGCAAGTTCATCTTGTACAAAGAGATAAAGGATTCAAGGTAAAGATTATTGTGCATAGAGATGCTTGGACGCCGGAACAATTTTTTCCTCTTTTTTTCCAGAGTAAGAATATGGGATGTTATCATATTAATACCAAACCTCTTGTTTCTTTTATTCATCGCTGCAAGATTCAACAGAGCAAGGCTTAAATTAAGAGCAACGAGTAGCCCAATATTTTTAGCATTTTATGGGCTGGTCATTTGTAATGTAGTCATTTCAGTGATAAGATGTATCGTTTCAATGTCCGTAAACGCAGCAGCCACAGTCGGTGGCAAGGCAGACAAAGTACTATGGGTCACAGTGAGATTTTTCCTGCTGTCCACAGAGATGAGCGTTGTTATATTCGGTCTGGCTTTTGGTGAGTCTGTGGTATCTACAATTTCACTGTTTTATATCAAACACGAAATTAATGTATTTTAATTGCTTAAAGGACACTTGGACAGTCGCTCGAGCATTCGCAGGGTATTATTTGCCACTTCGTTGATAGCATTGGCTTATACCATAACACAAGGAACACTGGAGCTAGTTTTACCAGATGACACATTCCGCATACCGAGTAGAGATTTTTATGTGTTTGGTCATGGAGGAATGATGTTTTGGTTTTGCAGTAGCCTTGTTTTCACAACGGTAACTTTGAAATGAAAAAGAAAACAAAAAAGAACAGACAAATGACTGAAATTATTTTCTAAGCACTCATCTAAATATCTTTGCAGATCTATCTTTTTATATTGATACTGCCCTGGACACGGTTGAGAGACCGTCTAACACTTCCAAGTATGTTGATAAACGCGCTAAATTGGACGCATTATATCGATGAATATATTATAATATAGTCCCTGTTTCAGCAAGGAGAAGTTTTTACATTTATGCCGGTACATTAGCCGCGCTAGACTTAGTACAGTCGATTGGTGCAGGCTTTTTAAACTACACGCAAAATCCTGTTGGGTTGTGTATCGTGGATTTTACCGCAGCAGTCTATTTGACTCTGTTTACTCCTCTAGTTTACCACACGTTCCTGTCCGAGTTTTTCGGGTATCTAATTACAACCGAATTACAGTCCATCCGGAAGTACTCGAAAAATTCACTTTATGGTCAAAATATTTGTTACAGAGTTTCGCAACCATCGATAATGTTCTCCTACAAGGCGCAAGTAGACGATGCAATGGACGAAGACACGGTTTCGCTGCCACATCAACAAAGCTTCTCGTCGTTAAAAACAGACAGTGATTATATCTATCAGGTCCATACTCCATCTATTCACATGCCCTTGTACGATTCACAAACATTAAAAGCATCTCCCTTGAGGCACAAAACATCCCTGCACTCCTTAATCTCCACTAAAGACGCTGAAAATGGTAGCAGCCACCATTACGATGCATCAGCTGCTTTCTACCGATCCTCGACCGGCATAAAAAGCTTGTCCAGGCGCCTGAGTACAGAAAAGGCTACCTCCGACTTTAAGAGTTACCCTCTAACAAGATCAGACAATTTCATCCATTCCAAAACTAGCACTCCAGACTTAACATTCGCCCATGCAGCTTGGAAAAGTAGATCCACAACGCAATTTAAGTATGGTGGACCTAGTAGTGTTTCAAACTTACTTCTCTCGCCGAATGCTACGGCCAGTAACTTCCTGTACAAACAGGGAGCTAACAACAGTAATGCTAATTTCTTCTCTATGACGAGGAAAGATAGTTTGGATTATGACCAAAAGAGTACCTTGGAAGTTCCGTTCGAAATTCCACAGCTCGAAAACACCTTGCATTCCATTTTGGATAACAGTACCGATGAGACAGAAACGAAAGATAGCCTTCCTGTTCGCGTGCGATTAACGAGAGACAGTTCGATCGAAGAAGCTTTGACGAATATCCAGGGAAGTGGATCGAGTCCCCCAAAACAGTACACCGATACTGAAATGGACGTGGAGGAGATGTCAGATTCGACAGACGGATCAAACGCTGCGCAACAATTATTGTGTAAGCCCACTACCTCGACGCCCGATGAAAC
Organism: Holcopasites calliopsidis; assembly: GCA_023838395.1. Taxonomy (NCBI): domain Eukaryota; kingdom Metazoa; phylum Arthropoda; class Insecta; order Hymenoptera; family Apidae; genus Holcopasites; species Holcopasites calliopsidis. The sequence continues at coordinate 44,054 of JALHAQ010000068.1, forward strand.
TTTCAGGAAACGAAAGAGAAAAGGTGGACGGAAAATGGATACCGGTGGTTTGAGTGACTATTTACTGTTGCTGGCGGCAACAAGCGCTCGGAAAAGTGAAAAAAGCACGGGCAAAAATCCTAGTCTTTCTCCCTCCCATCATACGAAAACTTATTACACAGACTGATTCGTTGTAAATAATTGTTAGAGTGGCCGGTGTAAAGTCTAAGTAAATTAGGCGTAGCCTGTATATTAGGAGGATTTTATTATTTTTTATTCGTTTGAATGGTCGATACGAAAGAAAGTACGCCTCGGTTTCTTGGATCACGATGTGATACACGTGTTTCTTAACAACCACACGTAGACGTATCATAGTGCAATGCAGAAATGTAAATAGTGCAATGCACAAGATGCTTTGTTATCTGTGTATATATTCAGCATGTTTAGATTCAATTAAACTCATTAATGTAGCCGATGCACTTGGTTTTATTTATTTACACTAACTTGGCAGTAGAGCGAACTAACGTTTTTTTGCACCGTAAAAAAGGAAGAATGAGAGAAATATTATGCATCAAGCATGAGTTTCATGTGTGCAAATAGTATTGCAACTTTTCCATGTAGTGTCTCTGAATAGGATTAAATTTTAATGGCAAAAAAGAAAATACGATCTTTCCTACATAGAATGTCCTACAGACACTTTTGCGAGCTGGATTTTAATCGAAAATGTTCAGAGACACTATTTATCAATGAGCTCGTCATCAGCATCTTTCACGTCTCTGCTAAAAATTGCAACGGGAATTTCTTCTGTTTACAGAACCACAGCGTGTACGATTCCACGCAATTCGACACGAATTCTACGCCGGTAAATCCAATCTACGCAGCGTCTCTACAGAGTCCAGATAGCATAACTGGTTACAGTATAGATAGCCAGGAGGGCCAAACCCAGGCAAACGGTTATCAACAGTAAACGATCTAATCGTGTCTTAACAATGATTATACTTGACGATCGAATCGGACCATCTTGTACAGCAAGGTGAAACGCTGCGTAAAATTCGCAGAAAAAGTGTGTTCCATCGTTCGATTTTCCCTTGAAGAATGGAAGCAGAACGAAAGCAAAGCATCTAGTCGATCCGAACATTTGTGACACAGTACAACGTTGATGGAAAAATTGTTTCGTTTACTTTACGACAGCGTCGATAATAGCGTCGATAGATCTGAGCTATACATTAAAAGAAAAGACGATATTCTTTAGATTGTCCGTTAGGAATTTGAATAATCTGTACTTAATGTGGGTCAATGGATGACGCGTGCGTGTGATGTTCGAAGGAGGATTTCGTAAGGTGAAGCCGATCTGAACGGGCTGCTAATTTTGCAAACAATCCCACTTTCGCAACTTGCTTATCTTTTCTCCGTCCTCATCACCAAAGAGAACGACCTGCATCTGTCGCAGGTGTTCATCGTCTGTCGCGAAAATAATTCGCACAATGACTTGCGTCAAATTACCCTCGCTATTTTCCTACTTTTGCAATTGACGAAGCGGATGTAACGAACGACAAGTAAGGACAATAGGAGAGCTTTGGTTCTCGGGACGAAAAAGATGTTAGAGTTTAAGGGGAAATCTTTGACGCTCCTAAATGAAACTAATTTACAGGAAACTCCATCCATCGTGTAACGTGTATATACACCCTGTATTCTAGTGTAAAGGATCATATTATTTATATACTAATATACTATACGTATACATAATGTTATATTTATCGATAATGTATGTCCGTGTTGGTGAATCTGCTAAAACTTTTGGCAGAGCCACTTGGAGCACGACAAAAGTTTGTCTGCCCTTTTTCAATTTGATACCTAACGTAAATCATTAAAAAGGAAAAAAAAAGGAGGAAGAAAAGTATCGATGGCGATAATGATTTTACGATGATTAATTCTAAGGATTTCCTATCGACGTTGTTCCTCCTGCAACATTTGATTTTCCTTCAGTACCAACATATTTTATACGAACTTATTAAATGCTCTTTAGTGTGGGACTAGGTAAATGGCGAGATTCGAACTAAATAAATTCAAAGGTGCTCGATAGAAGAAATCATTTTAATCCATAAACTTTAGATATACTCGATTCATGTGGATGATTGTATCGACTCGAATCTGTATGAACTTGTGTAAATAATTATATGGACGTGGATACTTGTGGGGTTGAAGAGAAAGCCCATTTGTCAATTGTAGTCGGTTCATGGTCACACACACACACACACACACACAGATACAACGTAATTAAAACAGTGAATCGTTCTATTCTTCTTCGAATTCTGGTTGACCATTGTCGTCAAGGATCTTTCTTTTTGTAATCGTCGTCAGGTGAACAGTAAAGGCAATACATACTTCGGATCGATGATACATATGTATATTTAATGAGAATAAAATGACATCACAATCGAATTTACCAATTCTCTTAATTATTTCGAATCCCTATAACCCACTTAAAATATCGAATCATTTGATATTGATTAACTCCTTCGGCTAATTTGGGTACAATTGATTTCCTCCATTGATGCGTGCTAAACATTTTGTATTTATTTTAACAATACCTTGAATACGCTTAAAATTCTACGCAATCTCCTTGTTCAATCACCTTGCCATATTTGATGACATAAAAATACTTTCTCCGTTAGTGATCTGAAGAACAGAGACGACGGTACTCTTGCTAGTGATCGATACAGTTCCTTAGTTAGTTTCCTTTTACTTGGATCGACCGATTGTGATGATATAGGATGATACGGATAGACTGAAGGATACATGTCAGCCTCTTAAATTATCGCCACGATAGGGTCGCGGCTATAAATACAAAATGCATGCACGCGCATTATTCGCGCTCCAACTTGCACCACCTTTTCATGGACAAGGCTACACCGGGCAACGATTAGTTACAGTACACCGATCATCTGTTCCTTCCGTTCAATTCAGCCCCGTTGCACAATATGTGTATCAGAGTGGAGTTTCGTCGGGCGAACCGTGGCAGACTGTATCAACATCCATTCGCCTGTTTATAAAAACTCTCCAATCTTTTTTGCTTTATCTTGTAGCCTAGGATAAAGTCAACCTCAGGCGTAGCCATTGATTGCTTTAGCAATATAATAAATAATTTCCAAAAGATTATAATGCGATGAAACTAGTGGAAAAAATATACCATGTTTTGGAAAAGAAAAACTCGGCCCGTTTCTTTCGTTACTCCAGCGAGCTTTAACTTGCGCATATTGGTCTCTGAAGAAATTTTATTATAATAAAAGAATTAAATGCGGATAATATTCACCGGAAATTTATCATCCGATTGGCATACAGTTCAGTAATTTAGAACTTTAATCGCTAGCTCTCCTGAATTGACAGTGAAATATTTATACAGGAAGGAAGTTTTGTGGGATATTACTTTTATGATAAAGCAACCTGTTCTACAAAAGCTACGATCAACAAGAGAACTTTCCACCCCCATGTAAGATTTTTCCTGGCATGCCCAGGAACGTGAGAGATTCATCAGCCCGAGAAAAATCCTTCCACAAGGATGAGCTTAAGGGATACATATGTAGGTAACTCCGCGAGGGAGCGAAGAATTTGTTAGGTAAATGAGTTCTTGACGAAGCAGAGGCGCGTTATTGAGATCGAGTAGCGGTTGCTTCTCCCCTAATGAAATCCCGGTCTAATTAAGACTTGCTTGATTTTAATCAACACCCACAGTCCTATGTGCCAAGCAATTTATAGACAATGATTCTCCGGCAGCAGAATAAAGGAAGGCTGGCCTAAATTTCACGCCTTTCACGGACTAGATAATTAGTAATCGGCTATTCGATGATCGTCGCGAGGAATAACTAATTAAGAAAAGTAATTTCTCTGCTACAAATCGGATATGTACTTGTATCATGAAGATTACGGAATAAAGAAGAAAATGTTATGGGAGAATTGAATAATACATATGTATACATATTAAGAGATTGATCGATGGTTCTGTGACGTGTCCAGGACCTTGATACCGATCGCTATACATTCGAGGATTCGAACTATGGACAAAATGCGGTTTTGGCTGAGCTCCAAAAAATATTCCATCTTAGTGGTCGCGTTGATGATTATGCGTTTAGATAGCAAGTCATTCGATAAATCTCTAGAATTCTTTGCTACGCACTGCCTTCAAAAATTCTAATTTGGAAGAGTAATTTTTTCCCCTTGATGCGAATTTCATAACATTAAATGGCTAGTAAGTTAGTTGCTGTACGACATTTCTTCACAGGCAACACTTGCCGTTTATTACACACCAAAGCACACACACACTTCTTCGCATCCTGATGCTCTCTTCTGCTTAAAGAGGTGCACGTTCTTTTGCAAGCACGATGCATTCTACAAGACTTTTTGTCGCTGAAATCCAACACCTACCCTTGTTGGTCTTAAGAACCCGAAACAATTCGCACCAGAGGGACAGCAGTCTTGATTCGTTCGTAACCCCTTAAGGACCATAGTCTTGTTAACGCGGTTTTAATTTTCAGTCAAGCTTCCTTTGCGCGCGTTAACATGGTCCTACTACATCCATAAAAAAGAAAAAGAAAAATTGAAAATTCTGAGCCCTTTTTTCAAAATGATTCGGTCTTCAAGGGGTTTAGGAACATGTTGTGCAATACTAGCGAAAGCCAATTTTGTAAATTTTGCCGACAATTTTGAATCGATTTAATACAGCATAATAAATGGAGTTTTCACTTATTTATACAAGAATCGCCAGACAAGTTTTCTACGAAATTTCCATAAGAAGAAACCTATATTCTCTATCAACGGAGTCCCGCGAGAATCAATGGATAACGCGTCATCGCGATCTCTGTTTTTCCTTTATCAGGAATTCTCCTACGAAGACTGTCAAAACGGCGCCTGAAGACCCACTTCCCGCCGTTCAAGGCTTCCGGTCGGATCATTAATCGGATCTTTTTTCCGGGATAATCCCTCGGGATTTGATCATCCCTTAGGATATACATAGAGATCTCCGGATGTATGTATGTGCGCACGAAGCGTATACCACCATATCAAATTACAATCAATAGATAGGCGACGAGACGGCGCCGAAAAGTGCCTCTACATATACATACAGCGTGGCCACGATACAAATAGAGGGTGGTTCAAAAGGCACGCGATGAAACGAGATCTGACGAGCTTATGTCTATCCCTTGTTATGCAATTTGAATGGTTTTGGTCGCAAACGCAAGTTGCTTATTCACATGCATATTCACTCTGTCTCTGAACTTTTTAACATACTTTAGTACAGATTGGTCCGAACTACATTATTATCGGGGGTTGGAGAATTTTCAAGGAACTTCTTGAAGCTATCTGTGCGCATCATGTTCTAAACTGAGAAATTTTATTCTCTGGAAACTGGGAATGCATTTTTACCTAAATAGTATATGATGCCTAAACTTTCAAAGGATCGACCACTTTTTCCCGCCATCGACAGCATCAATCTATCTCCCCCCCAGCAGGCAGTCATATCAACTCTCATAAAATCCTCCATTCAAAGTATCCCTAACGTCCATTCCACACCAGCCACTCTTGCCCTATCGTCTCGCGGAACCCGTAATCAAATGCATTCGACATCTCAGTTCCAACTTGTCAAAGTCTCCATCAACACGACAAGGATCTTTGTTGTCTTTATTCCGAGACCAAGTCCAATAGAATTTAGAGTCAGACGAAAATAAAGGAGCGCCATAAAATGTATGAAATAACTAGGAATAAGTAAATAAAATCGAATGGAGGTTCAGCAAAGATTTTGAAAGAGACACGCAACAGTCGCAATAGTTGATCAGATTAACCATGATCCAAACTCTTAATTAATATTTGAAACGAAAGAAAGGTGCCTCCCAATATTTCCAACTCTTTTACCAAGCGAATCTCCGTTGTAATCGTCGTCCTGACGTTATAATATGGAAGGTGAATGGGCAAAAAGACAAAAGGCGGACCACTCGGGGATGCAGGAACGCGGAAGCAAGCGCAGTCGCGAGGATCCCCGTCGTGGAGGGCTTCGACGCCGACGCCGACGGAACGACGCCGTAGCCGTCGACGCCAAAGGCGAACGGCAGTCGAGATGCCGCGTCCATGAGTATCGAGTATCGACGGCGGTGCCAGTTAGCCCGTGGGATAGCCTCGGGGTGGATGCAGCCGACAGTACGGCAAAGGGCGCGTCTGATGCGACCGACGCGACAGAGTGTTCTCGGTTTCCGCTTGGACCTTTCGAATCTCTTTCGCTGGGACCGTGCCAATTTTCCTACCACTCTTCTCTAAATCGAAAAATCTCCTCCATCAGCGTAATAAAAGTGCTGGAATCGTTCATTTATTCCGTTCCGTTTGAAGAATTTTCTTTTTTTAATCGAAGAGAAGAAGAGTAAAATGCGGAAGGAGAAAGTTGAGGAGGACTCTCAAGATGAGATTGCAGATGAAATGTGTGAAATGTACATGTATACGATAAGTAGACGCCTTCTTAGTTCAGCCTGAACAACGCGATCGATTTTATTTCTCGCCTTGGAATAAACGATTCAGAGAGTCGAGTTTCTGACGGCTAGCCCTAGAAAAAAGATGACAGCAAGCAAACATCGTTACTCCTCGCATGCTTTTTTTATTATACAGTATTGTTAATTCGCGGTGGAATATATGATTAGTTTAGTTCTTGTAGTGGAACGATTTTTACTTTGGGGTAAGATTATTCAGAATAATCGGGCAGTACTACTTAGTAGATGGACCCTAGGGAGTAATTAGATGTACATACGTAAGTATACGGAATCGGCTTTCGGGGTTAAAAGGCGGGAACGAGGATGCTCGAGGATGAATTTCGAGCGTGTGGAAAATGGGGGAAGAAATTGATGATCTTAGGATTACGGTAATTGGGTTGCTGGTCACTTTTGTCGGATTAACTTTTTAAGCAAAGGAAGAATTCAGCTTTAAATTGAAGAATTTGTATGAATCTGGGCATTCTTATAACTACTAGAAATTTCGTCCCAGCCCCCTTTGATGAAAAGCTAACAATTAAGTTCTTGTAGCACAAAGGTCAACGTCGAGGAAATAAAGAGAACGAGGAATATTCGTGAGATGGAAACGCTTTGGTTCTGATTTGAGAACACGTGCGAAAGTATCCTGACTCTGCTGTTTCAACGATGAATCGAGAAAACGAAGAAGTGCGTGAAAGTTATAAGAAAAATTGTACTATTTCCAATTCTCATTTATAAGCCCCAAAGTATCATACGATTATTTTTCGAAAGTGAGAGCAACAATACTTTCTTTGTAGCAGCGACCAGTGTCTCAAACTCTCTGCGGGGCGTTACAAAAGGAACCAAATTGCAAATGTTTGGTGCTGTCCGTTTTAATATACGGCTGCCTTGCTGCAGTGACGTGGTGTAGATGCGCGAATGTTACAAAGGTATGTACATACGTCATTTCCGCCCTGCATTACGAAAGTCTCCTTAAACAAATGGTATTTCTTGAGTGGTAACTATTCGTAGGTCGTAATCAATTTCACAAGGTACCCGATTAAAAGCACGAGGCACGTGTCTCCCTGCGACGATGGTTACATTTACATTCCCGTAAGTATACATGAAAGAGCAATTTGAAATTTTAATTACAGAAATAGACAAGCTTGCATTTCGCATCCCAAAGCTAAACTTACCAAATACTTTTTCCTACATTTCGATCATTATTCTTTAATTGTTCAATTTCTTTATTTCTCGATTTCTATTCCTAGATTCGGAAAGGAATAAGTGGCAATTAATTAAAGAAAACTTTGCCTTTCAGGTTGCATTTATGGGAATGCTATACCTGGTTTACCTGGTGGAGTGTTATCACTCGCCAATCAGAATCGATTTATTGCACTCAGAGAGCCAGGACAGCGTGATATCGAAGATCCTGCAGCTGAAATCGGCCCAGCCAACTATTTGGTGGAAAGCAGTGTCGTATCACTACGTTCGCAGAAAACGACAAATTACCCGGTACAGAAACGGAGACAATTACACGACGACGCAGGTAACGCATATCTCGTAATCCAGACGAAAGGGTGTCGTCGCGGGATATGGTAAATCGTTGATACGTTTCGCGCGAATCTCGTAGAAAATTTTGCGCGGACGAATGGATCATCCCCTTCGATTCGAAGTAGAACTTTAGTAGGGTACGGAACAGATGAGATTCAGGGAGGGCGAGAGGGAGAGGGAGAGAGAGAGAGAGAGAGAGAGAGAGAGAGAGAGAGAGAGAGAGAGAGTTTCTTATAATTTTAAACGAACTACTACACAAACTGTTGGCAACTTTCCTCTATTTGATACTTATATCTATTCCGCCAAACGGTTCATCCTTCCTCGATCAATTTTCCTTTCTAACAAAGCCCCTTGTTCCAGGTTTACTACGAAAGAATTAACACACACGCTGCAACATCCTTTTACTATTACGACTACTGCGGGGTGAAGGATATCAGCAAGGAGCTAATCCTGGATCCAAAAGTACCGATCACAAAGATCAATCTTAGCAAAGGGTTCGCGTTCTCCAATATGAGATCGGCAACAGAGTTTGAAGAAGCTAGGTCGAGGTTCTTTGCTGAACAAGTAGGTTGAACAGCAATTAATATATGTATGTATGTACATATGTGTGTATATCGGATCGCTTTCTAGTGAAAATAAATACATTTCCTTTTTATGCCAAGGAGCTAAGAGACGATTATATGGAAATGAGGGAAGGTCTGGATCTAGGATACAATCCTAATCCCGTAACTTTGGTGGCTGTTCTTGGCAACCCTTGGTTCACCAACCGCTATGTCTACTGGTGTCTGAGTGCATTACTGCTTAGCTGGCCTTTAAGAGTTATTATTGAGTACAAAACACAGTATGCTGACTATCAGGTAAGAAAAAGATTGTGAATAAGTTTAGCAGTGTCTGAATCTGTGTAGAAGGTACACAAATTTATAGAAAAATTCGCCTCTTGCCCGAAATCTGCCAAATAAAATGCTGCATTCCCCAAATCAAGATCACCAAGCTTTTCGGAATAAACTATGATACTCCAAGCGGAAGCGAGCCGATTCACGCGTCCATGAGCCAGCAAACGATCAATCAACCAGGCTCGTACATGCTCGCACCAAGCTACAGTGAGGCTCTTCTGATGGAACCAGCAGCGGATCACCGTCCAGCCGAGTGTCAAGACCCAGCCCTTACAGAAATGGTGCCAAGTTACTCAGAAGCTCTGCTCTACCAACGGGCAGGACAAAGCTTTTTCACAGGCCAAGAAATCAACGAGGATTCCAACAATCAACTCGTATCGCGTGAATGTCCCTGCCTCTGTCATACCGCATCTTCCACGTTCGAGATGAATATAGTGGAAATAGACACGAGACAGGACGAAGAAGACGGACGATCGAACGATCAGGCTAGACAACCATTAATAGAAACATCTATAGGAGTGCATCCCTCGAGCTGCACGCTGAGCAATGAAGCAGGGGCTGGAAAGTGTGGTAGCTGTGGGAAATGTTTCGTGGAAGCGCCATTAGGAAATTCAGAACGATCCAGGAGCGAATGCAGTATAGAAAATCCTGCAACGAGTTCAACAGATGGGATCCAAAATGTCAGAAGGGGAGCGATTAATAGTGTGATACCTCGAGATATGTCTGAACCCAATCTTAGATCCAGATCAGAGGCGTTAGAAACTGATACTAGGTTTCTCCGAGCAAACGCAAGAAGCTTGAGGAATATTTTGGAAAGTGAGCTAGAGGAAGAGTTTAATATAGAGGATAAGATGGTAGAATCGAAACGGAGGGAAATAATCAATCAGGAAGGGGGAAACAATTTTTCTCTTTCCTCTCTCGACGAAGGGAATTCTAGAGCAGGCGTGGATGCCAGTAGAGGCGCAATACCCAAAAGTACGATGAACAGAAGCAGAGTAATCGCGAATCCCATGTCGAACAAGATTTGCGAATTGCCGGACTCTAAAACGTCTTTCTGCTTCAAGTCGATTCTTAAACAAAATAGGCGAAGGTACACGTTAATTACTGCGAAGGAGCTACAGAATTTTTCTGATGTAGAGGACGGCGATACGGAGAGATGTTTGGAGAACAGAGCCTCGTACCACGAGGGCTGTATTCCGGTTAGTGCATCTGCAGGCAATTGTCGAGAAAGATTCAACCTGTTTTCGAGATCCAGAGAGAGTTTGGATGGAGCCTCGGCCAGGAAGAAGAAGCAATTATTCGAACATAACTGCACGAATAAAAACGAAGAATTGGAGTCGGAATGGGAAAATAACAGGTGAGCTTCTACTTCAAAAAATTCATTTTCAAAAGGGCTGGAAGTATTGTTTTGACCTTTTCACAGACCCCTGATCTTCGCGAGCCCTATCCAACAAGTTTGTCCAGGGGACCCTTTTGGGGGGAAAGACGTAGTTCGAACCAGACAAGAAGTGGATTCTACCCCCATAGATGATACTCCTAATCATACAGTTCTCACTCAACTAGGAAGATCGCTAACCTGTGATCGAAAAGACTCCAGAAGACAACGATACTCGGATACCGCTCGCCCTTCTATATTCTCCTGTCCACCTGATCGCCAGCATCCCTATCCCTATGCCTTTTCAGCATCAACGGACGCTGTAGACACCCTACATTTCTACAAGAACCAAACGTCAGCTCGAGTTTATCCACATGGAACGTGTTTCCCGCCCTACGAAGGATCGATTTCAAGCCCCAACGAAAAATTCGAACAGCAGGGAGCGGCAGTAGATATTAAATCGCCGAACAAAGGAGAACTGACTCGTTCCCTGACGGAGAGACGAGCAAAGCCAATTAGACATGATCCCAGTTTCCGTAGGAGTTTCACTGGAAGAGCGGAGGATTACAGAACGGAGAATAATAAATGGGCGAACTTAAACATGGAGACGTCGTTATAACGAAAGAGTACTTGCCAATTGTAAATATCCGTCCTACCACTATTGAAGATCCTGTTCTACATACGGCATAAATGCGATTTACGCAGCACAGCCTTTCGTTTCAAGAACATTCTCTTCTTTCTTATGGAGGGGGATTCGGGCGTGAAGTGCGGTCGATGTTGCCAACAAGGGCTATTTTATGAATTTGTACATGTTTCAGCACGATACGCCTTGCTGAGATAGCGAATGCGATTTGTACATATACATATATGATACGGCGTCAATTATGCGCACAGTTTGTGCTTCAGTCAGCAGCAATGACGAGAAGAAAATATTACCTAGTCGATATTGTGACAAGGTATGATATAATGCCGCGTTTGTCCCATTGTCTATGAACTTTTGATTATACTAGACTGAATTTTTCCATCAACATTCGGGCTTCATAATGTGTTTGAACCCTTGGGCGCTAGGGTAAGGTTCAATTATTGATCCTTATTAAAAACTAGCAAGGATACAAAAGAATAAAGTAAGCAAGAAAGACGGTATAATTTCAAACAGTCGCAAGCTCATTAATTGCTCATTAACGTTAAGTGAACAGAGCTATCGCAAAGCTTAAGGGCCTGTAATATTCGCTGCGAAAAAAGATAGGGGATCGATCTGATTCTACCATATCGCCGGGGGTTCGGCATCTTGAAAATCACTCAACAAATCAGCACAAGCGAGATAGGAGTAATTGAAAGGGAAAATCCGTGGCGAAAAAACGATTCAACGTTTTCGCTTCATTCACCGTGAATATGAGAAGCACAAAAAGTATACATACATATATTTTTGTCTACGTGTTTCCTCGCAGCACCAGAGAAACAGAGCAAAAGGCTATTCGTAATTCCGATCGTTTTTACTGCCGTCTCGACATTGTCATCGAGAACTTTGCTTTTATTAGACGATATGCATACTATCATATATGTATGTATATATACATATTATTCGCGGAACAAACAAATCGCACCGTTATTGCTTTTAGAAAGATATTTTTCATATACGTATAGATAATGTGTGTCGATGGCAACGATCACTGATCGCGATAATTATTGATAGAAATTATTAGATGCGATAGTTATGATCGTGGTATAAGTAAAGTGTAGAAAAGTTTTTAGCCGGTACAAAGTTTAGTTATACATGCATATAGGGTAGATGCCTTTTCTAAATTGCAAGCCTATACGATGAAAACATTCAGCATGCTCCCTTCAAGTATTTTTACCATTCTACATATTTTGCGTACTTTAAGAGGCAAATGAAACATATGTATAATTTAAAGGAATATGTAGCGATCTCAGTTATACCACGATCATATACCACGATCATGTCCGTAATTTCATACATATATTTGTTGTTCAGGATCAACCCATTTGAGCGTAATCTATTGCTAACACGGCCATTTTGGTTCATCCAAAAACTGGCTCTTATTAAATAGAAGAAAACCGATGGAAAAAGCAGTATACATGCATGCGTTTACGTATCCTACAGTTGAACCAGTGCTACCCTTGTTTATTTAAAAAATCATTCTAATCGAATGGGTTAACATTTATTATACATATGTACCGCGAATGTATCTGCAATGAAATTCGAATACCGGGGCTAAAGATACTGAATCTGAACTCACTAATTTCGGCTACCAATTGCGATGATTGCTTGCAGTCTCATGCCAGGATCATTCAATTGCCGTCCAAGTACATGAATCTCCCAAAACTGGTGAGATTCACGATGATTTTCGCGATATTTCTTGCATTTTCGCACTGAAACATGACGCGACGTGCTCGCATTCGAACCGCGGGAGACGAATGACCGACGCCACCAAAGTGAGCATCAAGCCAGACCCCACTTTAGCGCCAAGTTCAAACGGGCACAGAGGCATCGCGTACAAATAGTCGTGGCAGCTTGTTGAACGACGAGCGACGAAACATGTGATACGAGATTTCGATACTCACGATACAATATATACATAAGTGTTAAAGACATCTCAGGATAAAACGCGTGATTGCTTTTTTTAAATAGTTTTATTTAGCGTATAAACAGAGCGTTCGATGGACACACATGCATGTAACACTAGCTGCCTATGAGGGGGCAAAAGGTGAGAGTATTAACGCGAGTCTAGGCAGCAATGAAATTTAAAGTATTTAAAATAAAGATGACTAAAGTATAAATAATATCATTAATTAATTAGAAATGAAATAATGGCTAGTATCATAAATAGTTGCTCTTTTTTCAAATAAGACATGCATTGACTGGGCCGACTAGCTCGAATATTACAGTTCGAAAGCGCGCTTACGATCTACACAAGCCTCCGTGCTTTAGAAAATTCATCGATTCGTAATTGTGTGGGCAAAAGTTAATTGTCAAAATTCGTATAGTCATTTATTTTTAAACACCACGTATATTTCATTTTCTTATGAATTTTCTATCGAACAAACTGTTTCCACTGAAAGGAGGTAGAATATGTAGAAGCATGGCTAGCACAGGAAAAATTATATGCCATGATAAATTTTGTTAATTACTGTTTACGATTTTCATAAATTATTCATGCGCCGTAATTAAAGTAACGAATTTTAGGCGAATTCTTATTGCCGGGCAATATGTATTTAAGAAAGAAAATAACCATGCCGTCTGAGAAAAGTGCTCTTCTAAATGAAAATTCTTATTATACGGCGAATTGTCTATTGTTACGCGATAATGGGGGACGTGTTTATATACGCTATACGTATACGCATATTTGTTCATGCAGAAAGCCTGTAATTGTATCCTGCTGCGTATTTAACGATTACTATGATTATAATTAACGACGATATACAAATCATTCCTGTAAAAAAAAAAAAAATAAACAAAAAAAATAAAAAAAAGATTATTTTGGAGACAAACGATATAATTATAGTACAATAAACGGTGACACGAAAAAAGGAATGTTTCCAAAGAAATAATTGCAGTTTTAATTATTCTTTTTATACACGTGTAAAGAGACCAGAGTCACAGAAACGAAACTGTAAGGTATTTTGATCTCGATGTATTTTTACAAAACTTGTGGGACAGTATTAATAAAAGATACGGGCACGAGTGACAGAATAACAAAGACAGATTAAAATCTTTACCACAGTAAAACAATTATTATGCACATATATTCACCGATACATATAATACGTATACAATCGTGTACGGCATTAATATGTCGGATTACTGTTTATACACTGACGTTTATACGCTGCCTTTATCTTTCGTTTCGTCTCGTTGTTACAAATATCTGTTGGAAAGAGGACGATAGGAACCTTCTTCTTCTACCCACTTCGCTTGCCATAGTAATCAATAAAGCGTCTTTACGTGACTGTCATAAGTATATTTCTTCTCTTGAAAACACTTGGCTTTTTTTCATATGAACAGAAATAAAATATAGGACTCTTCGTTTAGTTGGACTAGCAATATCGACGGACCATCGCTTGTGGCTAGTTCTCAACAATTGTACGCTCAATGAATCGTACTGGCTATTTCTTTCTTGGTAAAACTAATTTTTCACGTAGTCGTTTTGTGTGTAATACACACGGTAGTAAAGCGTTTTACTTCGCCACAGCGAATATGAATTGTCGAATTTAAGAAGGTATACTCCCTATAATATATAAGTATACAGAGACATTAATATGTATACATGTGTATGACATAAATATGCAGAGACCCTTAAATATTAAATTCATCTGACAGTTGATTTATTAATTTACCTGTCCTGGGTATCTATGGCTCCCTGCATAGATTTCTTCTTGAGAATCCCTCCTATAGATCTACAAAAGGAGCATCAGGAAAATGAAAGAAATGGGTATACAAATAGTTACAGCTTACAAATTTCTTCTTTATACTTACAGGTACTACTACACTTATGGGCGGTGGCAACGGTTTATAATCGGACTGAATTGGGCCATTTGTTACTCCGCTCTCTAAATCATCCCTTGTCTCGTAATCATCGTCGTCTTCGTCCTCATCCTCGGATTCGCTAATATGCACCGACACTTGATTGGTCTCTGGCTTCGACCATTCAAAATATACTCCAAATCCTATATCATAACCATCCGTAGCAAACTCCCAGAACAGACAAGAGCCATCTTCGTGTGTTGGCACCCTAACAGTTACCGTTTCTCCGTGTCCAACTTTAATGACTGCATCGCCATCTTCTCTCCTGATAGTTTCCTTGAATTCCTCCACACCTTTCCTAGTCCACATCTCTGCAGGCACTATAGGCGGGCAATCATCCTGTTCGTCTGAATCATCCTCGTTTGACGGAGCCGTTTCATTCTCCTCTTTGTGCTCTGCTTTTTGAACATTCCCTATTGCGGAATTACCTGTATCTGGGGCTTGATCTTCTATGATTAATTGATTTTGACGCAACTGTTGCATATACTGATGATAATGCTGCTCTTGTAACTGCCTTATTAAAACACCCTGCTGCTCCGGATTCCCAGGGTATTGCTGCTCCGCGTACATCTTAAATTGATAATACGTTTGTTGATTTAAGGCATCTTGAATTTGTCTCCTCTGTAATTCCTCCTTTAATCTAGCTTCCTCCTCTTTTTTCCTTAGCTCTTCCAATTCCTTTAGCTTCCTTTCATCCTCCAATTTCCTTGCCTCTTCCTCCTTTTTCAGCCTCAATTTCTCTTCTGTATTTCTCCTTTGTGCCTCCACAACTGTCCTGAACAGAGGACATAGTTTGTCTAAGAGAACTATGAATCCCTCCATCGCCTGTTCCTTGGATATGTCTCCCAAATTCTGCCACGCTAAACGTCTATCCTTTCCTATTACGTCCAGCACACCCAGAGGCGGTGCATTCTCGGTTGTGCACTTGCCATGCGTTACTTGCTGGGTAAAAGCCACCAGTTTCAATTTGTCTTCATAAGACAAGTGAACTGCCTTACCCTCCTTCTCTATAAGAATTGTAGTTCGCATAGAGTAAACCTTTCTTCGCGTTTAATCGCAGGCAGCAAACACACAGAAACAACACACAATGATCGCCAGTGAAGTTCTCAGAAAACTCTGTACTTCAATCAATTAATAAATCGTAAATATGTTGCGCGGCAGTGGAGCGGTGTAATTTGCACACGGATACGTAACATTTTGGATGCGGTGCACAGAATCGAAGGCGCGGAAATATTTTAGCAAATCGTCAATAAAACCGTGACTTACCTTTGTAGAAATTTACCGCGATTTTATACAGTTCCCTGGTTTCGAAACCCCAAAGTCGGGGTTCCGGCCTATTCCCGTGATCTCTGTCATTTTCAATTTTCAACGATTCGTCCGCCGATATCAACAATTTCTCGATCTTCCTCTCCGCCGAGGAAATGTCACCATTCGTGTCCGCCATTTGCAATTGCACTGACACGTCAAATACTCTTCCTACTTAGAATTGGTCTAACCTTGTTCTCTTACAAATATATTCCAATTTGAACATTGCAGAAACCTTTAAGAAACCAATGCGACGGGACAACGCGAATACAAAATCGTTTCATTGCGCGGTATTCCTTTTACGGCGATGCTTGTATACGTGTAACGGTGTAATGTTAATGGCCCATAGTCGTCCCTTCATTAGCCGATCGCCAGATCGCAAGATTAGACCAGAGACGAGCGACAGCCGGCTGTGCAATAAGTGTAGGCCGGAGCAGCGCAGACGATTTCAGCCACCGCCGCGGGTGTCGCCACTTACCGGAGCAACGCATTGAGAGCGGTTCAGTTTACTCAGCGACGAACTGTCACGGAGACGGGTAGACGGCGTTGAGGCGAGGTGGCGACGGAGGTTTGCTTATTCTTCCGCGCGAAGCGTTATGTTTAGAGTAGCGGGAGAGGCAAAAGCGTACGGACGCTTTCGATTCAGTGGGTTCGCGTCCGAAGGTGATAGACAGATGTGAACGTGCCAGGGTTACATCGGTATGCCACTCGGAGAAGTGAAGTTGTGATCGCGTGTTGGCGACAAATATCGTGCGGCTGCTTTTTATTCTCCCTCGTGTTTTTGACATGGCCGAGATATACCGTTATCCGTGAATGTTTCCACTGTCTTTCGATGCCTCCCTTGAAGTAACGGACTAAGGGTTAACCTGTCGAGCACGGTCTGAAATCGATCCACGGAACCCGGTACATGGGACTTTCGTCGCGCGGAGATACACGGGGATAACATAGAGACGAAGAAGCGGCAATCCTGCTGCAAGGTTAGGTGAGTACTTTGCCGGTCCGACACAGGTTTGTACCATGTGGTACATCATATTTTACGCGTTCCTGCCGCTGCATCGATTTTCCACCGTATTCTTGCTCCTGTCAGACCGTAGTAGTTTGCTCGTTTCCACCGTTTGTTATTCCCTGTCCGCCTGTTTATACACGGAACAAAAGCGTGTAACCAATTTACAAGTTGTTTGTGCACGGTAGCCGTGCATATGCTGGACACCTACGTGCGTGTCCTTTGTGGGGCGCGGGTGAATGGAAGGATGCATGTGTGCATGCCAAGGATACTTGAGAAACGTGACGCTTCAGTGGGACGAGATTATTTCTCCGCGTGACTCTGACGGGCCTGATAAATCTTTAAAGCCGGACCTTTAAAAGTTTAAAAACCTGGCTCGCATCGGTGTTTAAATGCGATGACGCTTACCGTTCATCTGTTCGCCGCGCGGAGCCTTGTGGCGCGGGTTCGCCACGCACTGGTATGTGGTTTTCCGTTTCCACGGGTGTATTACAATTTTTAGCGTAGCAGAACGGTCGTTTTATCTCGAAAGCACCTCCAACTTTTAATTGGGCTGAAAAAGATTGGAGATATCACGTGTAATTACCACGCAATTAGCAGGGAATTTTTTACGAGTTTTCCCGGCAAAATTTGTTTAGCATTCGTTAATGTATATCTCTAATGGCTTTTCTTGCTTTTTTTTTTCTTCTTTATTAGATAGAAAGGGAACGAGTGCCGGGGTATACATATGTATGTATAACACTCTATGTATACTAACATTCCGTGGAAAAATGTCAAATACGTACGTATATTGTACGAGCGAGAAACCGAAGAGAGGAAAACACGAATTCATCAGAAACTCGTTAACCTGGCCAGCCTCTGACTTTACGTTTTTCCTGAAAATGATTTCACTGCATACTTCATTCGAAGAAGAATCGGTGTTCCCGCGTCCTTTGTTAATATTTGCGAGTCTCACAATTACGGTTAATTTAATATTACCCACTCTTGCGTCGGAGCTTTTCACGATTTATGCCGCCTTAAATAGTAGGAGAGAAAACATGCAGGATAGAGAAGATGGTAGCAAATTTGCTTTCTTTGCTTTTTCGTCGTTACATGATTAGCGGATCCAATGGTCTCTACACCTGGAAATCGCGGTTAATTCCATTTGGACGCGGTAAAAATCTGGGTTAGCTACAGATTAGAATTAGATGAAAATTAAATTAGGCCAAAAGATTTCGCAAGTCACAAGAAATTCTACCTAGCAACGGTGACACAAGAAAGCGGGGTGTAACCTACCCTTCTAATAATGCTCGAGTCGAAATTGAAATCTAGACAAGCTTTTTTTTTCTTAGCTTTCGTCCAATGAAACATGGTTCGAGTAAATGTCAGAGCGTCAAAAGTGTAGAGAAGCTAGCACATTTGTAGTTCGAACTTGCTGCTATCACGTTTGTGGACCGTTGACCTAGAAATACTGTGTTTTGGCACGCTACAGTTCCGAAACCTCGGTCTCAGAGGTAGTAGGCTTTAAAACTGAAAATTCTACTGTAGGCTGGCTTTCCTAGTACGCTGTATTTGAATATCAATGCCTTGGAGCCACTAAATTTCATTAAAACTGAAATTACTACGGAGAAAAACAATAAATCATTGATAAAAATGTTGTATTTCTCTTTGTATATGAAAGAAATGTTTGATTGCAATGAATCTCAGGAGTGTTATAATGATCGATCGATTTATCGGGGTTTAATCAGTAATGTGATGTTATCTTATTGCGAGACTTTGCTTTTTTCTATTTCTCTGAGGGCAGGAAGTTTCGTGGTAACACGTTCATAGGAATTACATATCTCTGTTCTTTACGGTATTGTATAGATAGTAGTAAAAGAATGAAGCTGAAAGGAGGTCCTTTCACGTTGTCCGAGATGTGTATGTATGTAGGATGGCTCGTGAAATTAGGCCAGACTACAGCTTCTTTCTCGGCGAATGCGGTGGAAATTCAGGAAGGAAAATGGGGTACATACATACATATAACTTCCTATGATTATATCTTTCTTTAATTGATGCGTTCTGACGAGTTTCGCACGAAACTCATTGATCGATCAAATTTTTACCTGTACAGCACAAAGTTTCCTTTACTCTGTAGAAAAATATCCTGTCGTCCGATAATAAGCACGAGAGCTACCAATTGTTGTAGAGTTATCAAAAAGCGAGCAAGTAGCAAAGAATCGTTAGTCAGATTCTCGATAATCTTTCTCAGCCTTATCAGGTTCTTAAGAAATGATGATCTCGGTTAACCAGCATGTTCTCGCAATTATTCTCAAACACCCACGCGTTAGAACCGATTGTGCAATAGAGCAGGAAAGCTGTATCGTGACGAGTTGTAAAATTAATAACGTTGCTCAAGGTTTCGAGGCGAATGAAATGGTACACGATATCGGAAGAGCGTACTTACCAGGCTTTATTTCACCTCGTATGACCACGATCAAAAAGTTCAATGTAGAGCTAGATCGATAACGGCGGTTATAAGCACCGTTGTTTATCGCGATTACGCAAAGATCGCCGATCTCGCGGCTACTCTTTTACTTTAGAATGGTGGAGTTCAATGTACACCGCTGTATAAAATTATGACAATTTGAGTCGTAAGGCTAAATGAAAATGTTACAGTAGAATATTTAATTATGGCAAAGCAGTTAGCGGCGTTGAGTTTTCAACATTTCATTTGAATTGTTGTGTGCTTTACACGAGCAGTGAATAATGAATGGATCGAAGGAACCTGTTTGTAGTATTTAAAATGAATGCAACGCTTGGAAGGGACAGGAAAAATCTAGCCAACAGCGATCGTAAATGATATTCGATTCAGTATCAATTGTACAGTCGGTGGTGCACTGCTCTATGTATAATATGTATTCACTGCCAGATTATCTTTTTCATTTGTTTTCTTCCAATTTTATTTGATTACACCAGTGTTAAAGTTTATCATTATTCTGATAAGTTAATGCATGAACAAGTCGTTTGATTACTTTTTAATAGTTTCAAATCGAACATGCTTTTTAATTTCTGTAATAGTAAAAATAGTTTATTGTTATAATAATAAAACTTTAGCTTTCTTCCTAAAATACGCAATTCGTATTTGCAATGTGCCGCTTCACTTTCTCTCTGATTTTTCATGTGGTTTTGCTCCAGTATTAAAATAATTGCAGCGCGACTCTCTCTCTCTCTCTCTCTCTCTCTCTCTCTCTCTCTCGTTGCTTTCACTGCTTCGAGAGCACACGGGACAAGATCATTCCTTCATGCAACGTCAGGGAACTGGCCTATCTGAAGTTGACTCCCTTTTTAATATCCAATTTAGAGCAGTGTACGAAAAACAAGTTGTAGAGAATATGTCAGAATAAAATACAAGTGGACAGTGGTATGTAGTAGGAAGAAATTTAATTAATCCTCCCCATCTTGTGCAGCTTACGCCACAATTATTGATACATTAATTGAAAAATAATTCAGCCCCTCGACAACAGAAATTTGAACTATGGTTAACATTTATGCTGAGTCTAGAAGATTGAAATAAAGCAGAGTCGGCTCATTTTGCAACGAGCGCGGACAAGTGCAGAGTACAAGTTGCATCCCCAAGAAGTCGCCTTCATCGAAAATATCCTATTAACTGGGAATATATGTACAAAGGAAATATGTATATAGAGGAAAGGGAGGGTAAACGGTACGGAAGTCTTTGAAAAGCAATCCGGTCGACTCCGGCGCTGTTTAAGCTCTAAATCCGATGACGTTGTAAAACACACGATTATCCTGTCGTCGAGTGGTTGTGATGGATAATAATAAGTCGGACGGTGGCACCATTAAGGCAAGGCCAATTAATCGAAACATGTTATGTTCCCGTTTAGAATGCACGAGCAGCATAGTGCTATATCGCGTACACAGTGAAAGGTGCCAATGGAAACACAAGTTTATGTAACGTGTAACGACAGTAAAGACGTCAAGGATTACCGCAAACTTGTCTGGTTATTAGTTTTATGCTAATTTCGCATGCTTCTCGCCGAGAGGGGGCTGTTTAGCTCAGGCGACACACGTATCGGAATTGATTTATTCAGAGCAATGGGTGACGAGCAATGAGTATCATGGAATATTCCCGCTCTCCGGATCCACCTAATCGAATGGAAACTCTCTACCAGGGAAGGTAAAGGCACACGAAGGAGAACGCGTGATCGATGCGGGGAATCGTAAAATTCTACGAGATTACAGGCTTGTTATACGTAGCCGTTCGCGTCCAGCTTTAAAGCAGCCTCGTAAGAAGGTAGAGCCTCGTCGATGATTTCTTGCCCCGCTTCCTCGTTACATTCCACGGATCTCACTGGCGTATTCGGGCTAATTAACGTGGATACCACGGATGGAATAATGGTACCGGGTGTCTCCACACCGTCAGGCTTCTTGTCGATCGAAGCGGACAAGCTTTTCGGGTCGACGATCAGGCTGTCGTATGTCGGGGGTGGTCCTGGGCCAGAGTTTGGTGTTACGGGACATGAAACTGCACCGTAGGTGCTCTCACCTTGGTTCCTCCCCTCTGTGGCCGATTGCCTCTCGCAGCACTATGAATAAGAAAACGGGGACTTGTGTATTTCTTACAATGTTTCATTCTATTAAAGATAGAAGCTTTCTTCAATTAGTACGATCAACACAAGCTAATTTCAGTGGTTTAGAAGTGCTCGTAATTGTGGTAAACTTCTATAATGGACGTTTGAATATTCAAGTACTTAGTTTGTTATGTAAGCCGTGGTTATTCACTGCTTCTCGCCTGAACATGAATTTTCTAATGCCCGTCTACTCCTTACCATTCTACACTATGATTATTTCACTTGAGCGACACATGTCCGTAGATATTCCTCCTTTAATGAAATTAAACAACTCTTGCCAGTCTTAAGATAACTAAAGCTAATCTGGATACCGCGGCGAGTATTGGATGCTGCTTACTGAAATTCCGAAATCGCCCATATCCCACACGTGTGAAAAGTAATACAATTATTCTATTACCAAAAATTCATACCTTCAAGGGGATGACAAAGCAGAATGTATCAAATCAGAATATCGTGGCCCATTTTTTACGAACCAATAATAATAATTAATCGATCGACCAATAAATTGTTTTCGTGAAAGAACGGTTACTCACAGCGGCGTGCGCTTCCGTGGTGAAAACCTCGAGGCTCTGCACATCCGGTTCCGTTCTCCAATATCGCGGATACTCTCGCGGTTCTCGGTTCTTTCGGATGCTCTTGTGACAGCAATAGCACATAAGGAAGACGACCATGATCACGCCGCTGAGCATGGCCCTGTAAGGAAACGACGACCGTGTCGCGCGCGGGTTAGAGAAGCGTGGCTACACGTGAAGGACGAATAAAGACCATCGAGGGTATATTTAGCGTGAGTGAACCTCTTCCGTCGCCGTGCCATCCAGGTCGCGCGAAGGCTCGGTCTGCCCCGGGTTATTGGTCTAATAGAGGGATTTTTTAGAAAGATTCGAGACGTGTATGGGTTGAGTCGATTGATTGGTTAGCCAATTCCTAACGATTAATAGCGAACATCGGTGAGCGGGATGCGGTGATAAATGTCATCATAGGAAACATTTGACAAATCGAGTTAAGCAAAGTATTCTGTTTCGTTGTAAGTTTGTAGGTAAGGGAAACAAGCCATGGCACTTCGATCGAGGAAACGATTGCTTCTGGATGAGTGAGTAAGAAATAAATACCCAACTAAACATTCATTTGTCTAACCGGGACCAACATGCAAAGTCGATCGCATCTAGTTTCAACAATACTGCAAATGGAATGCCGCTCTTTTTTAAGTGTCCCTAACAACTTTGGCGTGGTCGAACAGTAAAGAAGGTTTAGTGTGACCAGGACAATAAACAGCGATATTTGACGATGAGTGTTGTTTTATGGTTCGCCACGGAGATCTCTGTGCAATTCGACGACTACTGTAGACTACGTAGGCTACGCGTATTTCTTATTACCGTAATACAGTTATTTTTACGATTACTGCGTTGGCAAACCCGTTTTCCGTAGAAATTGCGTTCCTCGAGGATCGAGGAAGAAATTGTCCTCCGTAGGAATTCGAATATGCATACAATGTGTGCCTTCGATGTCTTTTGAAACAATCGTGACGTGCATTCTAATGGAAGTAGGTAAGTGAATCAATTAAAAGGAAAATGAAACAGGGGACGGGCAAAAGGGATAATCACCAAGAGGAAACATATTTGAAATAAACATTCCGAAATCTCACAAAGCGTGAAAACGTTGTGCATCACTTCTCTGTAATAAATCCGAGTGATACACACTGTATTTTCGCAGAGTCACGCTTTGAGAAGTTTCCAAAAGTTGCCCGAGTAATTGCTGAGTAATTATGCATCGCCGATCGAATTGACGAGCCCATATTGATTATCTATGTATACATATACTACTCACCCGCCAAGTAAGATGTTAACATTGCCATGTAAATCTGTCTCGTAGTGACTCGTCTTGCTGGCTGCGCCGCTCGCCGTCGTGGTGATGTTGTATCCTGGTAAAATAGACACGTCTTCATAGATGTTCGTGCCATTACGTTTGTTTGAAGTGGCTTCGACAGCGGCCAGCATGGTCATAGTTCGTCGAAACGTCGTTCTAAAATGATTTCTTTTTCATACAGGATTTTCTGGTATCTTTCATTCAATTCCTTTCGGTCAGTTTCAAAGAAAAAGGTACGTGGTCGTAATAAAAAATGGTTAAAAATAAATCAATTATTACACTTATGAACAGGGCGGTGGGAGGGGGGCGGGGGGCGGTAAGAAATGCATGAAGATGCTCGGGACTCTTGGCGAAGGAAAGTTGCGAAAGAAAAACTGAAGGGTAATGTCTTTGCGGGTATTCGTGGGTCGAACCGCCCCTTACCTTTTCGTTCGCGGATTCCACTCGTAGGACATTGTCGAAGGTTCTGCTTACGCTATCTTCCTGATTAGCATAAAAATCCTGTTAATAGATCCCCGATGAACTTGAATGGAATTATTTTACCTTCAAATCCTTCCTGAAGTCCTTCGAGCGAAATGTTTCTTCGCATACCACCGCGGTCCACTCTACCTGCGTAATTTTAATTCGTCTTTTTTTAGTCTCTGTCTTCGTCACCACCTCCAACCTGTTGGTCCACGTTCCACGGCGATATCTGGACGTGTACGGTAGAGTGAAGGACAGAGATTGCTGCTATTTCTAATGTGTAATTTCGAAGTTTATGGACATTTCTCTGGAGGACATATAACTTGGAGAATTCGGCAATTTAGGGTTAAATATTCTCCATTCGAAACTATTGTAATAAAATAAAAACGAGAGGTAAATATTGTTGGTGTGTATGTATGTATAATTATTATCATGAAATTTGAAGAAATTTCAATGTTTAGGAATTTCTTTTTAAAACAATATTGAAGCGCAAGTGAAATTATTCGAAATGTCTCCGACGTCAGTCGAGCTAGTGAAACATTAACGAAAAGCTGTCGATCGAAGTCAGTCATCCTAGAAGTTCGCAGAACAGGTGCACCTTACGATACCCGATTTTTCATAAAATGCAAGGAAGTTTACACGGAAACTGAAATACGTTTCGATTATTTATTCCATTGGAAAACAAAGCTTGATCTTAAATACGAGCATGCATAGTGAAATCTTTGACACGGTATGGAATTAATGAACGACGTGACGTTATCAAGACTCTAGAACGCGTAACCGGGCATGTTAGAAACGGGCCATAGCAAAAGTTAAACCTATTTGAATAGTAATTTGTTTAATTAATTAAAATAGATTTCATATAAAGAATTTACTGTTCAATAAAATTCTATCTACAATCATGATTCTGAATTTTCATCTCTTTTGACGTTGTATTCTTTTTCAATTGGGAAAGCTTGATGCGCACGTTGAAAAATAAATGTCAGAGCGGGTCAGAGTTCCTCTATGTATCATTCTTGCGCCATTTGTTTCGTCCTTCACGAGTTTACGATCGATTTATGCCCGGCCTGCTTGATCGACGAAACTTCTTTTAGCCTAACGTACATAGAAAGGAACGAACACTGGCCGCCCTTCTTTTTTAACGCGGGCACCAGAAGAGCAAGAAACTGCAATTGCATTAAATTAAGAATCGTGTCAGGGCATTTTTCCTTAGGTATTTTGTTAATATTTAAAAATAACGCGGGAACAAAACTCAGTTAACATGCAATTACATGTAACAATTGTTATAACAAGCTTGCACAAGTATATCTCCTGGATAATTTCTAGACGGCAATCGAATAATCATGAATAAAATTGCAGACACCACAGTGTCTGTCATTAAATCAGTCGTCACACGTGCACGATCGCTTCCTCCTAATTTTGTACTTGGTCCTGACAATTTTGTTTATTTAGCTAAAGTTTCGTTTATACCAGAAAAAACGCGAGTCCCTTCTCTCACGATATTGATTACACGCTAAAACGAATACAAAAGGAAGTCGTTTGATAGCTTTTACATTTCAAGTCTATAGTTTCTTTAGAAGAAAATCACAAAATCCGACAACACTTGTTAACCCTTTCAACTCACACTTCTTCCACCCCTCATCTCGAAATTCAGAACATTCTAAATGAATTTATTCTTCAATTCACTACACCACTGGAGTTAATCTAATTAAAGCTTCCCTTATTCCTTTACCCTTTCTCTCGAAAAAAATTCTCGTCCAGATTAATAATTTCTCTCAGCAATTATCATTCGTAATTTGCACGATGGAAACTATGTATACATATGTATAATTACATACGTACTAGTAGCGTTTCATTTCTTTCCTGCGATACTGCCCGCGCGTTCCTTCCGCTCTTCATTGAACGCGTCAATTAACGTCGACGAGGATGATTTTTCACGAAAAATGTAGGGAGAAAGAAAAGTAGAGAAAAATGTTAGAGTCGCGTGTCTTGATCCGTTCTCGCGCCCGTTTCGTTTCAAACTATTACGCTGGCCATATGCGCGTTGCCTGGCTACGAGTCCAGGCGACGCAACGCCGCGACGCTCACCCTCGGCGCACGCCACGGAGCGTCGCGACGCCTCGCGTGGCAGGACAAAACTCTTCATTGACGTGGAACTAGGACGTTCAGGGTCTAATAGGGCCAAGGTGCAACTTTCTATCCAGAGCTAGAGCCAAAGTTATCCAGTGGCCAATAAATGTACGCACTGGGACGACCCACAATTTTCTTTTCCCTTGAAATCGCTGCAGCCCCTTTTTTCTTAACATACTGGCAAATGGAGAACTGTGTATGCAGAGAATTTCGATTAGGAATGGTCTAGAATGGTCTGAATCAGTAATTTAAAGAACGCATGGAGTATGTAAGGTATATGCTTGTAGACCACTTGCCAAGTGGATTACTAATGAAACTAATTGCTCCTACCTGTCAAGTGTTCAAAGTTGGTAAAAGAGAAAAATGAGATGATTTAAAGAACCTCATCAATCAATTTCTAAGACGTCGATACTCTCAAACTAGAATCTTTTTTCTACAAAATATTCGTCTATGTCTCTGTGATTGTTATTAACGCTTCCCTTTAGAAGAAAAGAAAAAGTCGAATAATTGAAAGATGCCATTATTCGACGGTCGGATGAAAGGCGATGAATTACTTTCGAGACAGTCCTTAGAAGGGGTCGCGAGGCTTGAAGCATCGTTTTCAAGCGTGAGTCACGTTAGCGCGTGTTACACATTGTAGCTAACACGTGTACCACGATGCAACAACAGTCCGTCTGTTTAAAAGAAAAACCTTTCGTAGGAGTGAGAAATCCTCTGTGTGATATCCGCCCCCTTCCCTTCTTAGCATTGTGCGCGTCGATTCATGCTACCCCCTATATTAAAACGCCAACATTTCCTGGAGAACTGAAAAGAAAAGGGTAATGTGTTATTTCAGGTATCGTCGTGATTAAGTGCTCGATTTGAGATTTTATTTGAAACTTGTATTGTCGAAAAATCGACAGTTGTAGAAATGAAATAGAAATGTTGTAATATAAAAGAACATTGAATGATTCTTTATGTGGAAGTTTATGAAAAATTGTCTCTATCACTCTGGCCACCCCTGGCTTTAAGCCCTAAATGTTTCACCCTTAATCGACGTGTCCGCATAAAATTACCGTGGCGCTTTTGCTTGTCCTTCGGGCCAACTTACCGCACTGGCTGTACCAATCGATTTGCGACCAGTTTTCTATCCAGTTTATACTATTCGTTAACGCGAAAACTTTAGTCTTTCGATATGCAATAGTGGTCGAGGTCTTAGTAGAGGTGAAACTGCGGAGTAAGTCACTTCCGACCCGTACTCGATGCCTGAAACGTTCGAAACATTATTCTTCATTACAGTTAGCAATGAATTATTTCGTTGAACTCGATGCTGCTTTATGGTGGAACCATGGGCAGAGGTAACAGTTGGAAAACATTAAAAGCTCATGAAGAAGAAAATGATTCACTCACAAAATATACATATACATATATGTATATTTGTTCAAATAGTAATGAAAGTTTGATGAATAAATTGTTAAATGGACGCATATATATGTATTTGTTTGCAGACTCGTGAGGATGGTAGGAAGTGTGCCAAGCGGATGGATGCGGAGGATTCTCCTTTTCCTGGTCCTGATGACCGGGGTGCTTTTGATCGCGATGTATGCGCATGCTCCTCCTCTTGCCTCCCTCCAGCCATTCACGTCTCGGCGGTGAGTACCCGATAATAGGACGCAATGAGTCGATACTCGCCTCTATTACCGTCTATCAAGCCCCCACGTGGTCGGTCCGTCGTTCTGGGATCGGCGCCATTCGAACGATCCTTCTTTTACAAGTCGAGGACGATTCCCTGTCATTCCCGACGCTCATCACGAATCTAATTAAAGTGATAGAGTGCAAGGCGCTCCAGTCATATTGTTTCCTTTCTTTTTTTTTTGTTTAACTTTTTCACCATGTCACAGTCATGGTCTCATTCCTTTCGCTCTTCTTCTTCGTCAATATATTATTCCAGTTTCTATAGAGGGTACGTACGCTACCTAGAATAAGATTTTCTGCCATTGAAAAAGTTTCTTTAGAGACTCGAATAATTTTAATTGAAATTATGTAAATTTCAGATTCAAATTGTATATTTACCCTTTCGATGGGAAAACATTTTCTATTCGCCGCTTCCTTTGGGTTATTCGTTTAACATTTATTTACAACTTTTGTTGCCGCCCCTGGTTTCGTTCATTACCTCCCGCGCACCCTCCCCCCTGCGACTTCGGTGATTGACATCGAAAGACTGAAGGAGTTGCAACGAGGCTTGGTTACTTTCCTGGTCGGTAATGAAAGCACGAAGAGACCCGAGGAACGGCTCTACGAGTACCTGGAAGAGCCTAGGTAACGTCCTCCCTGAACCTCCAAGAACGCAAGAACTATACCTGCTACCGGAAATACGCTTGTTCCCATCCCGGGAAGTTGTGTAGAAAACCCTCATGCCATATACACGATCTTCTTCCTCATCAGATATTTCATTGGAAGTGCCTTGAATGGTGACAAGTTTCATTTAATTGACGAAAAATTTTGAACATTGTTGCTCGTGGAATGAAAGCTAATTGGGCTTAACGTTGAACACGAATATGTACAGATTAGTTGCCCTTTATTCCCCATTTTCTTCCCAAGTCTAAACTATTTCTCCCTAAGCCGCCCCTAATGGCCAATCGTATTCTCACCTTATGCACATGTACCACTTACTGGTATTCGCCGGTTGCTGCTCCTACCAGGCTTCCCTATCTGTCTCGCTATATTTCACTGCAAAGTCATTTACCTGGCGCTTCGTAAACTATCCTGAAACATATCGTCTAAAAGGCAAACAAATAGAAGCTGAGAATCTTGAATGAATATTTGTGAAACGAAAAGAAAATAGTTTTTTAGCAGAAAATCTTGAAGCTTCCCGTCGGCTCGCAGGACGTTTCAGAGCCCTTGGTCTTGGGCCTGTGTTGCTGGAAGATGCGAAAGGAGGGCTGTTAGATCGTCGAGAACATCCTTGGCCAGCTGTACTGCTCTCTGCGGCGGTAACACGAGGCTCCTCTGGCCCAGACCTACCGGAAACGTTCTTCTGGGGGATGACAGTGTCATCATACATCTGCAGCAGATCGAGTTCGTCACTGTGAACACCAGCGACCAGGAATCGAAAAATTTGCTCGAGCATGCCAAGGATGTGTTTATTGGTAAGCACTTTCTATTGCATAATCTTTTGTAAAATGTTCAAACATAGTAAGGTGATAGAGACAGTGGTGTAAAAGATATTTCGGTAGTTATATTGATGCTGTTGCTAAAATAAATGAACTTGCAGGTAACATCAGGAGCTCAATAAAAGTAGCCAACGCAAAAAGCAGATCAGGCGTGGACTCGTTCGTGATCTACCTTTCCGCCGGAAACGGCCGGCCAGTAGGACCGAACCTAGAAACCGACGAGTCTTACACCTTGGAACTGATTTCCAAAGGAAGAGTTCTGGAAGCGAAAATATCCGGGAAGAGCTACTTCGGCGCTAGACACGGTTTAGAAACTCTGGGACAAATGATCTGGTGGGACGAAACTGCCGGAAGAGAGGGTGCTCTGCGAGTCTTATCCCGAGCCTTGGTCGAGGACAAGCCAATGTTCCATTACAGAGGATTGATGGTCGACACGGGAAGACAATTTTTCCCTATCGAACGATTGAAACGGGTGATCGATGGAATGGCCGCGTCCAAGTTGAACACGTTCCATTGGCACCTCACCGACTCGCAGAGCTTCCCCTTCGACTCGGCCCAGTTTCCGGAAATGGCCAGATGGGGTGCATACAGCGGGGATCATATTTATACGCCTGACGACGTGAAGGATCTCGCCGATTACGCGAGGATTCGAGGAATCAGAGTGCTCGTCGAGATCGACTCCCCGGCACACGCCGGCGCTGGTTGGCAATGGGGTGAGTACGGAATTCCTGTAGATCGGGCGCTCGCGCGTTACCAAGGCGGAAATCGAACGGTTCTCGACGAAGGGTTAGAAGAGTTGTAGATGCTCGCGGTTGGAGGAAAACGCTAGCATGGGTGAAATGTTAAAGAATAGTAGCAAACGATCATTTCATTATTCGCAAGCATAGATCATTCTTTTGCCTTTTTTTTTATACAAGCCCCGATTTTTCAACAGTTGATGTTTCTCAATTTTTATTGAAGCACCCGAACAATTTCGTGGCTAATCATTTTATTCTCCATCGGAGCTGCGTGTCAGCAAAGAGAAAAGCGAGAGGGGGAAAAAAAAGAAAACACGAACAAAAGAAATTAATAATGCAAAATGAAATCTGCACACATCAATAGCGAATCGCCTATCCCACGACACCGTTGATGCGACTAATTTGTTCAGGGACGGAGTACGGTTACGGGGAGCTGGCTCTGTGCGTTGATCAGCAGCCATGGTCGTCGTATTGCGGCGAGCCGAATTGCGGTCAGTTGAATCCCATCAACGAGCACTCCTATCGAATACTGGAGGGTCTGTACCGCGAGTTACTCGATCTCACCGAAATTCGCGACATGGTGCACCTCGGGGGAGACGAGGTGAACCTCGACTGCTGGGCGCAGTACGGTAACATTACGGCAGCGATGCAAGCTCAGAACATGACCGATCATCATGCCATGTGGGCAGAGTTCGAGACGAAGATGCTGCAGAGGCTGATGAGAGCGAATCGCGACGAAATGCCCAAAGCTGTGATTCTATGGAGTTCGCCGTTAACCAAGAGGCCTTACATCACCATGTACTTCGATCCGAAGATTCACGTGATTCAGTCGTGGGGCGGTAGCAATTGGCCGGAGACACCGGATCTGTTGGAGGACGGTTTCCGAGTTATCGTGTCACACGTGGATGCCTGGTACCTGGATTGCGGGTTCGGAAGGTGGAGAGAGACCGGCGAGGCTGCCTGCGGCGAGTATCGTACCTGGCAAACGGTGTACAATCATAGACCGTGGAGGGATTATCCTCAGCAGCATCTGAATTTAGTGTTGGGCGGAGAGGCCGCGATTTGGAGCGAACAGACGGGGGACGCTTCTCTGGGACCTCGACTATGGCCCAGGGCGTCTGCCCTCGCCGAAAGATTATGGTGATTTATGATTTTGGAATTTCATTAAAAAATCTTCATAATGCTTATACGTATAGAAATATATTACATTCTTAATGCCCATTGATACTTTAACAATATACGTACATATACAATATAAATTATGCATTTGTATGCGTTACGCGAGAGGTGAATAGAAAGTTTTATCAACACTGCGATGCACGCCATATTCTTGATCTTTCTAAGAAATTATATTTGTCCACAGGAGCGACCTGCCTACGAACGGATACTCCACGGACGAGAGCGTTTACACGAGGCTAGCCGCGCACATAGAGCTGCTAACGAGCCGGGGATTGAAAACAGAAGCCATGTGGCCGCAGTGGTGCTCGCAGAATCCCGGCAAATGCCTCTGACCGTTCGTTAGCTCGAACACGATCGCCTTCGACTGGAATTGCACGCGTTGCTGCAATGATTGCGCGATTGGGAATTTTCACTTCCCGAACGAAACTGCGAGCTCGTCGATTTTACTATTCGCGATACGACTGATTCTCCCTGGATCGCTGCTTTCCCGATAACGAACCCGCATAGGTTCACGTGTTTCCAACGACGGAAATGTTATTCGGCTAGAATGTATCGATCCACGGAGTCGCGAATGTTCTCTGACAAAAAAAAAAAAAAAGAAAAAGGAGGATCTAGAGCATGAGAAGAAGGCTTACTTACAAAAGAAAAGGGAAAGAGCTTTTTGAGCGTTTCAATGACTTTTCAATTTCGCCAGATACTAAAGGTACACCTATTACAAACGGTTTTGGGTTTCGTTTAATCCTTGGAATGGAAAAAGAGAAGCAAAATGATAGGAGCAAAGGTTGGTGGAACAAGGTCAATTGCTGGACGCGCAGAGGAAAAAAGAATTGAATGTCGTCCGATGCCATAATTTTCGTTCAAAGTGCCTTTCCAATTGTAATTCTACTCGTTGTTGTACGGTCTCATGTGTAACAATCGCGCGTTTCTATTTAAGGGGTTCCGACGACGGAAGCCGCGACCGTTGCATGTCCGCTATTTAGGACAACAATTGGATGCATCTCTTCCACCCGATCGCCGCAGCATCATGAATGTCATTTTTCTCTTAGCGGAAACGATAGAATTTCTTTTTTTCTTTCTTTATTGTCTCGGCACTTCCGTTAAGAGAACGAAATATTGTAAAAGAAATAACTAAAAACACACACACTCAAAATGGTTAGTACAACTAGTGAAGACATTCCGTAAAAGAAACGAAAGAATCGTCGATGTGGGGGAACAACGAATTTTCGCGTCGATTCTATTCCATCAACGAATTCCTGTTGCCAGAAAGCGGAAGAGCTTTTTTTTTTTACCACAGGACACTGCGAAGCACGAAAATGGTGCGAGTCCGCTTAGGCTTCCCCTTTGAACCGCCACATTGTAGGTCCTGCACGGCAAAGTTGCGAAATACCAAAAAAAAAGCGCTACGATATGCCTGTAAAATCCAGAGTCCAGTCTACGTTTCGTGTCTTTTGTAATAAATGATGTTGCCAGCGAGGCGAGATTCGCCTTGACTGACCCTTACCTCTTTCCGGAGGACATAGAAATGGCCTACCGATAGTAAATAGTTTTGTAAATAACAGAATTATCATGTAGAATGGTAATTAATTGAGAAAGAAAGGGAGTAGTAGAAGAAAGAATGAGTCGTCTGTTGTACTTACTGACACTTACCGACATCGATGGCTGTAAATTTGACGTGATTTGATCCACGAAAAATAGAATCTGTTGTAAAGTGTGGTTGGTGTAAACTTAACATAAAACGAATTTTGAATACATCGGGGGCGGATTTGTTCATTTGATATATCCTGTAGAGCCTATGTGTATTCTGTTCCACTTCGTCCGTCTAATATACTCACTCCTCGAGATTTCTACTGGAGATGATTGCAACTAGAAGCAGATGAAGAAATGATTTAATCGTAAAGTATCGTGGACGTGCCGTATTGTCTATTCAGAAGTGTTTCTCTTTAAGAAGAAACTGTTCCACGCAGCTTTTAGTTTTAGTAAATTGATTTTGTTCATCATTGTGATATAGTGATGTTAATACACTTTGTGTCTAGTGCAATTCGATGATGGATTGCTCCTTGGCGGTTTTATCAATATCGTCGGAGAACTTTGCGAGGGCTCGTACACTCGATCGCAACCGTTTTGATGGATGATAGACGAGTGATGGACAATCGATTTGCTTTATTGCATTTACTTTACAATAAGCTCGTACAAGCGGAATAGACAATAAGTAATTACATTTCCTCACTTATTTTCCAGTAAAAGTAATGATTATTTTCTTACTATGTGCGTGGTTCTCGATAAAGCATCTAATTTTCCGACAAATAATCGATCAAATTATTAAGATTATTTAGATGATGCTTTATTAGTTTGATGAACGGACTAAAGTAAGTAATTGATCAATATTGAATTCGAGCCTCCTGCCTGACTGTAGCCTGGCTTGTTCTACTTGCATTCTGCCGCTCCTTCGGGTGACTGTAGTATCGCTATGATAAAGAATAAAGGGGCGAGGCGCGATTGTAAACATGTGTATAGCCAACGAATCCTTCTGCTGGTCACTCTAATTCCAGATTTCGGCAAGTTCACATCAGTGTGCCTCCCATTCTTTATTAAGTTCATAAGGAACGTTTTTCTCTGCGGCATTAAAAACATTTCAAAAGTGTTTGTATCCCCGTGTAAAGAATCTGATATATTGAATGGATCAGTTCTGAGAGATTTTCAGCATTTTACGAAAATATATAAATTAGTACGCGGTTCGAGATGATTGGAATCGAATCGGAAGTAGATGTGGGCTCAGTGTCGGCTGTGGAGCGATTTTTCGCTCAACAGAAACGGAAGTGCAGCAAGCTTATGGCAGAATGTAAGTGAAAGCCTTTATTCTTGTTGAATCCTTTTTAATCGTATAGACGGTATTTTTAATGATAATAGACCAGAACACAACGTCGCAAGCTGCACTCGGTGTTGTACAATTCCATCACTGCCCGCCACACTTCGACGGGCTACTTTGCTGGCCGTACACCAAAGTCTCCACTGTTGCTACTTTACCCTGTCCACCTGAAAATTATCCGCAATACGTGGCAGAATCATCGACAAGCACTTTGGAGTTGAATAATCATATGATTGCAATGGCTACGAAAGGTTGCCTCGCGAATGGCCAATGGTACACGAACGCGGACAATATCCCTTGGAGTAATTACAGTTTATGCGAATTGTCCGACGAATTCACTGCTCGGTACATCATGGAAACTATCGTAGATTTGGAAATGGGGATGACGCATTCGCGTGATTATGGGACCTTCGAGTCATTCCTGCTGGACGTAAGAATCTTAAAGATGAACCTTTTTATTTAAGATCACTCGAATGGATTAGTATAAAGAGGCATCCGTATACTGTCATTTTGGAAAATATTGGAATGTTTAACATTATTTATTGCGTATTAAGCTTGTTTAATTATCCTCGGTCTGGTATTACTCTCTCTCTCTCTCTCTCTCTCTCTCTCTCTTAAAATTGGAACATTAAAAGACTATTTCTCGTTAGAAATGGTTGCCGATCGTTAGGATTGTCTCTCAAATCGGCTACGCAACATCCTTCATTACGTTAGTCATCGCAATGATCGTTTTCTCTTTGCTCAGGTACCCAGCATGCTTTACCATTTCCCCATCATTTTCCGTTCATCTTTTCAACAACTTAATTCTTCATATAGGAAACTGAGAAATCCCAGAAACAGATTGCACATGCACCTGTTCGCTTCTTTCATCATGAGAGCCTTCATGGCACTGATCAGGGATTGGATTTTTGTCGATGGCATCAAATTAGCGGTGGACGTTGTCTATGTCGACGAGAACAATGCATTTATCAAGCAACGAAACGTAGGCATGTCAAATACTTAGTAAACAATAATAAAAGAATACAAACAAAAAGAAACAAGAATGGAATAATTCAATAGTTTGAGCACCATTATATACAATTAATATAATTAGTTGCAGACTATTGTTTGCAAGGCCATCACTAGCGCCTGGCAATATTTTATTGTAGCTAATTATTCTTGGATTCTGATGGAGGGTTTATACCTGCACAATCTGGTCGTTCTGGCATTTTATGCGGACAGTGCGGCTATCAACTTCTACATCTTAATGGGCTGGGGTGAGATTGGCTTGGATTGCTGCCGATTAACGTTGCTAGAAATCGTGTTAAATATTAAATCGGGCGGTTTAAATATTTGTAGAACGATCATTGAAACATCATTTAATATCTCCACAGGACTGCCAATCTTCGTTGTCGTACCTTGGATAATAATTCGTGCCACAATCGAGAACACTCTTTGTTGGACCACTCACGATAATCCTTCTGTCTTCTTGCTAATTAGAATTCCTATTATGATATCGACTTTCGTAAGTATATCATTTTTATTTATTTCCGATTCCTTGATTCCTTAATATACGACAATAATTAGCCTACATTATAAAATCCAAGCGTCGTGGCCATTGATATTTGAAATTTATTAGTTCAACTTCCTGCTGTTCCTCAACATAGTACGCGTCCTCTTCATCAAATTCAAAACCTCCGTACATTTGCAGCGGAAAAAGATGCAATACAGGTGAAGTGAAAATCCTTCATCCTATTCCTTTATTACTGATAATGCTGATTATAAATTAATAAATGAAACTGATGAAAACACAGCAGGTGGGCGAAATCTACTTTAGTACTCGTGCCCCTGTTTGGGGCTCACTATGCTTTATTTTTGGGTCTCTCGTATCACAAGGACCATCGTGTAGAGCTCGTGTGGCTCTTCTGCGATCAGTTCTTCGCCTCCTTCCAGGTTAGTTTGATACTTCAAGAAATCGGCAAGCCTGAAATTCTTTTCCTGACAATATTATTATTATTGTTGTTTTCGCAGGGGACGTTCGTTGCATTACTCTACTGCCTTCTGAATATCGAAGTTCGAACGGAAATCAAACGAGCTTGGTCAGCCAGATGGTCGAGGAACGCTGCTAATATTTGCTTATCCACGTGTCGAGGACCGAGAAGAAAGAATCGTCAAGGCAGACGATCGAACGATTACGATCATCCGACTGCGTCCGGTAGCACTTTGAGGAATTTGTTCGCATTACAGACGGACAGGCGATCGAACGATTATTGGCCGAATGGTATGGAGATGGAGACTGGGTAAAACGAATCTTGGATGATTAGTACCATCCAAAAGGTTTCAGCATTTCTTGGTGTTTTACTTATTCTTAAATCGTTACCGATTACACCGATCAAACTGTCTAATAAAATTATAAACCGTTCAGTGGAATTTTGCTTAAAGAATCATGGAAAAATTGATATTTTCGATTTCCTGCGATTGATTCGACCGATAAGAGCGCCTTGAAAATTGTCTATGTACCAACAGGCGCTGTCTAATATTGATTATCTTTTCCCCCCCAGTTCGTGCTGCACCCTCGCGTTTACTACTGTTCCGCACGTTTTTTCTTCTTTCAAAGTGCACCGACGAAGAAAGAAAGATTTGGAACAATAAATTTATTTGTCGTTCGAAATTTCTACTGCAAGTACTGGTCAATGATTAATTTCTTCACTTCCCTCTAACGTCGTCCCTCTTTAAGCACCCTTTGCGACATTTTAAGCACACGTCGCTATGTTCTCCATAGACAGAAATTGCAAGAAACAAGTCGACAATGGCTTTCATACGGAGATAGAGGAGCGCAACACCCTTTTAAAAATGATTCCCCTTGAAAGTCGCGTGGCACGAGTCGCGTGTCGCTCGAAAGGGTGAGGAAAGGCGTCGAAAAGGCAAGGGTAACGCAACGATCCATGAACTATCTCATGACTACTCGTGAGCAGGGAAGATATTCGGAGGATGTCGATTAGAGCATCGTGTGGCATGTGGTACACCTCATACAGGCTCTCTTTGCGAAGATATAATTTTTTGGCACGTGCCCTGCAACGGGTGTAATCTTTCACCCTTCACTGCGCCCATCCTCTCCAATATATCTGGACAGTTTGTAATGCTTGAAGCTTGAGGTGACGAAAATCATCCATTTAGATTGAAAGTACACTCAATAGAGAATTGCAGAACAATTCGTACAATATTCCCCACCCAAATCCACTGTTAATAATAATTATTCCAATAATAATACGCTTGTTGCACAATAATGATAACGAATAAAAAGGAGACAACCCTTATCTCTGTCTAGCGTTACCTAACAATTTGACCCTCCTGTCGCCAGGATACCATCGAAAAGAATGAACGAACAACGGCTAACAATCTAATAATCGCAATTGTAAATTTCTCATTCTGAAGTACTCTGCCGATCACAGACGCAAAAGCTCCAGGTCGCATGATCGATAAAATGGTCCAGCTATTCGCTTACTTGCGCCCAGCAGCACAGAGCGAAGCAATGGCGACCAGTTTGGGGCGGTCTCGCCCCCTGTTTCCCTCGATTTCATTGGGCAGCAAGTGGATGTTGCAGGAGAGAGGTGAACGAGAGATAAACGACGAAGGGATGCTTTCAGGGGCGTGGTTTCAGGGACGATGAGATGATCCTTGAAATCGTTCCTCGGGGTGCATCCTGCCCACGCGGCAACCGGAGATCTTATCAGAAACGTTGCCGATCCCGCGGAGTGACCGTCCTTGACTGCTACGCAGGATGAAGGGTCGTTTTGTGAAAATTTGGCAATCTGGGCAAAGGTAACGCTCTAATACTATTCATACTAAAATGTTAGTGACACATTATACATATGTATAATGTTTTATTGCGGCGTTACGACTGTGAGAAGCTTTTTATCCAATCTCTCTAGCGTAACATGTTTCTTGGGTTTAATAGAAATAGTTTCATTTATTTGAGTGAAAGCGTGGCAGAACATGATAGGGATGGAAATGTTTTCTTTCATTGGGTTTCCCTTTTAACAACTGTACAAAGCTACTGATATATTTTACAGAAACCAGACAACTAATTTTTCAAGTTGAATGAAATTGTTGAAGGAGAAACTTGGAAGCTTATCGAGAACCGACCGGGGTAGGTAGAAATTCTGCAGCGATTTCTCGGTGAGTTTCTGAAGATATTTCTCCTGCCTTTCGTATGCTTTCCTTCTTATTTACCTTGGACTGTCCGTGAAGGCTGCATTGCTGGAATTGTAATTGAAATATTTCATCTATGCATAGAGATTGGTATTTACGACCATGTTTGAAACACGTGTAAATCAGCGAAATATCGGGGCCGATAAAAGTGGAAACGCAGTAGCATTGCTCTAAAATATTCAAGAAACCGCGAGTAGATGCCCATACGAATTGTCGGTTTACCATAAGAATCAGATCGAGCGAGACCGAGGGTTGTTCCGTGTTAAAAATTAAAGGCTGTGCGTTGCCCGCGTCTCATGCAAAGAGGTGCGATTTTTCTAAATAATAGAGCGCGACGTTTCTATCGAATTGATCGGAATTTAAGAGCCCCCTGAGGCTTGACAGTAGTATCCTTTCAAGGAACGCGATTTATTTTCCTTTGTTCCACTGCTTTATATGTATATTCACCTGTTTTCTTTTTCTGTTTCTCTGTTGATTCAACACTTTTACAATGATGCAATAACGATTGATGAACTAATGTAATTTAAGGATGCCCATGAGAATTAACCCTTTCTAGCCACCCCGATTCTCTACCACAGATTTGCGGAACGAAAGTGTAGCAAATATTTGGCCAACTTATTATTTTTCCACGCAAAACCCTTCAATTCTGCTTGGTACGATATTCCGTTGAGAGAAAACACCCCTTAGGTTACAGATTATTTATTTATTTGCTCGTTTATCACTAATATTACTCGTGGATGAATTTTCAGAAAGGAAGCATGAAAATAAGAGTTCCAGATTCGACTTTCGGTTTTTACAACTCGAGTCCTCGCCTGCAGCAAAACAGCGTGCTACTTGGCAGCAAAGGAGAAGAGTTATCTTTTAATCTGACTTTGAATTCCTATTGATCGAAGAGAAAATGGCGAACGGTGGGCACGGCGTCGTTGTGAATGGGGTTGGAGCACCTGGTGCAGGCACCCTTTCGAGAGAAGAGAGACGTCGACGCAGAAGAGCGACGCAAAAGTATCGAACTGCACATGCTACTAGGTAAGACATAAAATACAACTGTAAGGCACATTAAACATGGAAAGAAATGACACTTTATATTATTTCGTTTCGAGTTCTCCTTCGAAATAATATCAAGACTAATTTATCATTTCCTTCTGTAGAAAAATTCCAATACCTGTAATATTTGAAGGCTTTTAATTCTATTTCGTTTCACAGAGAAAGAGTTAGAGTGGAGGCCTTCAACTTGGCCTTCGCAGAGCTTCGAAAGCTTCTGCCGACCTTACCACCGGACAAGAAGCTCTCCAAAATCGAGATCCTTCGCCTGGCCATTTGTTACATCGCCTACTTGAACCACGTCCTCGAAGCTTGAACATCGGATCAGGAATCATATTCTATTTTTGCAAACTATAATCGCGCGTCATCTGGCATGACATCTTGATTAAGCTACACTCAAACAAACAAATCATATACTTCTCCTTCCCATTTGTAATCTATCATGCTTTGTACATACATCATTTGTCGAATTAATGCAATTTATACGTAGTTATGGAAATACATATGTATGGTTCTTCGTCTTTCTTGCTAACTCGAACATTCACACATGCGAGTGTACGTTCATTAAGCTGGTGACTTGGTTATTCTATTTAATTGCAGATTAAAAAATAAAGATACTGTACAGAACCACAAATGTTTGGCAAAACTTTCGCACTCTTCGTCCCATAATCAATAAATATGATCATATTCCAATTGTGCTTGATTCAAATCAATTTCTTATTCATTTTGATTCAAGTGTCGCAGCTCGGAACAATACTCGAGTGCAGTTATTCGTAATCGCATGGTGCGTGTTGAAACTCTTGAATCAATCTCGTTCCGTGGATTAACCCGATTCCCCAGGGATTCCATCGCCCCACGAACGCACGTATCCGAAATCCTCCGTTCTGGTCGCACAGTCAAACAATCGAACACATTCCAGCCCGGTAGTTACGACCCCGCTCCTCCTCTCCATTCTTCTTGTTTTTTTTTCTTCTGTCTTTTTTTCGTTGTTGCTTTTTTTTTTGCGTTTTACGAGATTCGACGCGAGACTAATAGAAATTGAGTTTCTACGGGGCTTCGGCTTTGTATTTAATTAATGAACGATGGCTATTCTATTCATTTGTTTCTTCTTAGAAGAAAGGACGTGCCAGAAATGATATGAAATAAAATCTTTTCATACGAAGCGAAAGACAATTTTACTCTTTTCTATGTTTCCTCTTTCCTGATGTGTAACTTTTCTTCAATATATGTATGCACGACTCGTATAATACATGTATGAAGAAAGAAAATGATGGAAATAGTAAGGCTAAAGTGAAGTTTAGAGTTCGGTACGAGTATTGATTTCCCCGTGACACCTGAGACAAAATGCGGACAGCTCTGTTCCACTGCTACATTCAATCTTTTCTACTGTTTTCACAGTGAAGTAACTCTTCAATAATGTAACGATAAATGGTATTGCATAGTTCCAGCAATTTTCTAAAGCGATCGTAATCACACGACAAAGTAGAGATATTTTGTTTTTCCTTGATAAACATACCTGTCCAGTCGTAGGCAAATGAATTACCCTTTTTCCGTAATTTTCTAAATGCATTAGACCCAAGGGAACTCTGTGTTTGTTCTCCAATTACGGAAATGTACGTGAGTCTCCAGCATGGTTCTTACATTTAGTCGAAGAAATTTCAAGCTGAACCACAACTGCGCCGCGATTCTTCCAACGAAGCTTTCGTGGTTTTAATTAGCGAAGCTGGTTTCGTGTTTGTGCCAAAAGATGTAAAAGAAATGTAAGGGGTAGCACATATTTCTCCTGTTCACCTTCCAATTATCGGAAGTAGAATAGTATTGCTCTTCGTTGAAAATTGCAAATTATTTGTCAGGATGAGAGTGATGAAATGTTACAAGGATGCGGTGAGAATAATAAACGCGATGAATCGCGTGACATCCCTAAGGAATTACAGCAATTCGAAAGGGAGCAAATTGAAGTTCTTTTTTACGTGGATCTATGATATTTTGTTGATTCTCGCGTTCAGTTGCACCATGTTTATCTCGGAAGTGCAAAATTTGCTGGATGCTCATTGGTACAGCGTAGAGTATTTAGTGTATATATTTATGATGATCATATACGTGATTGGGTTCATCTGTATAATGTCCCTGGGTCTGTGCAATTCTAAGGTGAGAAGGAAAATTTTAGCTCGACAAAGACTTTTGTCAGAGAAAATTCTTTCGCTTTCCTTTGATCGTTTTTTGCGCAGAACATGATGGTGCTGATGAAGCAGATCGACAATGTGGACGAGAACCTGAAGAAACTAGGATCGAAGGTCGATTACCGTGATCTGTATATGCATGTATTATTTATTGGATCATTATGGTTCGTAAAAGCCGCGATACTGGTCGGGATTTCTATGAAATGTGTGGCGACGCAAAACATAAGATGGACCTCTTTAGTATCCTCCATCGGTTACGCGTATGGGACGATCGTGAATTCGATTGTTCTTTACGATTTCAAGGTGGCTGTGTAGTGAGTGACTGCATGTATGATTAAATAAGAAGAATGTATGCATAGTTGAAAATTCGCGTTAAGCATCGGTTTCAATTACAGTTGGCTGGGTTTAAGATTCAAAGAAACGAACGAGCTTCTCCGAACATTTCTCGTGGAGGGTCAGCAGATAAAAACAAAAGATCCCATCGAAAATAATGCCGTCCCACCGAATCGTAATTTACAGAATGAATCTCGATGGTTGTCTGAATATTCATTTCATCGGTCACGAGTAGCCCCCGTGAACGGTATCTTAAAACGAGAATCACAGTCTATCAAAAGGGTCCATCTACTCCAACAGATCAGGTAAAGCGTGATGATAACCCACCACTCAAATTAAATACAGTTTGTACAGTTTACGAAATGTCCAAGGTTCACTCATCTTCGATTGTGCTGCGCCTCGAAGATGCTGAATCGAGTATTCGACGGACAACTGTTAACATACGCCGCGGTATTGCTCGTTTACATCACCGTCATTCTTTATTACATTTACATGGAGTGCCAGAGGCAAGAAGCTCATGTCACTACAGGAACGAATTTCATTTTTCTATTTATCCTCGATGCTATCACCAGTTGTCTGAAAGTTGCTGTAGTGAGCTACGGTTGCGAGTACACGACCAATCAGGTAAAAGGGCTACTTTCTTTTGCTTTCGTCAACTATGAAATACATAATTCGTCCGATTCTCAGGCAAATAAAGCGATAGAAATAATCCACGCGTGTTCAGTGTACGAAATAGACACGGATTTGAAGGATGAGGTGAGCGAAAATATGATTTGCTAAGTGAACGAACGATTAATATTAATCAGTCTGCTTGCAGATCTTGCAGTTCTCTTTGCAAATATCCCATACGCAACTTGGAAGATCGAGATCCGCCTGCTTTAGACTTAATTATGGCTTTATCCGAGACGTTAGTCTACTATTATTTGATTTCAATCACTTTTACTTCTCGCAATATTTCCTCTACAGCTTTTGAATGTAACATATTCTTTTCAGTGCATAAGCTTCGTCACCACTTATCTGGTGATCCTAATACAGTGGAGTGAAAATTTGCAAAAGGAAAGCCCCGTTTTGATAACTAATCGGACCAGCACGCACCGTATGCATAAAATATAAGCATATCGAAATAACTTTTCACCTTAATCAGTAGTAATCAGTAGTAGTATTAGTAGTCACTTACTGAGACACACAATTCGAAATTGTTAAAGAGTTCGTCATTTTCATTCGGCGAATGGGTGTAACGAGAAAAGATTTCTTCATGTATTTATAACATTTTTATTGAATTCATTACAAAGATAAATAAAACCTATGCATATGTATGTATGTTCATTCTGGCCAGCGATAATGTTCTC
Organism: Holcopasites calliopsidis; assembly: GCA_023838395.1. NCBI lineage: Eukaryota > Metazoa > Arthropoda > Insecta > Hymenoptera > Apidae > Holcopasites > Holcopasites calliopsidis. Next base: position 87,284 of record JALHAQ010000068.1, read on the forward strand.
TGTTAGAATATTCATCAACTGTAGTAGATTACATTCTGCATATGTATGTATACAAAGAACATCCATTCGATTTACGCGTCACAAGTCACATTCCTGATAACAATTTCATCGGTGTGACAGTATCGATCCTCCCATCGACAAGCGACTGTTAAATATTTCATTTCCTTAACACGGGATAATAACTTAGTAGTGCTGGATTATAGGTGGGGAGGTAACAGGACAGCCGATGAAACAACAGTGAAGAGTTGAACTTTGTCGCGTATCCTTTTGGCTCGTTCACCATGTACGAACCAAAAACGATCGTGCAAGCGATTAAACCGATACTGCTGATGAATATCCTCTTTGGACTAGGCGTGTTCGAGTTTTGGCGAAAGAAGCCGCACAAAATTCTCGAATACGTCTACACTATTTTATGCTTGCTGGCATTAAACGCTGTTAACAAGTACTCGGTTTCTTATTTCGGGGAGTATTTCGTGAGCAGCTCGTACGAACTTAGTCAATCAATGTTCAAGTCGATTTTTTATTCGAACGAGATAGTGATGAGCACGCTGATGATTGTCAGCAGGGTGAACGCGAAGGTGAGCCTCCACTTGTTCATATTTCTAATAGATGCATGAAAAAGGAACGATCGGGCTTTGGACTGATATTTGATTGATTATCTATTTTTCTTTCATTAAGGCCAGTAATTAAATTTCGAATATCTCAAGAATGTTCGACAAATGATTTCTTTGCAGAAAATGGGGACGGTAGTTGCGCTTATAGACAGCTGCGATCAGACAATGGAAAATTTGGGAATGCCAAAGCAATACAGGAAACTGTTTGTCAATCAAATCGTGTGGTTTCTGCTTTGTGGAATTTCCATTTTCGCCTTTTCCATCGCGATCTACAACTGGCACTTCATACCAGAGACCTCGGTATTCGTTAAATTAATGCTTACCTCTATCGCGCAGACACCGTTACTCTTGGCCAGCATCTGCGATATCTCTTTTTGCTTCTGGGTCAAGTATGAAGTTTAACATGTATTCAGCAACGATATATGTAGTATACGTATTATATGAGACGAAAATTGATGTGCTAAATTAGTAGGTACCTCGAAATGAAATTTAAACAGCTGAACGAATTCCTTCAGAGTATGCTGATTACTACCCCCGATTCTCCGCGGCATAAGAACGTTCCGTTGATGGAGTGTGAAAATAAAAATGTCAGATCGTTTAGAAGCGAACAAGTTCGGGGGAGCGGTGGAAACGCGAAAACGATGAGAGCGGTAAAGTGAGATTCACCAATGACCAGAGAAGAACATCTTTTCTTTACAATATCTCTACGTTTCATTTTATATTGCGTAACAGTAACGAGTACTTTGTTCCTTGCAAACTTAAAGACAATTGCACCTGGAATTAATAAAGATCGCGAGAACGGTGAACTCTGCGTACGGTATACAAATTCTGTTACTGATGACTACGTCGTTCGTCTTCACCACCGGCTTGCTGTACCTGACCTACAGACTCATGTGGTTGAACTTGACCACGAATGATTTCGTGCACGAGATAATGACTACGAGTTGCTGGATCATCGCCTACTCGTCGAAAATATTCTATATGAACCACGTCTGTGCTAAAACCAGTGCAGAGGTAGATACAATAATATGTACATATGTCATACATATCCATTTCGAAACCACAGGAATGGAGAATTTTCGATGAATTTAATATTGCTGACGATATATCATTCTACACCCTCTACTGTATATGTATATGTGTGTATAATTCGATTGCCACATTAATCAAATGGAAATTATTATTCATTTCTTCCAGGCGGCAAACGCTGGCGATATTATTTGCGAGCTCTACGAGCCAAACACCAGCAGGGAATTCCGAGCGGAGGCGAGTGTCGAAATCAACAATGCAACAAAAAGATCGCTTCAAACAACAAACTATAATTTCAGATTCGAGATTTTACTCTACAATTGATTCAAAATCCTCTGGTATTCACAGCCTGCGGATTCTTCGACATGGACCACGCTTTCGTCCAAGGAGTATTGAAATTATTTTGCATTCTTTGAAACCGGAACAGATTATACATTGCTCGTCTTCTTTTTTTTTCAGGTCGTTGGATCCATTACCACGTATCTCGTCATCTTAATTCAAGTGGGAGACATGACGAAGGTACATGACGCAAACTCCTCGTCGAGCAGAATCGAAAATGCGACTGTTGGATCAGTTGCAGTCAACGCACCTTGAAATTCACGGCTCTACTACCATCAATGTCGACGCAAAGTGTATTCTGGAGAAAAGGATCATTGAAAGATGATAGCGGAGGCTCGTGGCTAAGGTACCCAACATTTCTCGCTCCTTCGCCCTAAACAATTTTCCGCCAATTAGAACGTGGACAGGGATGATGCCTCAATTACACTACCCTCTGGGACACCCCATGCGATTCCAGATGGAGGCGTTAGCCCGTGAAATTCGGTAATTTTGAAACTCGATATCTGGCAATTCGACGGGGGTGGATAATTACTTATCTGACCAACCCCAAACCCATTCTTTCCTCGCATATAAGTATCCTTGAACGTTTTAAATTAAATATTCCTCAGCTTTCTGAATGAAGAATTAGAATGAGGGAATTTCTTGCTTTAGCTATAAACTCTGCGGTATCAGAATGCAATCGATGAGAGACAGAATTTCGTCCGGGTAGTTCATTATTTCACCTGGATAGACTAATTTCTAACAAGTGAACCAGTAGAGCGATTGTTACGAAACTTTACCCGTTTCTACCTGAGACTCTTACCTTTAATCTGAGTTCTGGCTTGCTAAAAGAGTTAACAGGTTTTCGTATAAAACGAACGCACCGTATCATTCGTCGCAGTGTTGGAAGTGGGGCAACACGAGTGAAACAAGCGTTTACAACGGGTATAACATTAATTGGGAATTAAGGGTGCGAACGACCGTGGTCGTCAGAAGCCACCTGCTACCGTGCCGCAATGCTGGGGCCAGGAGAATTGATATATTGCACCCATGGGGATGGAAGGGCCAGTTTGGATGGGTGCAAGTACCGTACCACTCCTAATCCTCTCCCTATCCTACGTCCTACTCTCCTAACCCTTGTTAACTAACATTCTGAGGAGGCACCTCGGCTTTGTCGTCGATTAAATTATTCCAGTCAGTGCGATCGAATCAGGGACAACACCCTATGGTAGCACCTGCCGCCAGGTATTATCTATTTCCAATTGGAAGCTTTCCTCAATTCCCTATTAATCGACACCTCGTCAATACCTCTTGCCTCAGAGTAAAAAATGTCGATTTAGTTTGGAACTTTCTGCCAGACGGTGTGACCGAGCAAAAATACAGGGAGAGGGCTTGTGAGATTTCCTTGGCCAGGGCATATGGGAGGGATTAGCGATGGCGATTTTAGAAGAGTAAACGCAAACAGGCTGCCACGATTCTAATAATCCGCAAACGTCGTTTATCATGTCGAAACGGATTCACCCTAACAATAGGGTCACTCCCACTCGAGGCTCGTGTCCTCGCCAAACACAGTTTGGCCGGCATGCTTATTGATATCGAATAGGGCGTGTTACGATGATATTATAAAAAAAAAAAGGAAACAAAATCAGGGTAGGGGAGCAATAATAAGAGGCAGTTTGTGCGGTAACAAATTGTATGTACATATACATATTACTCTGGTATTTACAGTATACATGAACAAGTTACGCCAGTTTCTTTCCATATTTCAATTTGTTCTTCAACTTCTTTGGATTCAACCCGTACGTCTTTAATCTTTCTGGATCCATCGAAATAATATGACCGTTTATACCCTTACTCTTCGTGTCTTTTCCCTTTGTTTTATCCGACTTCTCCCTTTTCATTTGCCCTTTCGACTTCGGTTTCCTCGAGCGCTTAATACTCGCTTCCTTGTTGTTCGTAGACTCCTCTTTCGGCTCCACTTTACGTTTCTTCTTTTTCGGTTGCCCAGGCTGTTCTTCAAGCTTCTTGCGCTTTTCAGTTTTCGCGCGTCCCGTTTCTTCTTCTTGTTTCCTTTCAACATTGGGCTTAACCGTTTTATTATCTGCAACTATTTCCCTCCTATCCTTCAGCCCCCCATCATCACTAGCTTCAGTTGCATTGCTTTCGGCTGCTGGTGTCATTTTCTTTTTCCTTCGGCGCTTCATCTTCGGCTCCATATTATCATTAACAGTTGTGTTATTTTCACCCTCTCCATTCTCCGGTTCGCTGAAAAATATTGAATTTTACAGAAAATAGGTAACGTTAGTAGAATTGCAAAATCTTATCTTTCTTCCTTTTCCTTACGTGTATAGACTTGCAAGTACTTTTCTCTTAAGCGCTTCATTTCGTGCCTTTTGTTTATACATTCGAACATCATTTAGTTCCGCATGTTCTGGCTTGTACTGAAGAGCCTTCTTCAACGAGCACCATTTGTTCAACTCCTTATCGTCGGCCATTAAAATCTATCATAATTAACAAGAGGAATACAGGATTTGGTTGTATTAAGCAAAATGATACAATATAATATTCAAAAAATACCTCCTCTATGGTTAAACCGTAATCATTAGGCACAACCTTTCTATATTTAAATCTACACGGTATATCGCCAATCATGTCTTCGTAATCTAATGAATAATATTTATCGAAATATTCTTCGTAAGACTTGTATTGCTCAGGATCAAATTTAGGTTTCTCCATCGTTATTAGCTGAGCAAACTTCGACTTTCTTCTGCGTTTCCTTCTTTTCGGACCATCCGTTTCGTCTTGCAACTTTTTCGATGGATCGTAATCCGCATCCATCTGAAATTCCATTAACAAATTATTGTTCCATTTGTGTGTAGTAAATTAAATGAAAATAAATTATAACGAATAAATTACAATGAAATCTGAGTCCTCGCAATGCGGCCCTTCGTGTCCTCCTACTTCCGCGTAATTCTCTGTATTTGGATCATAATTGTCCCATGTTTCTTCAATCTCTAGTTCCTTATCGATATCAGGAAATTCAGGTTTAACGTCTTCGTCCGGTGCTGCGTAATAATCGTCGTTGAATATTTTAGTCATTTTCCGATCATGCTCAGAAGGATCGAAATCAGCATCCAAGTCGATATCATTAAACTCTATGTCCTCATTTCCTGTAATCTCCTTTAATTTGTCCATCTTTTCTTCAATCTCTTTTCTCTTCAGCGCTTTCAACTGTTTAAGCTCCTCCTTCTTTTTTAACTTTTCTTCTTCTTTCCTCTTTTTCACCTCCGCTCTCTTTTGAGCTCTACGAGTATCTTTTCTCCTCAAAGAATTCTCCATAGTACGGGGGTACCGTTTAATAAATTCCTGATCGGGTTCCTCGAATCGGAAGTTGTATTTATGTTCAAACTCCTCCTGCTTTTCGATATTCTTCTCGTCCTCCGATAAATTCTCATCGCTATCGTGAATCAAATGCGATTCAGCGTCATCCTCTTCACCCGGGCCTAGATACTTTTTGTCCAAATATTTGTTATTAAGCACGTAATCCCTCAGGAATCTCTCGTTCGCGTCCAAATTGGGATTGGTCCAAAAGTCACGTAACGGTTTCAACATCTTTTGTTCAGTTTCATTTATACTCGCCTCGTGCCCCTTTAGCCATTCCTTGTAATCGATCTCTTCCTAAATAGTAAAAATTAACTTTCTGCTTTGTCAATGTGAATAGAAAATAATTAAAAAAAGAAAAAAAGAAGGGAAACGTCTTACTTTCTGCTTTTCACTCTCGGATTTTGTTTTTGGTTTTAGCAAGTCCACTTCCTCTTCTTCCTCATCGTGCAGAGCTTTCGCGATGCTATCCTTCAATTGCTTTTGTTCTTGTACATAGGTGATCTGTTTGGCTTCTTCCTTGTGCTTTCCGAGTTCAGTTTCATCCTCGCTATCACTGAATTTTCCATCCCTTTCCAGAACAATATTTCTTTCATAGTCCCTTAAAAAAACAGCTTTCCCTTTTTTAGTCTTTTTCTTCTTCTTTTGGATTTGTGATTCCTGTGCCTTGTTAGTCTCATCGAAGAATGTTATATCCTGATTATAAATCTTTGGATCCTTATTTTTTAATAGAGCCAGTGCTTTGTAAAAGTCTTTGTCAAACCTCTCTTTCAGCTCCTGTAAAAATTACATTATCTTACAAAATAATTCTAAAGTGCATTATACGAAATTCATGATAATATTGTACATTCTCTTCCTCCTCCTGGTCAGATGAACTCTCACTTTCAGAACTACCTTCCGATGATCCACTTTCGATCGCATCTCCGTATTTTGTTTTTACTTGACAAAAAAAGAAGCAAATAATTTATATAAAGAATCAACAATAATGAATAAAACACCGTAATATGATTTTTATACTTACATTTATTCAATTCCTCCTTCTGTCGCCAATTATTGTAATTTTTGGCATAATCCGTATTTATGTTTAATTCTTCATCCGAGTCAGAATTATTGCCGTTAAATAGAGTTGGCATAGTGTCAGGGAGCTATTAGAAATTTAACACAATGCTTACGGAGATTATGCTTCTCTCATTGTCAGACGAAGGGACGGACGCATGGCATGGACTCACGTGGACATTGTTACCGAAATCGTGTATGGTGGCACCATCTGGTGCTAGGTATTGATATTTCGTGAACCATGTTCCCAGAGTGTTGATTTTCGACATTTCGGCCGACTCGAAACACGAGATAGTGCCACGTACTGTTGTCGGCAAATCTTTGATTTGTGATCGATAAAGTAATCTATCAATAGACTTCTATAGTGGTGACTATCGATGATGAATGCGTAAGCATAGACGCAGAAAATGTATCTATTGAATATGACATTACGCCTATGAAGCGTTGAGTGCTCCGACACAAGCGTCGGGCAAGTGGGTGGAATCAGGGGGGCGTAAAAGAAGACCTATGCAGTTGGTCCTGCGTCTCGTTCGAAGTGTTTCCCCGAGACACTGATTAATACAGATGCACGTAAATATTTCAGTCTTGTTACGCATTATTATGTACAAAATACAAATATAACATTTATATGTATACAGCTACATTCGTAAGTGCGTATGACAGTCTGCAAAATACGAACGCGTCGTATAAAACATGCCCTTTTCTTATTATTTAAGGAAGAAACGCAGTTCTCAGTTTATATCTTAAATTGGATCATCTCACATATTTACAAACTTGTTCGTATGATAGTTTCTTTACAATTGTATCGTCCTTTGCTAGCTTTACATCGATACTATAATTCTCTATGTGCAACTTGTGCACTACTCCTTTCATGCCCTTGTACTTTCCCCATAAAATTACAACATCCTTTCCAATGGCAGGAATCACAGTCTCTAAATATCCTTGATCTATCTTTATAACATGATTCTCAACTTCTTCAGGGGACTTCAGCTTCACTTTTCCAACAAAGTTAGTGTTTTCAACAGACTGAATTACTCCTTTAGACTTGTAATATTTTTCACCTAGGCTCTTGGCAACCACTTTTACGACTAAGCCCTTCATCAACCAACCTTCCATCTTCTTATTATCATCATCATCATCATTGCTGAGCTTAGATTTGTATTTTTCTGATTTTAATGATCTTGCATCCTCGTCGCTGTACTCTTTGCTGGATACTTCGGTCTTGATATCGGTAATCATAGATATTGACCCTCCACTGGTTGAACCTTTATCCGTCTTTTCCTGTTTCATAATCGGGAGCAACTTTGGTTTCTTATTTAGTTTTATACTGAGAACTAGGGGTGTGTCGTTCTCCGGTCTACTCAATGGCTCTTTGGTAGTCTCCGTTTGCCCGCTACTTTCCTGCTGACCTTTCTCCACTTGCTTCTCTATGAATTCCAACATTCTTTCCTCGTCGTCCTTATCCATCTTCTGCTTCTTAGCCTTCTTTTCTTGTGCTGCCAATGTTTCCGGATCTCTGTCAATGTACGTTACGTACCATCCTAAGAATAAATAAAACCGTTAAGAATGTTAATCCTAGTTGAACCTGAACTATATTCCTTTGGAGAATTCATAATTGAAACATTACCTTTCTCTGTTTCATCGACAACACATTGTCCGGTACGGCCAAGCCATTTGACAAACGCAGTCAGCGTAAGCCACATCGTGGCATTCATGTGAATATGATTTCTATCTGCGATATACTCTTGATAAACGCGATTCGCCGGCACACGCCTGGTACCAAACTGCCTTTTTAATAAATTCAAATAACCTTGGGAGAATTCTCTCGAGAACTGATCCATATAACGGCTCGCATTGTCAGCGAATAATAAAAGTTGTCTGTGATGAGACTCGGACATTGTATGACACTTGAATCCATTCTCGTCTCTGCACTGTTTCTGACACATCTGACAGTACCATCGCAATTTTTGCAAACCCTTCGCTTTGATTTTGTTTGCGATGTACTTTGGAGTTCCCACTTCGTGCTTACCCATTTTGAGTACGAGTTCGCCGCGAAATCACTTCGTTTTGAAGCAAACGTATCCCTCTAAATACGTTCAGATTATAAGTCTACCATTGCAACACTCTAACGTTTCAATGAAATCATATCACTTTGCTTCGATTATGAGAAATCAATTATGTGGCACTAAACTGCTTGTACTTTGTATTTCTTCATCTTGCGAGATTATGCATTAACACATATGGCTTCCATAATTATGAACTGTCGATGAATTCTGTGGGTCTGTAGTGACATCTATTCAGCACTTTTTACATAATGTAGTGACATCTACTTTGGCCTTTTCTGTACTGTAGCGACATCTGCCTTGCCATTTTTATTTACCGCAGTGACATGAACTTTGCCCTTTTTATTTACTGGAGATAAAATTGTTTGCATCTCGTTATTGTTACTCTTTTTTTTTCTTTATTGCGAGACATTCGCGTTTCGAGATTTTTTTTTGAATTGAATATAGTAAACGGTACTCGGAAATTATAATCTTTAATTCATTCCCGGTCTGTGTCGTATCGACCGGTCGATTATTCGTTTCACGAGTATCGTTCTCGAGTCACGTCCTCAACCAAACGGCTTTGGTCAGCGGCGTGTGACTGTGCGGCCAATTTAAAAGTGATTTGTGGTAAAGAAAAAAGAATAAGTTTGAATATCGACTAATTTTCACTCGCAAGTGAATTATAAGTATTTCCTTTCTTCTTTTTCCATAAGTTTCTAACTAATCATTTTCAACTACTTTTCAGAGGACCTTGACGACTACCTGCTACCATGCTGATTGCGAGCTGCTGCAGCGATTCTGCAAAATCAGTGAGTCGCATGCTTTTTCCTGTTTTCACTTTTCATAATTAAAAGCTAAATATTTGAAAACGAACGGTGGACAAAATAAGGAAGATAAGTCGGGTAGAACGTTTGACACAATAATTTAATATCACCATGTATTTTGTTATATATTTACAATTTGATAACGGAAACATGAAATGTAACAGGTAGCCTTGCTCTCGGCCGAAAGATCTGTTTGAGATATTTCTCTTTTCGATGGAACTCGAGGCCAGCTAAAAGTCACATAAATATAATAATATTTGCCATAATAAATTCATTACGATCCATAATACGGATATTTAATAGTTCTTATTTAAATTTTCGTCGACATTCGTTTAACATTAGTGTTAATCTTCATCCTTACTCTTCCTTTTTCTCTGCCAACCACGGTTTGCTCTTAATTAAGTCTACTATTACTTTTTCGCTTTCTCTTGCCTTAGTCTTTAGCATATTCGGATTGTCCGTACTTAATGATATTTATTACGTAACTTTTTCACGAAATTTCTCGAATTATCTTAAAAAAGGAGCAATATCCTGATTTTTATAGCATTCCCAATAATGCGGGAAACGGGCGATCGGTTTTCTTTCGCTCGTCGCAAAGTATCGTTTCAACGTGTTCTTTGATTTATTTTAATCGCTTAATTGTATGTAGAAAAACTTTGATTTTCTTCTTGCAGACTAGCACGAATCTTTTTCCTCTTTTAAGCTCGGTCTTCACGTGGTTCAGTGACTAACTCTTTGAAGCGTATCGTTCGAAAGTTTGTAGTTTTTGCAAATCGTCGCGTAAACAAATTTGCATAAAGTTTAAAAAGCGCGATATGTTAAATGAAAATTGTGTATAATTTTCGATGAATAGCTGATGCTGATAAAAATTATTCGAACGCTTCGAATATTACATGTTAAATTTGTAATAAAGGATCCAGTGTGGAATATGGAGTACCTGCTGCTTCAAAGAATTAAGTCACATCGTATGTAGTCTCAATAATAGGAGAGCGCCGATAGGAGAAATTTTTTCTTTATGCGAACTTACATGTCCAATGGCAGTGTGTTACATACAGATTTATGTTAAATTTTATATTACACTCATAATGCATATTAGGAAGATTCTTATTTCTCGATGTCGGTGTTACTCTTTAAGGCCCTACGAGCCTAAATAGAGATTAATTTCTTACTGACTTACTAATTGTGAGAGTAATAAAATTGATGAAAAACTTTGTGGCCACCTGCAAGTAAGAACCATCCTAATATGCATGGATATCTTTACAAAAAAAAGAAAAAAATCACGTACACTTCGTACGTGTTATGAATAGACGAATTTCTATTCCTTCAGAGCAGTCTGGTTTGCGAAGATGTACCCGATATCTTGTACATCCTATCTGATAGCTGTTCCTTTCCAACTGTACATTTTTGCTTCGACTAGTGTAGTACGCGATGTCCCGAGTAAAATGAAATCTCCTCCTCGCCGGTAGATCTCTCATCGTTACCAAAAGCGTAGAAAAACGGTAATTACTCGTGCAATCGTCGCGCAAACGATCATCGTTGAACAGCTATATTCTCATTTTCTATTCTTTTGTTTTTGTTAGTCGAAGTACACGTACATGTGAACTCCATTTTTATGTTTGAACGCAAAGAACGACGAGCTCTTTTGATTCTCCAGTCTTATAGGATTATATGTCACATTAAACAAAAAAAAAAAAAAAGAAAAAATTGTTACGTTTCAAGATCTCTGTACGATATAAAGGGTACGAATCGATTTTGATTATTATTTGATTGTAATTGTAATAGCAAACGGTGGACGGTCCACTGTGTTCTGTGTAAAGGAGGCACCTGTTCTTAAACTCAGCAAGATGATTAAAATATTTATAGCATACCGATTCTCTGCAATATGAATAACAATTATTAGTCAGTGTTGGTCGTAAATGTATATTTCCATGAGTATCATAAATTTTGTCTCTTCCTCGAACAATTAAAATTCAGAGCTCGTTCGATTCATCGCTTATCAATAATTTGTTTTTTCATTTACGATGATAATCTGTGCACGGGCGATCTTGCACACATTACGCCGCGTAACGCTAACAGTGAATTGGAGAAAGGAAAAAGAGAATCGTAGGGGAATGAAAATTTGTCCAACGGGCGATGAAACGGTACGCGACACGAGTATGTATGTCTCCTTAGAAAGTGTTTTGGCTTCGCTTACGGTGCAAATTCACATTCTTATCTCTCGTTTTCATGAAATATGTACAAGGAACATATCTAACATCGTAGTGGATACATACCGCTTTATTCACGGATCTCCGTTCATCGTTTCTTTTACCTTGAGCGTCTCTCTCTCTCTCTCTCTTCTTTCGTATCACCTACAATTCATTATTACCAACTAGCTAGCTGAGAATGTACGATATCCTTTGTTTTTTAAGGGTAGTAGAATCGGCTCGCCTACCAATATGTATTTCCTCCTCCCTATCGCGATAAGGTTCTGTTACTCATTCGAAACAGCAGAATTAAAAAATCAGCTGATGGCCTTACAGTCACTCTGGGATTACATACGTTACTTCTTAACCCGGTATATCTCACTGGTATTAGGTTTCCTAAATCTTCTCCAGATTTTCTTTCTCGACGTGCATGCCCACTGTTTCTCTATTTGTATAGAATCGAGCAAAAGCTCGTTTCACCCCCCTCCATGAATGTTCAAATGACTCGTCCTCGTCAGCCGAACGATGATAGTGTTAAACGGTAGAAAGGCTGGTGCCCGTTGAGCTTCGTTGTGTCTTGGAACGAGGAGTTTGCAGAAGCGTTCCACGTTTTCGAATAATACTTATTCGAGTTGAAAGGATAGCTCGACAGACACGGACGAAGACGGTCTTCTTTCGATTTTAAAGCAAGGTCGACGCTGTTAAAACGTCCGGCACGACCGGCTTCGGAGGGGGGTCCAAGCATCACACTCTCATCTCGCTCATCGTAGCCTGGGACACACGACTCGACACGGTGGCACCTTGCAACAGGGGCTGGTTCTCGGGTGGACTTTTTGCTCGCGGCGGTGGGGGTGCTCTTGGTACTGTAAGGTGTATAGATCCGTTCGGTGGACCCTGAAAAATTCAAAATGTCATTAGAACCTGAGACTCTTTTGCATATTAGGAAGATTGTGAATAAAATAAATCACTTATTTTAACTGTTGCTGAAAATCGATGCGGAATTTAATTGAATATTTTTATTAGGAATTAATTGAGAGAACTTGTTGAGAATTCATTGACAAGATTGTATCGGAAGTTAGGAAATTCGTTTTGAAGATACCAATCTTGTTTGACTTGGTACTTCTTGTCTCATTTTAATTCTTAAATGAAAAAATAGAAAAATGTAAGTCGGAATAGACGTTGAAGATAAAGATTGATGTTTCGTTTTACAATCGGCCTGGTCGCCATAGAATCCAAGGTAATTCGCTGACGAGATAAAACGATGATACTGTGTTCGTTGACGGAATAATAACCGGGTGGCGGGACGTCCAAGGAGGATCATTCCTCTTTTGCAGTTTTGCAGATTGCAGATTTTGCAGTTTTGAAAAGTTCCCTAATAGGATTATAAACGAATCTCCCAAAGGCCTGGGTCATTAAAAGGACGGAACTTTTTGAAAAGAAAGGGACGACGTGCGGGGAAGATCTTTGGCCTTACCATCGTGAATAAACTCGTTGTTTATCGACGACGGGGTTGACAAAGTATCCCGTCGTTCCTTAAGGATTCCTTACGAGCGAGAAACATCGTATTACGCTTCCCTTGACGAATCGAGAGAAGAGTTGGATCGTTTAAAAAATACAGAGTAATAAGAAGAAGGGGAATTTCCAATGTTACATTTGTATTTGACAATTACCTCCAAACTGAAATATTATGAATTGGAGGGATATGAATAATTTGGAATAACTTCCACGAATATACATATTTGATGGTAGGAAATTGGAGTTTTGCCTCCGAGTAAAATGACAGGCTCTCACTTGGGTTTGTGCGTTCATGTCCTGTATGACGGAAGCTCGAGGAAGAGTGGCATGCTGTTGCTGATGTTGCTTTTGATAATGGTGTTGATGGGGCAACGTGTGAGTTCCCTGGCCCTGTTGGAGAAGCGTGTTGGGATCGTTCGGAGGGCCTTTCATAACGTTCCTGGAACGACGATCGATGGTTACGGGCCTCGCAACATTTCGCTATTAATCGTAATTGTTGTCGAAACGAATGTACCGGTCGGTAACTCAATGTCCAGGAAATCGTGCAATTGGACGGAACAGGGGAAAAGGTGGTCTATTTATGAGATGAACCGATGATAGATCGATCAGTTTGATATTTGACAAACTTGCAAATATTTTCCCTCGACGAACTTCCGACCACCTTTTCGTTGACCCTTTACTCACAATGATATATGACATTTAATGATAACAGATTGTCTTGGAAAGATGGGGTGAACGCCGATGAGTATTTAAAACGTTTAGCATTTAGAGCAAGCTTTACGCATGCTGTGAAAGGTGGATTTATTCCAGCAAGTTATGACAGAGGCTCAGTACCTTCTTAGCATCTCGTTCTCGACGTCGACGATGACCTGACCGCTCCCAGGGAAATGAGGGTGCGGCGGAGGCGGTTGTTTTAGCTCGGAGAAACCTCGTGGTCCGCACTGTTGATTCATCATTTGTTGCTGCTGAAGGCTCTTCACCTCGAGCCTCGTCTTGTCTCTCTGATAGTACACCCCCGCGAATATCAGCACGTTCAGGATCAATAAACTGCATCCGATTGCTATCGTCACGCTCAAAGCTGTCGAATATGCGGCATATCTAAAAGAAGCACGAGATCGTTCAAGTAAATATGCTTGCGGAAATTTCTCAATGCATGTCGCGTGGTGATGAAAATTTCTTTCATTTCAACGAACCACACCTACACACTGCTGGGTAATTGAGTATCTTCATTAATCAGACAGAAATTGCTTATTACGTACCCAGCTGCATCCAGACTGGCCAGGGTGTCTGTACTAGCGTTATGAACGTTCTGCAAGTTTGTACTCTGAATATAACTGACACATGTTGCAGCGTTGTAGTCTGTGGTAGTCGGTGGCTCGGTAGTCATGTTCTTCCTTTTCAATTCCTCGCTGATCCTGCTCAGCGGATCGGCTCTCACTGATCCGTCGTACAGGCCGGGATCCGCGTGTCCACGAAATAGATTGTGTCTGGAATCCACGTCCTCCATTCCGGCCCGATGCAGCTCCGGGACAAGACGCAACCAGACTGATAGCTGATGAGCTCTATAATGATTCTTCATCTTCGGTCTCAAGCCTGTAAATGGAGCACAATAATATCAAATGGAGATTGCCTAATTGTTATTCAAGTCCAACGCCATAAACATAGTTTCGTGGAACGTGAAAATCCTTTCAGCTCAGTGAGCTGTATAAAATTCTATAGGACCTTGAAATTTGAAAGCTTGGAAAAATTGTAAAATTTCGCTAGCCTTCATAGTCGTCGAATGTTTGTGGTCTTTGTTGAATCTGTACGTTCATAGGGATTCAATGCAGTAGAGTCGGCCGTAAAGTCGCAACCTTGCCGAGCTTGACGACCTTTTATGCAATTTTAAAAGGCGTCTCATGTGCACGGCTACTAACAGGTTGTTTGTTTACCCGGGATCGAAATTCTTCATAAGTATGCTTTATCAAAAAACTTCTGGTACCAAATCTTTGTTCCGTTACTTCTTTCAACATTAATGCTGCTCCGGAATTTCTCTCAGACTAACGAAGAATTTATGACCAGACAATTTCCATCAAACGTGTCAGAGTTGCAGAGTCT
The DNA here is from genome assembly GCA_023838395.1 of Holcopasites calliopsidis. NCBI lineage: Eukaryota > Metazoa > Arthropoda > Insecta > Hymenoptera > Apidae > Holcopasites > Holcopasites calliopsidis. The sequence goes on from JALHAQ010000068.1 coordinate 102,349, forward strand.
TTCTCGCTTTGCTGCTAAAGGAAGGAGCTTTAGTTCCTTCCTGTCTGCCTCTATCGATAGAAATAAAGAGTACTTAAACCTATTTTCTGCCTCGGAATTGGAGTCATACATACATATAACTTTGTATACATGCACAATAACTGTGTACAGTTGTGCCGCGGTATTTCACGAGTTGACTGGATTAATGAGAAATGTTTCATAGGGTCTGAAATATAGTTTTTTTTTCTTTTTCTTTTTGAAAGATTCAGGTCTGGAAGATTGGAACTCTGAGATGTGAAATATTTAGGTCATACTAGATTTTTGATGTTCCAAATTCTATGAAATTCCAGATCCTGACAATTTCTACATCCAACTGAGACCTCCAGCTTTTAATATCCTAGTTACTTTCGATGTCGAATATTAAAAGTAAAATTATTTATCGAACGTCAGACTCCCGACTATTCAGATACACATGTGTATGTATGTAGAGAAGGAAATTGTCAGAGTCGAACGGGAACGCACGAAATCGGTTAGAGATTTGGAAATCGCTAGAGAAGTGACAGGTCGGGCACCGGTGAAATTGCGACCGATGTCAGAGTAACGTTAATTGGATTCGATTTTTCACACGGAAAACACGAAGCAGAGGAAGGGAGTGGTTAATTAAAGCGGACCACGCTAACGGATTTGTCATTTGCGCGAATGAGAAAATGACTGACATTAACACTCGTGCCACTATGAAAGCTGAACAATGAAGTTAATGAAAATAAGCGTTTCGCACGTAATTCTGGACAGCAGTTTAATGTCATCGTCGAGATATTTTCATTACTTTGCAGTCCCTTCTAATTATTCCAATTACTCAAATTCATAAATTCATTCTTCGTTGACTGTTGGACAATCCCAATGATAGCTTGTTTAAAAGAGAATGGTAAAGTTTGATTCTACAATTTTCTCTTCAGCATCAAAAATACGTATTATTGGATTGAATAAACTGGGATCAAACGACAGGAAATGAAGACTAACGGTATTCAATCTTTTATGAAAGAATTATTCGTACAGGAAGACACGTGTATAAGACAGGAGAGCAGAAAGTTCCATTGAATGGTTACTCAGGATCGTGGAGAAAGAATGAGATCGCAATGATGTCGTTTCTACTTTTCCAAGTGTATAAATTGTTCATGCTGTCACTATGCGAATGCAGTCGTTTCCGGGACAGGCCTCGTTTAATTACCAAAACGTTTGCTCCGCGCCAGGAAAACAACATATTTGACTTTCCCGTTACGCTCTAATTAAACAGAGGGAAATGGATTATTAAATCCGGATCGGTCTCGGTATTTCGAGGTTTATTCATGCGTTGCCGTGTTAAAATAATCTGTTTGCGCTCGCTGGGAATGCGATGAAAGAAAAATGAATACCCTGTTTTATTCAGTACGCGATTAGATTAATTGGGGCAACGATTGTTTGATTGTTGATAGTTTGAAGTTTTTAATCAGTTGGCGTATTTAGATCATAGTTATGCCGCTTAAAATCAGACAATTTGCATTTCACTGAACAACAAACGCTATTAATGTACAAAAGGCAATTGAAGAAGTTTAAGAGTGAAATGTTGTCGTTGGGATGAAAAGCCAGCAGGTGCCGTGATAAAATTCACGGTATCAGCAAAAGCGATAGATGATACCCTGAATTCGATGAATAATTAATCCTCTTGGGTTCCTTCGCCGAATGGGATTGTAGAAAATTGGCCATCACAGGTCCATGAGCTTTTCGAGTCACCACCCTTCACTAGGCAGCTATCCGTTTCTTTTCCATCGTTTGCCCCTCGATACAGTTTACTGTTTCCGAGTGATAACGATGAACCGGTCGTTCACGTCTGATCGCGGATAAAAATCATTTTTCGTCCCGCGTTTCATCGCTATACGCGTACCTTGTATCGTTGCGATTCTAAAGAACTGTAGATGAATGAATTCATGGCTCGTCGATTCTTCAAACATGAAACGATGGTACGGTTTATTCCTGGAAACACGCGAAAGAGCATGCTTCTTCGTTGTAGAAAATTCAATTAATTAAATCATTGAACAGTCCGTCGATGCGATGTAATGCGATTTATCGCGAGTTGAACGCAATGGCCTCGCTCAAATATCGATATACGTATGTACATGCTACATACGTACTGGGTGTATGCCGTGTCTCGAGTATTCCGCCTGCACGCACACACCATCGCAGTGATCGGTGTCGCGTATGGATGGTCACGAGATCAAGCGTGCCCGAATGTTTGACGATGCAAACGTTGTCAAACTATGTAACCTGTTCCTTATCTTTAATAGTATCCACTCGAAATTCGTTTCGACGCCACGGTAAGCAGGCAAGCAGGCACTCGAGCCGATAAAATAACGCAGTGTGCAGCAGCCGCAATTGTACAATAGGTACACATATGTATAGACCATACCTAACGACTTATTCTTTTAAGACGCGTTAAAGCTTCTAGAGGACGTCTTTCCTCGACAGATGCCGTATTTTCTCGACTTTTGAAGAGTGTACCTCCTTGCCGCGCCTGGGAATATCCCGGACCACTCTGGCTGTGCGCGGAATAAAGCCAGAGGAAAGGCATCGCAGTAGATAAGTCGTGGCATAAATGCCAACACATGTCTCATGGTATGTTCTTCTGTTTCTGTGCGCGATACGCTTCATCTCCCCGTTCTCCTTTCCCCCTTCCTAGCAGCAGCCTTTATCCGCATTTCAGTCGAAAAGCTATTCGGGCCAACCCTCTTACACTTTTTCCCTTCTTTTCGCCGTTTCGTCGATGGAGAGTAGTCTTCGGATTTTGCAGTCAGTCGCTTGGCATTCAGTCCACAAGCTTGCCGGACCCATGTTTCATCGATAAAACTAATACCTCCGAGTGTGTACTTGGGGAGTAGCAACGCGTTTCCTGTGCACATACATATAAATTCTTCTATTTCCGGCGAGGTCCTTCAACGTACGGCAAATCTCGAGAGTCATTCCTTTGCGTTCATTTTGCCGTGGAAACGGACGTTCGGTTCTTTCTCTGATTTCAGGCGAATTTTTCTTCTCGTGACCCTGCCTGGGGAACACTGCAGTGGGAAATTATAATTTCTCTTGGACGCGATAAAGTTGAACGCGTTCGTTGACTTTCCTCTCTGTGCACGTTTTTAAATCTTGTCCCTCCTCCCCCCCCCCCCCACCCCCTGTTTTTTAAAGGGCAGTTTGAAAGGGCTGAAGCGAGCTGAAGAAAAGCTGTCTTGTTAGTTGGATAGTTTGTTTACCGCGTTTTCCATAGAGTATTTGGCTTTGAAGTATTTGGAATTGTGGTTTCATGCGGGCTGGACAATTGTCTTGATACGAATATGTCGAGATCGTTGATTCCTTTGGTGGCTTTTAGATTGAAATATTGAATACTTGCATTCCTTAGAATCAATGTGTAGAAGCAATTGTGATTTTCGTTCCACTTAATGTGTGTAACCTTAATTCCCAAGACCCTGCGCTGCCCGATAAATTTTTCAACCACCTTCGTTTCACCGCTTAATTCACGTTCCTTTATTAAATTCGGCCAGGCTGGCCAAGGAACGGTTTTCCCAGTTCCGCTCGTTAATTAAACGAGACCGCGCTCTCGCATTTCCTGTGAATATTACGTAGCGTCTGAAATACGATTTCCCTACAGAAATCCAGGGAAGACTCCTACTCTACGTCTGCAGGTGGTGTATTGTAGAACGGCCGAGAGTCTACGTTCCTTCAAGAGAGGAGCGATCGAATTTTAATTCCCTTTGGCCGCGTTGTAAGAGCCACGCGAAAAGCATGGAAACAACGTTACGTGTCGCGGGGTCTTGCAAGTTGGAATCCTTACTTCCACGTTCATTTATGGTCCTATATCCATGACAATCTATATCCTTTCTTTGCAAGAGTCTGCGATACTATCACAGGTCGCAGCAATTATTTATCAGTTCTTCATGTATGCGCGCTTGACAATTCTGCATCAATGTTTTCCCATCTCACTTCGTTTTTCCTCCTACCGATGCCCCCCCCCCCCCCCTCCCGATTTAACTGGCGACCAGCAAAGCTTGAGCTATCGGTGCCAGTATCGTGGAGCAATAGGAGTTTGCTAGCCGGGCAGTTTCCGAGGAAATTATTGTAGGAGTTGTCGCTATTAAAGGAAACGCGAAACTGCGAAACCATAGTGGCCGAGAATCGTAGTAGAATCGTCGTTGAAATCCGTGAAAGCGGATACACGGCGGAGAATGAGCGTCCACAATCGCATTCCCTTTTCATGCTACCGGAGTCTTGTTCACCCTCTTTCCACCCCTCGTTTCTCTTTTATAGTTTCCTGTTGCATAAGCGTTGTAAGTCTGCTAAACTGCCTCGATAATTGGCTGGCCGCTTTAACTTCCATGGCATGCGATTCCTTACCGTTTCACGGCTGACGAGTCTGCCTGTAAAACGGCGGAGCGTTTTAAAGATAACATCTTTATGAATCCTTCTTTGTGGCTAGAAACATGGCTTTTAAAGTCGTCACGTGGAGTATCTTTGTCATAGGCCAACAAGTCGTTTATAGCGCTGCTAAAGGATTATCTAAATGATTTTCGATTTCTTATATGTAGATATCTATAAAAAGATCAACTGTATCCTTTTTTAAGACTAAAAATTATGTACATTCGATTGATTTGAATAAGTTTGCATATCAAAGGGTTGAGAAATGTAAATTCGAATCGTTAAAGTCGATCACAATATAAATTGGACGCGGGATGCAGATAAAGGTAAAGTTTATGTGCGATTTGGTAATTCTAGGGGTGTTCGATAAGATAATAGTCGCCGTTGGGCGATTCTAATTGAAAAAAATTGAAAGAGATATGAATAATCTGGGCACCGCTCTGTAGGGTGTTGCTATCTCCAAGTATCTAGGAATTGTTGGGCCGTAGAGACTGGGAACCGTAATATTCATAAGGTTGCAATTTCCATGATTCGCTGTAGCGCCGTAGGATTGCTTGGGTACGTTAAATGACAATGATGCTGGAGACTTTCAGTAGTAGACGCTATTAGGAAAAACTGTTTCGGAGTTGGAAAATAAAAAAGTTGGCGAGGGTTGGCGTATGGAGTTCATGGCATTCCTGAACTCTTTAATGCTGCGACGGTCCAGCTTCTGGCAGCGAGGAAAACTTTAACTAAATCGGGTAAAACGTACTTTGAATTTGTTGTAATTACAGCCAGTTTATTAGATTATCGACATTCTTAACGATAGCTGTCCAAGACTTGGGGCAAATCTATTTTCTGCATAGTTTGTTAAAATGTCGCACGCCACGCCCCGCCGAGAAGAGTTTTCATCCCCGTGGTAGTAATTCGTGGTTTTTGGAGCGGACTCGACTCGACACTTCTCTAATTGGAGTCCCTCTAAACGCTCCGGCCCGGCATCTTTGCGGCGTCTTCGCGACGTCTTCGCCGCTTTCATTTTCAAGGGAGGTCACGTCGAAAGAAAAACACATCGCGCGCAATTTCATCGTCCATCCTTGGACGGCACGGTTCCGTGCAACATTTTTCCTCCTAGACCAATCTTGGTTTAATGGACACCATGGTTCCTTCTATCTAGAAAACGAAAGGGAAATTTATATCCTGACGTCTGCGTGACTTTGCCTGAAGCTATTAACGGCGAATAGGAATGGAGTGCAAACATGTTATTCGAATTTCGTTCTTCATATCCGTTCCCAGGCATCGCGACGCGGTCCTGGTGCTTCTCGGAAGTGTTTCTTGACGGGTTGGCGGTATCTCGAAGGTAAAGCGTAAAGATGATTAGAGACGGTGGAAACGCGGAGGCAAATTAGAACGACGTGGCTATGGGTGAGAATGAGAAAACCGAGGAGGGGCGAGTTTCAAGTGCAGAAGCGCCGCTAAAGCTGATTCCAATTCGTATTGAATTAGTCGGGAATGACAGATTCCGTGACTTTCGACCCCTGACGCTTAGCTCGTGTAAAAGCACTTGGATCTCTATCTTTGCGGTTTGCGTTTACCCTTTGACGTACACATTCCCTTACTGCTCTTTGAATTACATTCCTTTCGTTTTTCGAAGATTTTCCTAATATTCTTCTGTATTCTTTGTCAGTGAGCAAAGTTTTAATTTTCTCGCTGATCCATCATATACATATTTGCTCTTCAATCCGTCCGACAATTTCTTCCCCTCTCTATCTTGAGGTTTATCAAGCCGAGATAATAGAACCGATAGATCGGGGCAAGATAATCGTTTAAACGGGGGCCGCGTCAATTTCCGTCCTGGAACTCGAGCTTCCTACACGTGAAACGCCGCGACGGGGTAGGCCATCAGCTCGAAGATGCTCCGTTTTTGATCGCGTCGTGGAACGACGAGAGATAGGTGGAATTCCCGTGTACTTGGGATCCCGTTTACGTAGGAAATAGTTTTCCTTGTCGACGCGACACACCTCATGATCGCTCTGCATCGAATTTTCCATTATCGTCTCGCAAAAATGCAGTGGGCTGTTTCTTTTTCTCTTTTTTTTAATGACCTGGCAAAAATACTTTGTTCAGATTTCGATACTGATGCACAAAGAGGAGCAAGCTTCGTGGTTCCAGTCCCCACGTAACTACGCACATGTTGCACGAGGATAGTAGAGCGGTCGAAACAAAGACGAAAATGGTTCCAAGCGATAGAAATGCTGGCCCGGCGATGCCAGTCTACGACGATCCTTTATAGGGAACTCGTGGGAATCTATGTAAAGTCGTATATCTGCAATAGGATCGTAAATCTGATCAATTTAAAGTAGTCACAATAAAAGTAAAAAAGATAGTGTAATGCACAATTATTTGGACAAATATTAGAGAAGTTGGACGACATTAATTATATTGCACACGTGAGAAAACGCAAAATAAAACAAGGTGTTTATATTATTAGATAAACTTGAACGGCACATTTTATTTCTTCGTTTTATGAGTGGAACGTGGTGTCCCTTATTGAACTGTTAATCATCTATTTGCTGATACTTTAGACAACCGTCTTGACTTTTGCCACCGATACATATCAGACGACTAACTTTTCAGGCTGAAGTAAACTCAACGCTTCTATCAGCATTGCCGGCTAGACTATTTACATTTAGATCGAAAAATGATTTATCGATGTAGCAGCGTTATCAGGTCATCTACTATCCAAGAACCCAATGAAATATTCATATCTTTTTCACGTGGCCACTCATAAAATTGTCCTGCCTCCACTCCATTGCGCAACGATTTATGATCAGCTGGCATATTGTACGTATGTATGTGCAGTCGACCTCTGATTCCAACCGTGCCGCTCTGATTAATTAGCTTCGGGATTGGTAATATTAGGAAAACGTTATTACTCTGTTGCATCATGAAACTTTTCACTGCTCCCCCAGTTTTATTTAGTTCGCAGAGAAGTTTACGAGGCTGGGAAAAAGGTTTCGAAACGTGAATTGTCCTTCATCGATAGACGTATTTCCGAATACAGAGGTATTTATGTAGAATAATTATTGTGACAACAGTAATTATTCTCACTATTTTAACCCTTTCCAAATCTGTCAATTTATTTGTTTTCAAAGAAATTCTATTGTAATACGATTTTTCGAAAATGAAAAATAAAGACAGAACCCATCCCCATTTCAGTTACTCTACAGTAGTGGGTTAATTTTTTGGAATTTGGGACATTTAAAAATTCTTCAGCATCTTTATAACATTCCTGTACATTCCACGAAAAGTGTACGGATACCAACTTTTCTCTGGTGCTGCACACGTAAAACTGTTCACAAGGGGATCTGGAATAATCATCGCTCGAGGATGGTCCGCTATACATATTCGTCGAAGAGTATCGTCGCTACTCCCGTGGAACTACGTCGAACAAATGAGAAATAGAATAGCGAGGGGTGTAGGACGGTAATGTTGAGATACGAGGGTCGCCGTCTCAGATAGCGGCGGATAAGTCGTGTAAAAGGTAAAGGGATGAGATGGGGCGAAAGAATGGCGGACTATGCCTCGAGTAGTAGGGACGGGGGGTGGATGGGGTTGAAGTGCGACGAGTAGAGGATAGCTGGCAGAGTGGCGATGGGTGTTACAGACTGAACGATAGGTGGATTGAAAGGGGATCGAGGGACGAATTTGCTTTGGCTGCTTCAGAGGGGGCGGGAAGCAGTTGCGAAAGAATTTCTTATTAGATTGGAAATTGAAATAAACTCTAGACAGAAGCACTCCCTCGGTTCGGCTACAACGACAATTGTCCATGTCGACGAATGCTTAACTGCGGTGTGAACTCGCAGCGAGTAATTACTTGGCCCTGTCCAGAGTCAGGGAGAACGCCGGGGATATCTCAGATTCAGTTTATCTCTCGAAAATATCATTCCGAAATATCCAGCCCGATTGCCTCGTAAAAGACTAATTCTATCTTGTAGTTGAGTGACGTCTGACGTCTAATTTCTTGCAAACCGATAACGCAACGTGTTTCGACGTTGCAAGAAAACGACACCGTACCAACACGCCTTTAATATTCCTCTTCTTCACGTATCAAAGTCACCGTAGAGTGGCTGCATCTGATATACAAATCTGTCGGTAAGAATATTCTCGAATCGAAATCGCATTAATATTCTCGGGAAATTTTAACGATATCGTCGATCCTCCTTAACCTCCTGCATGCTCGATTTCCTTAAATCCGACGTGGCTAACAACGCGGATCCTGTCGTATACGATCCATGGAAGGCAGACAGAGAATACGAAGGAAATAAGAAATACTTTGAAGGTGTACTCTGGACAGGAGACATTCGATGGTAGCAAGAATGAGGAGGAACGTATCGTCTATTAGGGGATGTTTCGCTATACGATGCCGGGGAATGCCGACAACCCTTGTCGGGGAAAAGACAGATGGGGACGCTGTTATTTGTCGCTCCTTCCTTCCGCGAAATTGCCGACTGCTTTTCGTGAGATTATCGTTCACGAGGTGAGCAGGGCAAAAAGGGTGTGAAACTGTGATTTGCTTAAACGGGACGAGAAGGGTGGTGTTTATCAAGGAAATCCGAAGAATCCATAATTTGGCGCAGAATTATTTTCGGTGTTGGAAAAAAATGTATCTACGCTTTCGGAGAAACCGAATCGATTCAATTACTTCGCATTAACTTTATCTTCTTCTCAATGGATCTTTCGGCAAACTCATCCCTCACCTTTGCCTTTCTGAGATTCCTTGAGTTTTTGTCGGAGGATGCTTTCTTTGATGATAATAGATCGAAGTTGTTTGGTAAATGCCCTGTGCGCGTCGAGGGAGGGTGATTGCTAGAATAATCGCTGCGTCAACGATGAGTCTAGCATTGACCGAGAAGCGATCAAGAGTTTGACCTATTTTCGAAGATCAAGGTTCTCCGCAGTTGAACAAAACGGCGGTATAACTTTAACGAGAATTGCATTTCAGTTGCCCCTATGTTAAGCAGTCGTGTCATAGCAGAGTTTGTTTCTGTTGGGAAATAAATTGAAAATGAACAGATTCGATTAATATTGAATCTATTCAGAATTCACGAATATGAGACATGACCAAAGTGGTGCGGTGGTATGATTACGTAGCATCGTCTAGTCAGTGCATCGATTTGCGGATTTTACCAAACTCCGTCGAATTCAGCTTCAATTAGCGGTCTCTTGCTCTATCTCGGGGGAAAATTCGTCGACGCGAATTCCTGCACGTTCTTCCCTCCCAAGGATTCGATTCTCGTCCAATAATCGCACGCTGGTTTTGCCGTGTGTCGGTCCGCGTATAAATCAACCGGGTGACACGGGGAAGAGTGGTGTGCGGAGTCGTGTGAATTGGAGCGAGCGGCCAGTAAGCGTGCGATTACAGGCCGCGTTTGGATCAAGCGAACCGTGCCAGAAATTTCCGATCCTCGTTTAATTAGAAAATTTAAACGAACTTTGCGTTGACCAGACAGACAGACAGACAGACAGACAGACAGACAAACACTCACCTACAAATTTATTCCCTTCTGGAATTTGTTTCCCATGTAATTCAGACACGTTCTTCAATGGAACATGTTTCTGGAGGTGGTCAGAAAATAAAGGGGATACGGCTAGGAATTAATGCGCCCATGTCTTTTCTTCCCATTGATTTTCCTCGCTATCTCCAGCAAATTCATCGCATTTGCCAGTAATCCTAAATGCCTCGCCAGTCAACGATAGTCACCTCCCTTATCGATGGTAGTAAATTATGTGTATATGGGGTGGAAAGATGTACTGTATGTAAGGAACTCCCGTGCGTAGTACAGATAATCATCTTTTTGTTTGAAAGTACTTCGATTAAAGCTTTTTGAGTAGTCGTTGCCGGCTTACATAACCAACCATCCAAGTAATAGTTTAATACCTTACTCGACAACAGAGGAAACAGTACTCGCTCGAGCTTTCCTCGAGGACCACGAACCGCAAAGGGAATCGTTATAACACCAGGGCCTTCTGTATGTATATCACGCAAGCGTACTAACATTGAATATAGTTTAGTTTCATTTGAGCGCAATTCTCCCGGGATGAATTTTCCCAACCGTGGCTGTACTGATAAAAAACCAAGTTACACCTAACTTGTTGTGTAAACGCAGCAAGTAGAAAGTTAAATAATTGCCGAATAATGTAATTTATGTGACAAATAAATCGAAGGGATTTCAAACTAATTCCCGGACGATTCGCCGATTAGTCAGTCGATCGAGACAATACTTTAATGCTCGCCTCGTGTAGAGAAATGGAAATTTGCCTGCAAGCTACGGCCAAGAGGCGACAAAGGGGCAGGTCTTCTGTATGATGCGTGGTCGTGTGCTTAGCTATCGCAATATCGACGGACACGTACCGCGCCTAACTTACAGCTATTCCCGTTCCGTCGACACTCCCCGCTTACGGAAAAGCGATATTAATATCGGATGTAAGCCCCAGCCGGCATTCAAAGGACCGCTCGCATCACTGCCGAGCCCATATAAGTCGATTATCGCAAAACCCACCATATCGGTGGCACGCTAATTACGTCGAAGACACGGAATACACAGTTAAGCCTCATCTATTCTGCGGCGTGAATCGACCATCGTTCCTTGCTTTGTGATTCTTCGAGGAGATGCTTCTTTCTCCAATCTCTGCCACTTTTTGCAAAAGAGATGGTTGCGAGAGGTCGATGTCGGTGAACGGGAAGAAGAATGAGTGACGAGTTAACTAACTAATAGTGTCAGTCCTTTCGAATAAACAGCGACGACGAGTGGCTCATTTCAATTATTCCCCGACAAACGCAGGGGATACAGTTTTAATTTTCTGCTCGTTCACGATAAAGCTCAACCCTGGCAGATTTCATTTTCAATGGTCGCGCATCCCCGACGTGTATTATTCTTGTCGCCAGCCTGTCCCCCTCCCTCTTTTTTACGCAACGCGCACCCTCTGCCACTCGAACGTGATGGCACGATTTTAATTTCCCATTAAAAATGCTCGCGAGCGTCGTTTCGACAACCCCATCAGGGGGAGAATGAAATTTTAATTAACTCATTAAACAGAGCAACCTGCACGCGACAGTACATCCATACTTTAGCATTCTTCCTGAAACTGCGTAAACGTTTCATCTGACGTTGACGCGTATCATTGTATTGAATTTTTTCAACGAAATGCAAACCTTTTAACTCGAATTATTTTTTATAATTCGAATTATTCTTAATAAACCGTTTTAGAAATGTCTGTGCTGCAGAATGTCTCTAAATAATACACTAATTTGCTATAGTAAATTATTTATTGTATGATTAGGTTCCACTAAGGATGAACTTTCGAATATTATAATAAATTTCATTTCCTCAGAGGTACATTTTTTTCCAAAGTAATTTCTTCCACTGTAATTATTCAGGATGAATCTTGGTCATCATCCAAACGTGTCCACTTCGATGTAATTTGATCAGCGAGGTAAAGGGCGTATGCGAGACTGGCCGAAGTAGGCGGCGAAAAGTGATGCATTCGCATTACGCATCGGGACGTTCCATTATTTCCGGCACGACCACCGAGACAAACGACGAATAGTCCTTGTGTCCCAGTTAATCATGGTATTACCGTGACGAAGCACCGCTAATGCGACGCCAATTTGCCGTTAAGAATTAATGCGCCCGCGACGTGGCTTAGCGGCCGTTTTAGGCTACTACTCGTCCTGTCCACGTCAACGGGGATGAAGCCGTGACGGAGGGATTGCGCGCTCCCCCGTCCGGAAATAATTAAGATTACAGTCTATCAAACGTCCGTCGCGTTAACGGCGAATTAAAAAATTCGATCGTCTATAGAGTTCAACTGCAGCTGGTGCGAATAACCGTAGAGCTTCCGGAATCTCTTCCCCGGAATATTTAATTGAAAAATGCGAGTGCGTAGTCAGGCGAGCTTTTTCAGCGTCAACTTGTTAAGGAGACGAAAGTTTAACATTCTTTTACTTGTCGCGGCTAACAAGCACGATAGCAGAGAGTTTTCGTAGCTTTCGACTTGGCAAGTTTTTGCTCTGTGTTTTTTAAATTTACACGTTGGTGTGGTGGTGGTGGTGGTGGTGTGTGTGTGTGTGTGTGTGTGTGTGTGTGTGTGTGTGGAGTGAGGAGGGGAGGGCGTGTTAATTAATGTGAATACTTTGGCGAATGGGGAAAAGTGCGCCCTTTCTCATGACGTGTTTCAAGTTTTCTCTATTCGAGCCGTATACATGTACGTACGTGGATACAGGCCAAGTATAAATTAACTGGGCAGTTAGACGGATCCTCCCTTGTGTCAATTGTTGCTGCGCGATTGGCAAGATTATCCGAAAATTCGATTCTAGCTGTCCCGAATAAATTGCTCTTGGTTCCCTTTCCACGATTAGCAACCGTGTTTAATTAATTAATCTCGATTAACAGATTGTGTAAGATAGTTTACAAATAATTAATGCCATGCCAGTCAACAACCTTCTCGAGAGGATTCATTCCTCCAACGAATGAATCATTACAATTAATTTATTTAATTAGGTAATTCAGAGGCGCGTCAATGCGTTGTTCCATAAATCCGCCAGAGTCAGTTGTATTCTATTCGGCGGGAGAGACAACGACGCAATTTGGTAATTGCTTTTCTTGTAACGAGACATCCGTTCCCCCAGAGACCTGGGGGCAGAAGGGCTGAACGCTCGTTTGCCTAAACGCAGTATACCTAACGTTACCACCCATTGTAGTTTGTGTACGAGCAATAATTCTACGCGTCAGTCTTGTATGTACGTGTCCATGGATTAACCTCCCTTGCTACCCCCCCCCCCCCCTCCCCCGTCCCTCTGTTGGCTCTACCTGGTCGCATGATCTATGAGATCGCGTTGATTTTATAATTACGCGCCGTAAATTTCTGTTCATCGTGTATTCGTAGCGCGGCACGTGCTATAATCTCCGTGGGACAGAATTAGCGGCAGTAAGTTGACTCTCAATTTCGTTACCGGGACAGCACGTCGCGTTGGCCAAGCAAATTGTATCTTAATTGCTGAACGTTACAATCGACGGTGTCGGGGCAAAAAACTATCCCCATCGTGTTTCCGATCCGGAAGCAAGCGTAATGCGCAACTGCAGCGAGTTAAGCGAGATCCTCACGGCGCGCGGGGTTTAACGTGCCGCCGACCGACAACTGCTCCAACTGCTTCCCTACATAAAAATAAAGGTCTCGGCCGCATCTGGGGGGCTGAGACGGTATCAAGTCCGAGTTTGCCTCCACGTAACTTTGCCCCGTACTTTTCGCCGGAGTGCTGTAGCTTTGCAGAGAACTGCACCTGCTTTCGTAGCTAGAGTAGAAAAGGGAAGGGGCTGATACGCGGCTATTTCGTGTCTCCCCTGCAGTAAAAAAAAATTGCGTCACTGGCTTCTGTGAAAGAATTTTCGTTAGAAATATCATTAGTTGACGCGAGGTGAACTAGCTGTTATTGATCTTTATAGGATACCATAAAGATTGAATTTTCAAATCAATTCCCAAGAAATACCTAAGAGAGAGTGGGCTCTTTTGGGTGTCACTTTGTTGGTTTTCGAATAAAGCCCAATTATAGAACTAACATCTGTATTTCCACGAAGCTGCAGGCGATTTTAAATATTAAACAAACTAGTGGGTTTTCGATGAATATATCCCGAGATAAGAAGGGACAAAATTCGTGAGTGAAAATGTACGAGATAATGCGATTGTAAAGGGAGGAGGGGGGGGGGGCACGTAGCGGATACTACAACACCTCCGTTACCACTTTGTGCAAATTACATTGAGTCAATCCACCTGGGTACAACAGCACTGAACATCGAGCTTTCCACATGATTATTTTGGTAATGAACACGAATTTCGTGCGTTCGCTTACTGAGAATTTCTTCCATTTCCCACCTCGGTATATGTGAAAAATAATAAAACAAATATAGTATCCATAAATGACGAGAGGAGATTAACGTCTGGGAAAATCATTGACTTGTACTACTTGAAACTTAATGTTTAATATTTAATGAAAGGAAACCTCTATCGCCAAATACATACATTCTTCCCTTTTTCTTCACTCCTTTCACTAAATTGAACAACGCCCATACTCTAAAAAAAAAATCCACTTAAAATCAAGGGGAGGAAGTGGAGTGAGGATGGTAACAAGCAGGTTATTGGATGTAGGGAAGAATGCTGTTAAAAATCTCTCTGTACTTTACAGTGAATGGTGGGTGAGGCATTTCAAGGGAGAGATATCAGTCGTGTGCACAACGGATGGAGATGTGGCGCGGGATAAAGCGAATGGCAGCAGGGGTCGGGTGCACGTAGTAATTCAGCATCGCAGGTATGCGTGGGCTAAATGTTACTACGTGACGATTTATGTTGCTGCACACACGGGCGTGACGACCCTGAGGTAATGCTTGCAAACCTTGTTCGCGAAATCGCTCTGCTAAAACCACGCGTCAAGTCCCAGAAAGAAGGAAGGGTGCAAAACTGACGGTGAAACGGCTTCACTTATTAGTATAGGTACCCGTACTTCGAAGCGATTTTTTCAATGAAGAAACTATATTTATTCGACAAATTAATTCCTGCCTGATATCTCCGCCTCGAAATTTCTGGAAAATTTCCGAAGAAACTTCGAGGTAGAGTACAGAACGCAGGAATTTTCGCCGTGTGCCTCAGCTGCACCTAACAGTCTCCCGATGATTCGTCGCCAGATTAATTTAGGCGGAGTAAGTTCAATAAGTCAAATTGAGTGCAAGTTGAAAGGAATCGAGGCCACCACGAGCTAGCTCGGGGAACGACCTTCGGTTTTTCGGACTCCTACCCTTATCTGGGGGATTAAAGACTTGACGGACTAAAGACGACACGGGAGTGCTCCCCGCCAGTGTCTATCGCGAACGTATAAAGAGCTAAACATCGAGTTCGCTTCTACTCCTGTCAAAGTTTCCAAGAGCACGGAGACTTTGCTCTTACCGAGATTAGTTAGTCGAGCCAGCAGTCGAAAATCCGACGCTGTAAGAACTAGCTAATTTATTACGAAACTCATATGAAAGGTGACGCCGCGAAAATATCAATTTCCATGGTACAGTATTGTACAATCTGTTTCGAATATTTCATGAAGAGAAAATTGAGCAAGTGGTGAATTCTGTTTTATTGAAAAGTCTAGACTGTGAAGTTTCTCTAAATCATTTTTACAAATATAATTTCAGGACAGAAAATTCCAATTATAAAATGAATGGCTGAAAACAAAGTTTCTCCACTCTTGCTAAATTTTCTACAAATTGATTAATTCAAAGAGTCCAGATCTCCTTTTTAGCTCACGCTCCACGGCTGTAAATCTGTGTGGTTAGGGGCCGAGCGTAACATGCCAGTAATACAAACCTATTCAGGAAACAATCCGTGCGTGGGTGTAAGTTTGTCGGGAAAGTTAGCCGATCCAGTAGACGTTGTAAACCATACGCGAACAGATGGGAAACTTAGACGGGCCGTGCGACAGCAACTTTCTTACGATACCCTGCCGTGCTTGGACGACAATGTTTGTTACCTGGAAAAGTTTCAACCCCCCGGTATCGTCGTCCCAGCCGGTCGGAATATTTTCCCCCTGCTTGGGATAAAGAGGAACGAAGCACAGTCTTACGTGCACACCTATATCAGTCTCTCCTCGGATCCCCGTAATGGATTCAGCTACAAAGTGCGGGGAGAAAAGTTGCTCAAACTTTCTGCTAGTCGATTCGTCGTAGGTCACGTTATGCGAACTAAAACTTTTCCTTCGGTAATCTGGCAAACATATCCTTGAATAGTTTCTGCTCACCAGCTCGTTCTGTTTTGTCGAATCCTTTGCTGGAAATTATTTCTCTTATCGTCACTTAGGAACAGCCGGAGATTTGTATGATTGTAAAACTCGGTTCAAATCTAGAGTAGGTTCTTTATGTATTTGAATTTCAATCTAAATTCAGTCAGGATAAATTGTGAAATATTTCCTGAAATTGTCTCGACTTAATTCTTCATTTCCACTGCTTCAGTAGTTCTGATATTAAATAGCAAAATTTATGACTTCACTTCCGCGCGGCTTTAGCTTTTATCTCAGCAGACGATACTTGGAGTAGAATAGTTAAAAATTCTGGAGAGGCATCGATATAATTAATCACCTTTTTCCGGGTATCACGGGGATCGCTTCACATGTATATCTGGCATCAGCTCGTTAGCGGACAAATTTTTTTAATGGGATGCAGGGTAAACGTAGTGCGCGGGATAAACGTATTGGGTGGCGGAGTTTAAATTAGTTTTTCACCGGCAAACACGTACAATATTGTTTAACGCAATCAAACTTTCTGCAAATTTGCTCGAGCCGGGCCGGGCCGATCCTGCTCATTCTTCAAAAATGTTACCTCCAGAAGTACCCATCATAAATCTCACCTTCTTCGAATATTCTAGTACAAGTTCCCTCCAACTGTACGCTACCCCCGAACTCTTGGAAAAATGTGAAAGCTCACAGAGCATGGTATTTATTCATTCTAAAACTTCCGCGAACCATGTTCAACAGTCTTGCTTTCTGCTTTCCCAGTGTAATATTTTTCTTTTGTAATTGTGGAAGCGATGAAACAGAACTCGTCGCTAATTTAATAATTACGCGTGAGCCGCGCGCAATTTGCTTGTTGCCATTTGCAACCATTGCGGATTATAAAGAGACGCGCGGTCGGCCCGCTTTTTAATTAGACGTAAACTTTTACAGCGACAAACTTGTGAATTTGAATAACACGTCATGGGCACAGTTTTTTTGTCAGGCTGCATGTTCCAACGCCACCTGGGGTAATATGTTTTGACACGGGGGTTTCATTTGCGAAACCTCGTTCGTTGAACTCGCGCTCATAAATCCGGCCGAACGAAAAGGAGACAAGGGAAAGAGAGGAGAACCGAGTTTCTTCTCTCCTAGAACGAATTATTGCCACCTCCGTAACTTCATTTCTTTCCTTTTTCCTTCGCCTTCTCTTTTTCAGAATGAAAAAAGGGGATTCAATCAGTCGTCAGATGTTATGTGCTGTGTAAAGTGCGCTCTGTGCAAATGTAGCGTGGCGGAATACCAGCGCGTAATTTCGGATTAATGACAGGCTATTATCGACTTTCTCGCGAGTTCTCGGACACTGTTATCTTGTAAAAGCTCACGATACTCCGCGAAGAGGAAAAAAAGAAATATGTTGTGCACCACAGTTTCACTCTGCCTGTCTTCCCGTCGTGGATCTTTCCTCTAAAACCCGGATTGACGACACCTATACATACATAGATTGACTCCGCCTAGCTGTTTCTCGTTCGGTCATACGCTACTATTCATATCTGCTTGGAAAAAAGTTTCGCAAGTGAAAGGTGGTACCGCAACGCTTGGCACTCTTTTTGCAAAAGATTTTTGGAAAAGGCGTACTTATGGGGGAAAGGCGTATTTGGAATTTTTAAGCATGCACACTTGTTGGTGCTCAGACTTGAAAATTGTGCAGGACGTTAAAGTAGCAGAATTTCAAGTACATTTTTAATATCGCAGCTTTAGGTCTTTAATCTTTGAGGACTGTTATATCTTTTAATTGAAGGGCTCCAGGAAGTTAGTCAGTGAAATCAAAAATGTAATGAAATTCCTTTGCTTTCGAGCAAAATTTCATCGAGCCTTCGGTATATTTCCATGCATTTCTATCGATCTTTATAGCATGTAGAGTTACAAAGCTTCCTAGCCACGTGGTGTTTTCACACATTTAATCACAGATCGTCAACCAGCCGTGTATCCATCCGCAAAACGTTTTTCCGCTACGAATTCCTTTTCGTCTCGTATTTCCGCGGATGTTATATTATTCAAGCAGGCGGTTCAAAGCATATACGGAATGGTGATTTGTTTCCTGCCCGATGTATAGGACATTTCTAGAAGGAGGAGAACTGCGCTTCGGTCGATTCGTACTTGCTCCATATTTACGGCCCGGTCGGGAAATCCGTCGGGAGATCCACTTTAAACGACCGAATGTTCCACGGGAAAATAGCAATGAGAGGTTTATACATATATGCCACAGTGCATACGCATCACTCACACCATTTTGCTACTACTTTCGCGGAATACGCTGAAAACGTTTGATACATATGCAGCATGCTTTCATTGCTTTCTTTTTCTCCCTTATGAGCTTCCTGTGAATTCCAACAGTTTCATTTTCTAACGGCCGTTTAACGAGAAAAGCTCTATATTCCTGCATTCAATTACCAACTGGTAACCGCAATGAAGGAAAGCTAATTCCTTCATATTTAAACGATAAAATCATCAATCCAACCATCTACAAAATTGAATAGAACCCCCATTTCATTCATTCCAAGATTATTCGCAAACATCCCTCCGTTTCGTTTCTTATTTATTTTATATCACCCATCGAATTTCGTTGGCAAATCGTCTCGTCGATCCTTCTTCACTCGACAATTTCCCAACAATTATTTACTTCATTTCCAAGCGATATCCGGCAAGTTCCCTTTACGAAGCGAGGAACCTTCAGACGCGAGAGAAATACCTTGGTCGTTTCCCTTCTTGCTGCACCTTTTCCGTCACACCAGGGTTTTTTCCGGGGATTTTTTCTCCGCAAGCAACTCTTGCAGACAGCGTCGATTCGCGGCGCACGACACCCCTATTTGTACGATCGTTTGCACGGGAGGAAGAGAGACCGAGGGCGGTAACTGTGGTTTCGACGCGACGTGTTTGTGTCTGGGCACGGTTAGATGCATGCGGTTCCGAATGCAAAACGACGTCGCCTAACAAACTGTTCAAGCGGCCAAAACTGGCTTAGATCTTATCGCGTTTAGGGGTTGGGATGCGTCGGGGTGAAGTAATGGCAACAGTGGACGATCTCCGAATTACAACTGGACAACTTATATTGGGATAATTAACCGGTAAAAATAGAAAACTGTTCAATTCTTCTTTCGTCAATCACGAAGCAATCAGTTCAAATTCAATTGATGAATAATTGCTATCGCGTGAAGCGTTGTACAAATTTTCTGCCCCTTCGCCAGGCATAGGAAAATTCTCGCATTATCTACACGTCGAACGTGTAGAAAATCGCGGATTGTTGAAGATTCGCGGCCTCGATGCCTAAGAGAGTGTGCCTACGTGCGGTGGATGCGGAAGGTGGAAAACGGCCGCCGCGTCGGAACGTGTATTACAAGTAAATTATGCTGGTCGACCGTTGTTTTAGCCTCTGTGGCTAATCTGTCTGTGCGCGCGCGGCCGACGCGTCGCGAACGGGGGGTGCCTTAATCGATAGCGAAAACGGAACGTGCTTATACGACATAACGCCTTATACAAACCGTGCGATTCGATTACTACCGACCACGTGCTCATCCTCCACGAACGGAATCCTTCATATTCAATTCTAACTTCTATCCCACGAAGGAGCCATCATTCGTCGCGACGCTTCATCTTCCTTTTTCCTCGAGATCGTCTAAATTCATCAGAAAGCTTCCGTCTTTCGCGTGGCCCGACGATGGGTGGCTCGAGGTGGGCTCACTCGGCCAGATAACAAAGAGAAAAGAAACAGAAATTGATCACGGCCGGGTTGCTCCTCCCGATACCGGCTCCATTTTCACGGCTCATTTTTCTCGGATCGCGCTCCGCGGGGGTCGTGGAAACGGTTGCGCGAGATTTTTCATCACCTCCTGAGACGTGTCCTGTCGTCGTGCCTGGAAAGAAGTTCTTACCCGTGTCCCTATCACGCCTACCGATCTTTCACAGGAAACAGCTGCTGAATCGGTCGGCGGCAACCGTCAGCGATCTGTTTCGCGAGCCTTGTCGTTCTCTTAGGAAACAGTGTTGTATATCGAGAAGAGAGATAGATAGAGAGAGAGAGAGAGAGAGAGAGAGAGCTGAATGTTTTTGCTGCATCTCGAGACCGCAACTCGTGAGTCCACTTAAAATTGAACATTTCTATTACCTATACTGCTGTTTTTGTCTCGATATTGAAATGGATGCACATGTGAATAAAGAAATGTTGAAAACCCACAAAAAATCACCGGAGGTGACTGGAAATGGTTAAAGACCACTTCACTCGCTGATGCATCCTGAAAATTCGATACCGTTAATAGCGGAATCCGGTTGATTAGCGCATTAATTAGCACAATGAATTTCGAATGAGGGGCGTGAGGCTAACGATAATAATAAATTATACGCGATAGAGCATCGGTGATGCGGTTTATGCGCTGGTCCGGCTATTGATCACTCATTAATGAAACGATCGTCTGATACGTTCGCCGAGTTTCTGGTGCACTCAAGTATCATACACCCCTGGCACACACTTGACAGCTCAATATTTCAGCCCGGTCTCGATACAGCGGCAAGGACGATTGCATCGGGCCCGTTATTACACGCAGTATATGCGACCCGATCAGGGCTAGCTAACTAATATTAATCTCGATCCGCATAACTCGCGGTTTAATCGTTTCCGATCCTCGATGGACCAGTCTTCATTTTTCCTCAAGCTTTGACAATTCTTTTTCGAATTTATGTGAATAAATTCTCTGCAAGATCTCTGCTGCTCTTACGATATTTTATTTGGCTGACTCCTACTATGATAAAAGAAATTCAACTAAAAGAATACTTCATTGACTTGGGAAAGTTTCTCCCACTTTCGTGAGAACTCAATTGGATGATTCGATCGCCAGTTCTGTGCGAGTCTGAACAAGTAGAATAAGAAATTCACAGCGGGAGGACCTGTCTGCTCTCCTTCCCTCTCATGAATTTCCATCAATGGCATACCGAAATATGTAGTTTGTCCAAGAGGCATACAATACGAATCCGATACGGATCCTTGTTCTTTCTTTTTGTCAATTCCGTCCAGTCACTCCCCGCGCGCTTTTGTGCACATGCACATAGATAGACCTGTATTCGTAGTTCCGCCCAGCATGCTGAATGCACTAAAGAATTCATTAAATGAATATTCCTGGTCATTTATTTGCGGAGAGGGAGTTTAGTCCGTTTGGAATATCCTTTTTATTCCAATTAGTTCGCTACATTTTCACGTGCGCTCCTTTCGCTGCATCAAGAGCATCGCCGCCATGAAACACTCCTAATTAGCTTAATTAGTGCTTTCACATTGCCTTCAAATGCTAATGGGAATCATACCGTCGTAACGCTACGCGGCAAGAAAGCTCAACGCACCGTGAGGGGAAAGTTGAAGAGCGAGGGGGAAAGGTGAGAAGAAAGGGGTGGAGAAGAGAGTGTAAAAGTGGGAAGAAAAGCGGCGGTGAAAAAGGCCGCAAATTCTTTTTCAGGTCAAAGGGTTCCTCTTTCACGTCATCTGCCGCACGCTGCTGTTCTCGAGGGCCGCTGAAAATAAAAGTCATGCCCGCGGAGCGTCTTTTTTCCTCCCTTTTACTAACTGGACAAGCGAGCCACGGATTCGCGTTTCTCCATAGCCTGCCACTTCATTTATCCTTCGCGATGAAACGCGCTTCTTTCCAAGCTAATTCGACTCCGATACATTCGCCACGTATTATCCATATGGCGGCGAAATTATTTGATAAAATCATTGGTGATTGCCGTTGTGCTGACGTTGCCGCTTTAATTACAGGTGAAAAGAAAAGTTTCCGCATTCACTCACCGATTTCCAGATATTTCTGGTGCACCGGGTCGTATTGATCCCACGTCAAGCTGCGGAAACGGCTTTTCTCACGGCTGGCAGGTAGAAGCGTGTCGTTTCGACCGTGGTGATCGATCACGTTCGGGTTCCTGCAAGGAAAACGTGAATCGTTGTTTAGATACGTATACACATATGTGAATGGAGGTTTGCTCGAATCGTGGAGCATACATATTCGAGCTGATAGGAATAAATGGCTGGTGCTGGAGCACAAGCAGTTCTAGATTACAAACTTTAAATAAGAAGACAAGAATTTTGTTGGGTGATGGGAAAACCATCGCCCACACCATTTTCATTTTCTTCATTGTATTAGAAACGATTCAAATAGTGTTTTTACATTCTGAAAATCTTTCACATTCTGGAAAGCAAAATCAACCAGTGTGTGTGTGTGTGAGAGAGAGACGGACGGACCTCTGTCTCCGTACGGACCTCTCCAGTATGCGTGAGGCAGCGAGCGGACAGGCAAAGTTCTCGATAGTGAATTATGTTACGATCGTGTCTCGAATTCGGACGGGCGTCCACATTCTAGATTCCATAGTCGTTTTCTTTCAGAGGGGCCGTGGCTGCACTGGAAACGCGTGAACAAAGTGCACGTCGCGGTTTAATTCACTTTCGATTTGCTACTTGTTGCTTTAATTCATCGGTGGATGCGATTCCGACATCTCCGAAGCTATTTGAGATCCGCGAGCCTTTTTCTTCGAGTATCGTGATAACTATCTCTTTTAAGGATATTTCAATATATTTTCTGGACTGTTTAATCCATTGAATTCAATCGAAAACATAGTGATTGTCCTTGCTTAATAGATGACAGATATTTGCATATAAATATTTTTTACGGTTGTGAAGATATTTTATTCACCTTTCTTTGAAAACAAAAAGATTATTTATATCGGTTGTTTATATTGATAGGTTTTAGATTCGATTAGCTGGCATTTTCATAGAATAAAGCCGCTATAGAAATCGCAAGAGTCGTATAGGAAACTTTAGTCCTGAAGCCTTGGAGCGTGGCAATAGGGTGATCCGAAAGCTGGAAGCGACGACGCTGTACAAAATAGACAGCTTCTCGCGTCTCCTGGGTTTTTCTACCTCCAGGGGGGCAAATCTCGGTGTCAGTCGAGACTGAACAAGCACGGTCTTTTTACGAGCAATGAGACACGCGAATGCGATTCCGATTTTCCAACGTGAATTCAACTTCTATCAAGGAGGGGGCAGTATTACAATATAGTCAGAAAAAACATTTAGCCTAATAGACAAATTAATTTCGTAGGCACTAAAATATAAAATCACTCACGATATTTGAATTATTCATAGTCGGACATTTAGTACTACCAAGAATATTGAGTCACTTTATCTATTAAAGTCCCACTCATTTTTTTTTTTTTTTTACATTAAATTAGTGATTAGTTGGGAGAAATTAATTGTAGAAAATTTACGGAAAGTCGAAAGCATCGAATAGAAGAAAGACAAGGGGATCCATCAGAAATGAAAAATCATTCCTTTTTTGTCGCTGATAATCTTTCAAAGAAATCTGCGGCTATCCGGTGGCACACAGAATGTTGGGAAAAAATTGAATCCCGTATCGGAGCGGTTGGATTTTCGGCGAAGCGGAATTTAATCGCCGTCCCGCGACCAATCATCCGAGTTCTATGGCGCTTCAAAAAACCGCATCGATCCCAATATTCTGCTGCAGTGATAATGGGGCGGGAGTGGTGTGGTTGCGTATTATTTGGCCGGATGATTCCGTGAGATTTACAGCCGAACAGGGGATAAATGTTAAATTTCGCGACGCTTGATTTTTGGGCGGTTTGACGAATCGCGCCCCCGTGAGCTGCACAATATTTTTCTGTTCGGCAAATAATCGCGGAAATTGGGTTATCCTGTCTCCAGATAAATGCGATTGGATTAATGGGGAACGTAAAACGTGCTCGTGGGTTAAGCGGACAGTTATGCTGTAGTTACTGTCACTTTTTTTCAATTCTGTTTTACCGAACGGACATTTCGTTTTACGCAGCTCGATATATTCGAGAAACTCTAGTTTTGGTGCTGAGTTACATGAATGAATAATTGGGTCTCGTAACCAAATATATCAAATAAATTCCAATAAAATTGTAGTATTTAAAAACTGTTTCCAACGAAATGGGATTAATAACATTCCCACTTCGCTTCTTCTTTATTCACACAGTTTCAATAAATGTACAATTATTATTACAATTATTATTATTAGGAGTAGTACAGAGTTTGACATGAATCTAATACGAGGTCATAGAGGAGCACGTCCGAATTAAATGACTCGTCCATGGATCCCTGCAAGGAAAAAATCCTCCATCCGCTTTAATTCTGTAATTAAAGTGGTAAATGGTAATCCTCGGATGCTGCGATTGTGCTATTCTTATTTAAAGCGCCAAGTCCCTGACCTGTTTTCGGATCTTGAACAGAAGTTTTAATGGGTCGATGTATAGTCACGAATTCGGATTTAGTGGATCAAGTGCTTAAAGAGGCGCGTATCGTATCTTCTTAAAAATTTGTTTCTTGTCAAAATGTTTGTCCAGACACGATTTAAATGCCACGTACAAGCAATCAAATATAATATAATATATCGAACTTGAGTAAAACGAATTTCATTCCACAAACGCGAGAAAAAAGATATTTAAATGTTAGACATGTAGTCACACAGACTCGATAGAAATCGTTGCTGCCTATTGCGCTTTCCCACCATTTTTCTCGCACCTAAAGAAAGGAGTTGAAACAGTGAAAAAATACATATGGCTCAAAGTGCACACGTCGCTTTAAACATTCAGAAGCCTCGGAAAGTATAAAGACGTTTTTCACGAAAGAATGAGAATACGTAGCGGGGACAACTAACGGATGGAAAGATGTTCGCATTTGCTTCGCCCCGTCTCCGTTTGTTACCTCGACGTTGTGCTCCCGTTTGTTCCTTCGAATGGAGCAGAGATGCTTGTCCCACCGGTTGCAAACTTTTCTCGCGAACAAAAAACGCTAACCGTGTGCGGGCAGGAACTTGTATCAGAAACGCGGCGCGGCGGTTCGGTTATAACTTTGCGATGAGTTAATGTAAACGTTAACAAAGTGAGCAGTACCGAGGGGAACAAGAAGTTCAAGTTTCTCGATTGCCGAGAATAATTTAAGATTCTTGTTTGAAGGAGATCGAGATTGCAGGTTACATTAAATCGAATTCTCAACGATTATAGTATAATATCATTTATTTTATTTGAATTATATTACGTTTGTTTTTGTTTCTGATTGTTCGCGGGATACGTATGAATTAAGACTGAATTGAATTGGTAGCCGATTTGGCGATAATTTTATTTGATTGCTTTGATTGCTTGAAATTCGGTCCCGTGGCGAGAGAATAGGCAGCCGTAGAAAATTTGCCAAGCGATCTTAACAGGCAGACACCTTTTTCACCAGACTTTTCTCACGTTGCTTGTAAGCCGTAGGTGCGTGGCTGTCAGCACGCCTCGCCTAAGCTGACGGGATTCGCTTAGGCGCGACGTATTTCTTTCTACGTTCACATTTCCTCAGCTTCCCGATCAGATTCTAGCGCAGAAGTGTCACACGTGTAGTCCGGGCTGATACTATTCGTCTAAATCGTCTTCCAATATCCATTTTATGCTAAAGGAGTTTCCTTCTAATATTCTAATGGGAGACAGTTGTATTTTGTCAACTGTTTACTCAAACAATTTGTGTTATAATTTGTTTGTTCGGCTACCATAACATGTTTTTATTTGTACATTCATACAGGGATTTCGTAAAAATTCTGAAATAATTAGTAGATACCGGGGTTACAAAGGTTTGCTCTTTGCCAGACCATACGTTTGCTCGTACTCCTTGCGACTCAAACTTATTTTCACATTCTTTTCTTTGTTATAATTCTACCGAATAAAATGGAATATCTCAGTAGGTTGGCCGTCCGACGTGATAAATAATTAGTGGTCGTATACAATTACTGTTAGATCGTATCGCGCTTTTCATCCGTAACGAAAATACGTTTCAATCAATCCGCCGATTCACGAGTACGTGTTTAATCACAGATACATTTCATCCAGCCGGTCGCTCTCTATATTATCCAGGAATTGATGATTCCGAAGGGACACAAAGATCCACTGCCCAAATGTACCGATCGAATAGGGACGGAATTCCAACGAACCTAGTCTTTCCCATCCGTAAGCGGAAACGCGAAATACTAGGTATACGTATACATATGTATAAATTGCCTTGCGATTGATCCGCCCTGTCGATTCCGGTAATGAACGCTTTTTCACAAATACATCATGCTATCGTTTACCGAATCACTTTCCTCGTTTCCACCGCTCACGAAATTTACGTCTCCGGAAAAGATACATGTAGTGCAGTCGCCTGAAAATGTTTCATTTTCTGTGTGGACACATTCTCTATCCTTAATCCTTTGGCGAAATGCGATTGATGCTCAATGTTCTCGTACGTTTCTTTGGAAATTTCCCATTTCTATGCTATCACAAAGCAAACACAATAAATGGGGAAGAGAAAACGTATCGGAGGTCCGCCGTTCTGGAAAGGTATGCATTCAGTCGTAATTACAAACACACCACTAAATCATCGTTATAACGCGCCACAACGGTCTACCACCCCCTCAATCTCGCCTTCTCTTTCGCAGCGAGTCGTTAGCACATTCTTGGCCGCCGCGCAGCAGAATTTCCTGCTGATACGGACGAAAAAGCTTCATATTCGGGCTTAACGCTCGCTTTACGATGTCACCACGAACCAGCAGCGGGTTCGGGGACAGTTTCAACCTCTCTCCACCTCCACCCCCTTATCCGGTCTGGCTGGCCTGTGTCACGCGTACATCTTGAAATTGCACCAGCCATTCGTTGCGAACGAAACGTGTTCTTTCCTTCGACGTTTTGCACCCTCGATTTATTGTTCCATGGTGACTGCTTCAATTGCCGGTGAAAATTGCTTGTTCCGTAGAATTTTTCGGACGGCTGGCAACCTGTTCTCTCTCGATATTACGTTTTAAGTTTCTTCCAAAGTTTCCCATTTTACTCGATCTTTTTCTTCCAGATTAAATTGAACGTAATTAAGACTGCGCGTTCATGAAAGGGAGCTCGATGATAACAGGTGTTCTCACGTCTATCAGGGCAAATCTGACAGTCGATATCGTGTTAAGTTCTAACGAGGTACCTGCTGGATTAACGATGATTGATTACATATAGTCTGCGGATAGAGGTGAAACCACGGACAGTTCTAGTAAGAAATAAAGGAAGCTTGTCTAACATACATACATAGCCCATGAATCAATTGTATACTACTCAATCTCTATAAGTCAGGAATAAATCGCGGTGAAGCTCCTTCGATTTGCCATCGCTCGTTCATGAAAAAAAAGAGAAATAGACATATATATATATATATACATACATAGTACATAAAGCCAGTAATTCCTAAAAGACAAAGTAAAATAGCAAATAAAAGTGGAGAGAAACGAAGTTGCATAACAGGTGAAGAAACTAGGTCAGACACACATCATCCCTGTACCAAGAACCTACAGGCTTCTTTATTAACTGGCAGGGTGTTGGAAGACAGGCTGAAGTTTTCACGCTGTCGGATTCGTGGTACAGTTGATTGGACGCGCGCGAAATTAATGAAAGCTGTGCACTTTGATGTGAACGAGCGGCTCTCCAGGTGTCTGTAACAGCTAACCACCATTTTCCTCCTTGGTCTACAGAGTTGACAATAATTATAGCAGTCGTGTGAACGTGCCACCAGACACTCTTATTCTCTCTCTCTCTCTCTATATGTCCTCCTGTGCGTTTCAACCACGCTGCTAGGGGTTGCTTTGTGGTCGTTGGAAGATAGGCGGCGGTGGGTCGGGTTTTAGTCCGGAGAATATTAAAGTTTGCTCATTAACCGCTGATGCATTGCTCCGGACCACCCCCACAGGCAATGACACGGTGCTGGAAGAAATAGGGGTGGCTCTTTCCTCGTATAACACCGCCGTCGAAAAATTCTCTCCGTCGTGGGCGCGTCATTTTGCTAAACGAGTGTTACGCGTGGCAGGAATTGAATTAAACAGCTATTGATTCGGAGACGGCCGTCTGGTATGGACGTGTTGCTGGAAAAATTCTTTTGATAAACGAATACTAAAGGATCTTGCGTGTAGAAAAATGAACAAGTGTAATCTGATTGATGTAAATATTTGATAAAAATCTAATCAACACCTAGTACATATTAATTATATCCTGGCATATTTATATAAATGATGATTATTATTTCTTTTTTTTTATTAGGTTTCGATTTCCCTGTATCCGAATCGAGCTTTCCTTGCTTTAATAATTGACTTTGTACTTGATACGAAAAACTGTTAGTTTCGGACGAATGAATCCAACGACGAAAGAGTAAGATGAAATCGCTGGAGGGAACGATAATGGTTCCGCAGTGGAAAGGAAAAGTGCGGGATGATTCTAGGATGAAACGGGGTCGCTAACGTGGTCGTCACACAGTCGCTTCCATAACACGAACATGACCGCAGAATCTGCTCGGTTTCCCTTTATGGAACGCGTTCAGAGAACGATGGAGCGCAAGGTGGGCCTGGATCTACGCGTCTGGTAAATTGCTATTATCGGTTACGGGAACCATTTCTGTATCGTTTCGAAGAATTTCTACCAAGGGTGCATAGATATACCGCATTTAATTTCGAGGCGAGGCAAAAAAAGAATGGCGGCGCTTTAAGTCTTCATTGCTGGCTCTGCATCACTTTTTTTCGACAATATTGTTTTGAATAAATTTAATACTTTTTGGTACTTTGTCTCACAATTGGATCGTGAATATATTTTCTTATCGCAAGGATTTAGATGATAGAGTATAGGACAGATCAGACGATCTATTTTATTTTATAATTTATTATGGTTGCAGGAATGATTATGCTCGTTTGTTCGCTAATAGGGTTAATAATGGAAGGTAACAGTGGAACGGTGTACCACTGATTTATTATCGAATTAATCCATTCATTGCATCGGTACACTGGCGATTTCCAACTTTGTACAGGAGCATTTAGTAATTTTGCCGTATGTGTGAATGGAAAAATGCAAGCGTGTTCGTAATGGAACCGAAACCCCCAATGGATATCGGAACAATATCCTCGCCATTGAGCACCGAGCTTCTACCAAATTGCACGCTTACATTTCCAATGGTAAAGCGGAATTTATTGAATACCAGTTGTCATTGAACATTATCGAAAGGACACGCGTAACATTGTTTGTAGATCTCACAGTAATCCTCAAAGGTGATTTAATTAGTGAAGCGATCGAACGAAAAATATTCCTTTACCGCAAGGCTTATTAGTTGCATTAATATTCCTTATATCATCGTGGTCACTTATTTTTTCTAACCCCGACCATCAATAGAATTTTATTTCCCGTTCTTTCCGACAGAAACCGTGGCCAATGGATTAATCGAAAGTATATCCACGTACCGATGGATTAAACAGGCAGTCTCATTGTCAGTCTTTGTGTGACTCCCGGTGGCAATCGGCGACTGCTACGATTCTTGCACACGTATACGATATAATTACGGGTTTGCCTGTACTATTGGTTAGGATTGAAAGTTTCGCCTGGACGTAATTGCTAACATTTATATTCGACTCAAGTTGCAGACAGTAGGGCGCAGATTGAACTGTGTTGTCTCTTGTTTGAACCGTCTTTGCAATTTAAACAACACGGTTAATGGACATCGGGCACGTAATAAGAATCGTGTTACGATCCAAACAGTTGGCGTGTCGTGCAACGGGTGCCTACATTCGTACATTGACAATTGTCAATTAATTCATACGAATGGTGCTCGATGTCAAGATTGTCTAAACACTTCTTTCTTTTTTCGGAGCTTCTCTTCAAAGTAATATCTTGTTTCCCATTTACACTAAGTTGCATAATAAATTGATACAATTAAATTGTATGAAATTCTTCGAAATTTATTTGATTACCAAGAACAATGACCAATTAACGGTACGCGATTTCATTGAGGGGCAAACTCGTGACGAACTTACTAACCCGTTGATCGAACGAGGCTCATTTCAAGCGCACCATTCGACGAGCTGTGCGCGCTCTGCTTCGGTCGCTCGTATATCCGTCAGAATTATCTTATTGATTCCTTTCATCGATTTTATCCGTCGCATTATATTTCCTTTTCCTTCTTATTTTCCACCTTTTACTTAGTTCCTAACTTACAGGAGACTGGATTAGCAACAATTTCGTGGCTCCGGGGTGTATGTTCCTTCTTCAACTGTGTGTATGTTTATTTCATTCTCTGGAAGAAGTTCCATTCTTCTGCTGGAATCTCCGCACTTTTCCTCCACTTTCCCCTCTTCACGCGCTTACCGCTATCTGTTTCGCTCGGGCTAGTTGTTCTTTACAATGCTTCTTCCGGTAAGGCAAGAGAATGATATAAACTCACGCGGAGAACTTTTCTACGAACCGGTATCATCGTCGGGTATCTCGCGTTACCAAGTTTCGCCAATAATCTTTCCTTTACTGTTGTCCCCGTACCGCAGGAAGGGACATCTTGGTTTCTGCTAAACAACTGAACCTGATTTTAAGCTGGAAATTTATTATGTCTCGAAAAAAAAAAAGAAAAAAGAACATGGTGTATTGTACAGGAAAACCTGCGAGTTATAAACAATTTCAAATCATCTCTGAAACTAGCAAATATCTATACCTTCACGATAATAGTTGAAATGTTCAGCTTTGAATAAATTCATTTCTCCGAAAGAAGCTTGGGGAACGTGGCAATAATTTTACGATTAATACGCATTTCGTCTGATCGAGGATCGCAGAAAGCTATGCGCTATAACGTTAACCAAACGGTCGGCGAGTCCACCGGCAAATAGACGTATAGGATACAACCCGTGTAAACAATAATTTAGCATAATCGCGCGGACTAAACGTAACGGCGCGACCAATAACCGCGAACGTGGCAATCGCAAACAGTGTCGTGGCATCGGCGCACTTTACTCTCGTAATCCGCGGCCAAACACGGCATAATACAGACATACGTGGCAAAGACCCCTCGAAACTGTCCTTAATGCCTTTTGCTCCTTGTTTCATTGGGAGCAGGGGGGGGGGGGGGGTGTGGATTTTCGTTGACGAACGTCCCACCCTTCCGCGAGGAGGGATTCATTCTTCTTATCCCTGCTGGAATTATTACTAGAAAAAATCTGTGCATATATTAATTGAATATTCTTCCTCGACTATTGTTCATGATTAAATAACACCTTGCTCAATTTCATTTAGCATTAACTGTCACCCATTTGCAAACTAATCCCCGTTAATCCAGCCACGATGTCCAGCTACATTCAAACACCATAAATCCACCGAGCGGTGTTAGAATCAATGTCGTTGCCCATTAAACCGGGATCGTCCAATAAATAACGCGCAGACGGGGCAGGCGCGGCGTACTTAAAACTTGGCAGTCGCATTAGCGCGTCATAGGACAAGGTTAATCTCATCGGTCATCCACCGTTCCTCCTCCACTACCCTCCCACACCAACGTTCCAAGGCAATTACATTCCCTTTGATAGCACCGGCTAATAGCTTATTATGAAGATAACGTTGTTCAGCCCCGCAAATTTCGAGAATAGCTGCGATATCGATTTCGTATTTATTATCGTGCCACGAGGTAGCGTAGTTTATCATAATTTACGATAAATAGGCGACTGCATCCCCGCGACGTCGTAATTCAACACTGACTGACACTAACCCGGCAGGGTTATCCCTTCTGTCCACCTGGATCTACCTCGTCACGCTATGAACCCTTTTCCTCTCTCGTCGGTCTTTGCCCACCCGTGTAATTGACGGGCTTGATGGATTCGTTCCTCTGTCCTTGATCTTCCGTCTCAGGCGACACTTTTTTTTCCTGCCCTCTTCTGGAATGTCTGGCCATGAACGATGTAATCCATTTGTACGCGCTCTGATCTACTTTAGACTTAGGCAGGGACCAAGAACAGTTGCTTGATTTAATTCTCTTGCTGGCATAATGGTATTGAATGCAAACGATACATGTAATTACTGTAATTACTTACTTGTAATTACTTACAATCGAATAAGGATTGTAGTTTTTCTTTCAGATAACACATCCCCTTGGGGAAAAAAGCGGGGTATGTTAGTGAGCCCCTTCTCGCACAGCTTTCGCAGAAATGATCAAAATAATTCAGTCAGTAAATGATTTTGTATTTGTAACCGGGAGTATAATCGAACGAGACATTTCTATTGTGCGAGTACGTAGACTTCCGATACTTTTCATTCCTCCGCCGAAACGGAAGCTGGAGGTAGAACTCGCTTAAATCGTTTTCTAGGGCAAAAGAATAGTAGCAGACTGTCTGTGTCGTATGGAACGAGCGACTTTCCACGTAGTCGTAGGGGTAGCGAAACTCCTCCGTTTGCCTGGGCATCATAGAAGGTTCGGAGGCCGCAAGTATCATAGATTGAAATTTACTCGGCAAGTTTGCCACCGAGCTCTGCTCCTCGTTTCCGAGGAAAATCCGGAACGGAAGTAAATATGTCTCGCTTGATTCGAGCTCGAGTGTCTAGCCGAGGAAGGCTGGTCGAGAGTTCCCTAGTTCTTCTCCTTTTTTATCTTTTTTGCGTTCAATGAGTGATACAAGCGACTTCCCTGTTTTCTTTCTTCGACATGAGAATGCAGTCAGAGAGCCGCGCGGAGATCGTTACTTCTCCTCGATTTTGTTTAATTTTATTTGTTGTTGGTAAAATAGAATTGAATGGTCTCTGGAAACTTTCTATTAAATATAGAGATTCATTGAGCTGTGTATAAATTTGCAAATTTAGAAAGTGATGTAAAACAATTTATTAGAATAATTATACTCAGTAATCTTTTATAAAAATATATTACTCTCAAGATTCTCTATGTGTTTACTAGATTTACGTATCATTTCTTTTCATTCTTTTTTCATGAATATGCTGTCAAAGCTAAAATTGGTAGTGGCAATTTCATAACTCTTTAAAAACATTGTACAATTCATGTTACTGTAAACCGTTCCAACACTCTTCTTTTTTCCAATATAATTCGTTCATTAGCTCGCTCTCGATCGGAATGAAACGGTATCTAACGATGGGACAGCGATTTACTAAAGCAAAATATACCGGGCTCGTGATAAAAAGCAATTTTAAAAGCGAACTGATGCGGCTCATTCCGGCATGTGTATGAAAGATAGCCGGATTGCTGGAAATCGAAATTTCGTTATCTCTTTGTTCGCGAATCCTGTATAGTTTCCATTCGATATCTACTCCGTTTAAATGCTAATTTCATTTAGACATTACACAAACGACTCTGCCTCGCAGATGTGTTTGCGCTCGCTATCGTTTAATCCCTGATCGGCGACACGACTAAGCATCATACATATCTTTTCCCGATTTTAATAAAAGACGTGGATTCAAATATTTTAAGCTAAATACACGTATGCTTCGTCTATTTAGAAGACTATCTTAATCCTTTGTTTTTCTTTGATTAGTATTTCATTTGATCAAAGCTTTTTAATAAACGGTAAAACTATTTTAGCCTCCAGATTGAAAGTCTGACGCAAAATAAAAGTACCAATAGAGTAAAACTCTTTTCCGCTCGCTCCAATTCAATGCGGGCAACGCGAAATCGAGATTCATTTTTTCGCGCAACAATTGAGTCGGCGCGCATAATCGCGATGGTTCAAGCCTCATAAGCGACAAATCTCGCCTGCCATTTTCTACTCGTTAGTTAAACGAACGATGAAAAAGTAGCGGGTGGGATGTTCGTTTCGAGGCCGAATTAGCAATCACTGCGTACTGATTGCGAGTCGGAAACAAATCTGATTCGAAGCAGAATTCGAACGCGTACCCTTTCACCCACGGCCGCCAGGTGATTTTAATTGCTCTCTTTGTTGGGAAAATGTCGTAAAGAGATATTCTCCCTTTCATCCTTTTTTTCTTCTCTTAACCGAAGCGTATAATTTTCGTTGCAATGCTTGTCGGTTTATTCGTGGTCCATTTTCATAGCATTTCACCCTCGTTTCGTTGTGTCTTATTGTGTCAGTACACCCTGGACAATTCCCCCATTCTTTCTATAGCCTTGATTTGAGTACGCGATAGTTTGTAGAAGTAGCTCATGAAACATACCGAGAACGATTGAACAACAGTTGTACCATTCGCTATCCCGTTTTAATATTTCAACTACACTTCATTTCTCGGAGAACTTTAATCGAACATTGGGTAACATCGATGAATCGCGGCGTTCTCATCGCGATAAATTTATAGTTTATTCTCTGTAGTAGCGAGTCTGTGGAAATACGACGAGGGGCGCTAAATTGCAATTCTCGGCGAATTTAGACAAATTTTGCTGCAAACGTAGCCTCAGCCGAGTTTCTTCGAAAGCAGTCGACGAATCCGGCCTCTGCCGCGCGATACGTACTCAAGATCGGCTCTATTTCACCGTAGCCGCAGCACTCCAGTCGATAGGGACTCGATCATGGATCGCTACATCGGAAACGAGAATCGTATTATCGTGCATCAATTCTAGACATTATAGTCGGGGTACCGGTGTGTTTGTTCACGCGTACAGGCTTGATAATAGGGTGCGCGTGTTCCTTAGTGTGCACTGAAATATTGTCGTTTCGTTTCTCTACCTCGCTTTTGAATATTCATGCATGACTCGTACGACGAGAATAGGGAGAAAGTATACCGTCCGCATTAGGAGGAGACAGCAGTAGTTGGAAAAAGTATTGGGAGGAAAGGAAATAGAAAACACAACAAGAGTGTAAGTGATTGACAATTTCTATTCGGTTATTGTATTTACATTTGAAAGTGAAATTGTCACGGTATTGCTTTAAACGGGAACGAAGCGGTGAATTTCTATCACTCTTCTTGCTCGGAGAAAGAATGTTAAGTGATTGATAATATTTGTCGACGAATGTTGAATGAAGTTATTCGACGGAAATTGCAGCAAACTTCCGCGTCACGTAGAGAAAGCATTTCCTGGCCATGGCATCACGTAATATCTCGGTGTACGTGGTAGTATCTAAACTAGTAAGCGAAACAACTATTTGCTATTGTACCGTCTCCTTGCCGAAGGAGGCGTACCGACGACGAGCGTGCGTCCAGCTGCCCGATTAATTGCTCCTCGATACTTACAGTGAGAGCTACTTTTTGGGAACAGCTGTCACTGGACAATTGGTGATTTTCTTGAAATTTCACCATCGCTTTCGAAATGGAAACTGCAATTTATGCTTCTGGCAAATATGAAATCGGCATGGAAGGTAACCGGAAATTCACACAGTTTCCTATGACGAATGAATACATGTAGAAAGTATAAAAGGGGAGGATATTAACCTGGAATCATTATGTGAAAGCACTCGAGGAAGCTTCCGGTTTAATGTTTTATCGTAGCCTTAAAATTCACAGAGCAGATACCAGAAGTCGGTCAGCGTAATGCAAAGTTACAGTTCGTTTTTAAAGACCCTGGTTGCACCGGCAGTACCAAAGGCTTTAATTAACTGGCCTTTGGTACGAAGAATATCGGCTGTGTTTCATTTCAAGTAATCAGACAAGCGCGCGAGTGCTCGCGTCTGTGTAATGAAATACTTCCAATTCGTTTCGTTATTCGAAACGTAATCGATGGTGATCGAACGGAGGGGAACGGGAAGCAACAATATCAATTATATAATTGCGGATGCGCTTGCCAACGAACGAACGAACGAACGAACGGTGGAAAAAACTCGTTCGGTGTAAACGCGTGTTTGATGGTCAGATAAATTTGCGTTTCACGCTTATGAATATTCCATCGATGGTTTTTTTGTTTTGTTTTAACATTTAGTAGTCGGTGCGTTTTTTTACCTTCTTGTTCGCTCCGTATCAATTTGTATCGGCGCCACGTATAAATTCCCAGCCTGATCGAGACGTGGGACACAAATCGCATAGCTTTTCGTTATGTTAGAGTTGTAGAAAATTGTGGCCAAGGCGAACTGCCCAAAGAATCGTAGGCGAAGTTACGTCGCCACTTTTCTCGAGGCGCCTGCGAGGGATACACAGTGAGATACAAAAACATTAGAAATTACCCGTTCCTTTGCACGGCGATATCTGAGGAACCGGGAGTCCTATCGAGTTCAAAAAGAAAACATTTTCAAAGGGAGGAAAGCGCGCTTCTGATGGAACCAGGCTGGTTAAAAAATAATGAATATCCTCGGAGTTATTTGTTATTGTATCGGTGTTAATTGTAATACTTTACAACCAGTCTCTTCTCTGTTTAAATTATAACTGCCAGTAGCAGTAATCACTCGAAAGAATATTGATACGCCAAGTTTCAGGTCCGTTTGATTTCGGTCCGGGGCACGCACAAATATCATAGGCCAGAAACAGGACATGGTCCAATTAATTACGAGCAAAGTTAAGCTCGTAAAATTAGTTTAGCTCGTCCTGAATCTAGCGATATTCGTGTATGAATTTTTCTTCACGTTCATTCTGGATCTGTCGTGAGTGGAGATTCATCAGCACTTACGTATTAACGATCTTTTTCTTCTATCGTTGTGCATTCGTTTTTTCAATTCTTTGAATGATTACTTTCTACGTATTCCTTCATTACGTGGATTAACATTTAGTTCTCTTAATTATTACTTTCTGTAATTGTGCATATTCTATGAATCACTTCTTACTTAGTATTTTCACCTGATATAAATATTTTAGCATTTAGTGGTTCGCAAATTGTCGTACTTTGAAAAGAAATGTCATACCTGTTCAATAGACAAATTGTTAGTAAAGTACAATTTTAACTCCCATTTCATCCCAATTTAATCAAAGTATTTGAAACTCATTAGCCCGAATTCGCTCTAGATTTTGGAGCTTTCTCTAGGATGAACGGTTGTCAGTGTTCTTCACTTCTTTTCCCCCATTAATCCGTAAATTAGAATACCGCCAACACGATTAGAAATTCGACAGAATCATGAAACTTAGATCGGATTCGAAAAATATCTCCACTCTAATCCACTACCCCTTTCTCTGTCACCGTCCTTTTTACCCCCGTCGCTCCCCCACCAGCTCAACCCCTTTCATGAATATGGAAAATTAGACCTTTTGGTGACGCGACCCTCGTTCCTTTCTCTCTCATTTTTTCCCCACGTTTTTCCACCAACCGTGCTACGTAAATTGATTCCGCGCAAGTGGTGCCAGGACGCTGTTGATTCAAAGGGAGAGGAAGGATTGGTTTTCCATCGGCTCTCGAATGAAAATTGAACTTCGCGGATTCCAACTATCCTCCGACGGGTTGCGTCGAGCGGATCAGGAAACGATTACGTTGGCACGCGATTTATCTCGAAATAAGGAACTGGTGTAGCATTTTATTTGATTTTCATTATGTTTTCATCTTCTCTTAGGCATTCTATTCCTTTGGGGAGCTTTTTATTCTCGAAGAGGTTAACAGTACATTTAAACAGCATTAGTTTCCTCTGAACTTCCTTGAAATTTCTATGTACCTTTAACATTATCCATTTTTTAATTTGATTAGAGACATTCGCTTGTGAGAAGATTTCTCGCTTTCTTTTCTAACGCTGAATCTTTATCGAGGAAGGTAGTCAGCCTGAGGTTTCTATGAGCAGAGAAAATGTAGCCATGGTAGTTTGAACTCACCCAGTTCTGACGAAGTTTGCAAAGTACTGGACGATGCTCTCGGAGAGGGCCACTTCAGATCTGGTGTAGTTTCTTGGGAAGTGACCGAAACCGTCAACCAACGGCGCAGCGAAGACGAAAGGCAGCTCCTCACCATGAACAGAACCCATCTTCTGCAATCAGAATTCACCAAGTAGACTTTGCATCTTTCACTGGTATACAACTTTGTTGGGTCAAGAAATCGAGTTAAATTTTCTAAAAAGCCGTTTTGCAACTTTGTTGCTTACAAGCGATTCCGCAAGATCATGTTTCGGGAAATTCTTGGAAGTAACGTGAAATTGCAGGAATTCGAGAAAGCAGAGACCTCCTTGCATATTATGTTCTCCTGACACAAATTGGCAGTTTTGGCCAATTCTCAGATTTAAAGTTACAAATGATTAAGTTGCTCGTTTCGGTATTCCGCATTAGCGTTCCTCC
Source organism: Holcopasites calliopsidis (assembly GCA_023838395.1). Lineage (NCBI taxonomy): Eukaryota > Metazoa > Arthropoda > Insecta > Hymenoptera > Apidae > Holcopasites > Holcopasites calliopsidis. The sequence continues at coordinate 140,516 of JALHAQ010000068.1, forward strand.
GCGACACTTGTTTAAGGATTTGGATTAGGTCATTTTAGGAGTGATATCAGGGCGTAGAATCAAAGAAACAGAGTATTTGAATCGATTACACATTTATTGAAACGTTTAAGCGTTGTACAAATCTCAATAATGATGATACTTAAACTGAACGACTATTACTACCAAGTTATTCTTATAAATTTAGTTACAGTGCATTTTACGATAACTAATTATACGATTTGTATTTGATCAACTAATATACTTAAAAACTACTAGTATAAATTGATTTACGATATAGTCTATAGTTAAAATTTATACAAATTTTACAATTGGAATTTAATATTTAAAATAACTGGTATCGGATGACTATGTACAGACTCGTACTACTTGCTACTTTCAGACTATTATCAGCAAATTATGAACGTTACACAAATTATTATACTGCCAAGCATACAAAATACGTTCAAAATAAAATGAAGCAAGTAAGGTACTCTTTTTTAATGGCTTGTCAGTAAACTATTATTAGCTTTATACACCACACGTCCAACTAGAAAAGCAGACCTTTGGAAGGGGTCGAATTTCACGGACGACAACCAACTAGCGTTCCTAGAGTCGTTTCTGGTCAAGATTCCTCCTCGTCTGGTTGTTTAACAGGCGATTAACGCGAATCGGCGACTTTCTTCGTTAACTGCCCCGATTTCCTGTGGTTCCATCGTCTTCCATTACGCTCGTTAGTCCAACAAATTGCTCGATCTCTCTGTCCCTTCCGTTTTTCTACATTTTCATGCTGCTTTCATTTCGAACACACTTCGTTCTCCCCTCCACGTATTTTCTTATCTGCTTTCTTTTCGTTCGTATCATTTTATTCCTACCTCGCACAACAGAACTCCGTTTACCGAATTGCTGAGCCACGTAATTCTCTCGAATCAAGTATTCATAACTTCGCGCTACAGTGAAACGACTTTGTATAAAGTGAACTCAACCCTTTTAAATAAAAAAAGAAGCTCAGGTGTTGAAGAATACCTTTCCTTCGTCAGCGGCCACTGGAATGAATTAAATTCTCCTCGCTGCATAGAAAATTGCTTTTCTGCCAGCAGTTGCTCGCGAGCAACTTGTTGAAAAATAGATCTCTTTAAGCTTCAGTCATAGTTTTCGATTCGTCGACAATCGGTTTGCATTTTCGGCAGCTGTACGCCGAACTTTCCAGCAAGAAGATACGCCTGCCGGCTCGCGACACGGTAACGTTTACGATTGGTAAAGCTGGCTTTTATAGGATCACAGTTGCGAAGAATGCTTCAGAATGCGTAAATAGGTTTCTGTGATTTGACCAAACGAGAAATTGCACAATTGCAGAGATAAAAAGGAAATTAATGTTACCGTATTGTAGCTCGAATGATATTAAATATTCTGCATATTACAAACAATGAAATTTATAGTTTCAACGAGGTTCTCTTTCGCACAAGAAGGAGATGCGGTATATGATGGTGTGCGAGGAGGTATCCCATTTCTGAAGCATACAAGTTTACGAATAGATTCTTTGCTCAAGCAAAATAAGAGTGGGCAGTAAGGCTAGCGGAATTGAGCTTAATAAAATAATGAGTAGAAATGAGACGGTTCCATCTCTTTTCAAGGAGAAAATGCGCAAGAGTTACTTCCACTTCAACGACCCGCCCACACCTCTAATGAAGATTTTTGCATTCAGTCGAGTGTTTTGCTGCGAAAATTCTTTATTCCACTCGTGTAGCAATGATAATCGACTCAACTCATTAGGAGTAGCGAGTTTATTTCATAAGAAGCTGTCGCAGTTTTTAGTGGAATGAAAATATGAACAGGTTAAACGAAAATGTGAAACTTTGTAGAAAATACAGTACTTATTTGTGCAATAAGCTGACAGAGAAAAATATTTCAACAATTGAAGTGGAAGTAACGCTTGCGTACTTTCTCCTTACAAATCGCCTAATGCAAACGTATTTTATAACATTACACAATGGAAGAATAAAGAAGAAAATATTGTTAAATTGTTTCGTACTGATGATATTTTCGAAGATTGGCGGATGGAATGGTTCGAAAATAGTATGCACATCGTCGGAGGCATATAGCGGTTGTCGCTTCCCCATCATTAAGCTCGACCTCGTTACAAAAGCGTCGCGATGCACCTCCGTCGTCTCTTCATTCCCAGCATAATTTCAGCGAAGCGTTTCTTGGGCGTGGACGAACTTGGACGATTACGAGGTAACTTTCACTTGTGGAAAATTTCACAGCGGCCATGGGCGGTACGATGCTACGGGTGAAATAAATGCGAGATACGCGTCGTTGCAATTGTCTGTTCTCGATGCAACGTAACCGCGGTTGATAACACGTTGCTCACCTACGCACAATTCGTTTCTTCTCGATAATACAACTTTTCATTTCAAATGAAAATCATTCAACTTAACATACGTACGCCACAACACTAAACAGTTATTTTCTTCTGTTTTATAATATCAGCATTTCATTAGAAAATGCTTTGTCTAACTCTCGCGGGAATGCTGCAACATACATATGCATTAGAAGAAAATTCTAACTGCACACTCGGTTCGTTTAGCGATGCACACCACCGTCGATAAGCACAGATAGGTCGTGATACTGTAAGCCGACGAGTTCCCGGTCCGTCGTTGTGGAGGAGCAAGGAAAGGAGCTTTCGGTGTTGTCTTCGCAACTCTGCCGTAAGTTTAGCAACTGCAAGAACAGCCGCGGAATCGTCGTCGAAATTCTCACAGCGATATGCAAGTTAACGCGTTGCACACCTTCCCCTTTCCGCAGAACGCGCAGTCTGTTTGCTAATTACTCCCTCCTCTGCACTTTATTTTATCTGTTGCTGTAACTTCAATGTTCATTAGAACATCAATTGTAAAATCAAATACGAAAGTATTCAATTACTAACTGAGCAAAAATCAATCACTGAGGCGTTTGCCTAAAATCAATGTAAAATATTTCAAACTACCAGAAACAATTGTACAATAAAAATTCATAACGAAACGTGGCTCAGCATTTAGTTAAAAACCAACATAAGTATAATATAAATTCGTATTCCACTTCATTTACTCCCGCGCATGAATACTCGCGTGAAAACATGAGCTGCTCGGCAGAGGCCGCTTGAATCGGTAATTACCTTGCCCTATAATTTCGATTAATTCATCAGACTTTAATCCAGGGGCCGTGCGAAATCATAAGGCGAGACAATAGCCCTTGGTCGTTTGGCGTTTACATTATCGATCGATAATTGCAAACCATCTCTCTCATCGCCGACCCTTGTTCGTTATCGGGGGCCAAACGTACGAGTTGAATAAGTGTGCTGGCCATTCTGTTCTATGAATACGCAAACTATGCCGCCTGTTCGATCTTTCGATTTCTTTTTTCACTCGTTCGAGAACAGCGACAAAGGGGTAATGAACAATGAATCGACGTCGTCAATGGCTGGACTGATAGAAAAATTGAACGGACAAGCGTTAATTAAATAATCGAGGCAAGTCGATCGATTCAACGCGCGGAACAATAGCCGAGTCTTTATGAGTCTGCTCCGCGCATTTTACATTCTTAGAATTCTCTGGGCGACTTGTTTGCGCGTTGTAAATGGAACGAATACATTTCGAATTACTTATCTTTACGCTCTGCGACGAAACAAAGTTTTCCATATTGCTCTGGAACAATTAATACAGTCCTTGATTATGGTAGGAATTTCATGCAGAATAGAAAGTTGAAATATCTGAAATGCAGGCATTGAAAAATAGGGACGACGAGCTGGTGGGAATGTCAGCAAAAGTCCATGGGCAACTTGAAATAATGGACAAAGATCGAAGGCTAGGAGCAATGCCAGTTACCATTGCCTTTATTTGCTATTATTATTTCACCGTGTCTTCGCCAGGGATGGCCCACAGCTTTTCTCCAGTCCTTAACCGTGTTAGGTCAGTAAACACGAACGTTTTACCGGCCAATAGAGTCCGCGAAACTACCCTCTGGGTCACTTCCGCGGCGGAATCTTTCGCTGTTTTACTACATGGTTAAAGTGATTTTAAATCACCCCAGGCACTTTCCGCCGCACTGCTGGAGACACGTTCGATTCGTACTTATAATCTAGTTTCGACGAATTTCGAGGTAAAGATATCTCAGGTATAATAATTTATCCATCCTCAAGATATTCATTGAAACTGTATGGTTAAGTGTAATGAAACGTGAATCAGAGGTGAATGAAATGATAGAGAATTAAAAGGTAATTGCAGTTCGCGGATTGTGCACTCTTTTATAATGTAATTGGCAACTTTGGATGAATGCATTATCAAGAGAACGAATACCTAGCTATAGCACATCGGCCGATGCATCGGTGTGGCCGTTGAAAAAATCTTCTTACTCCTTACAGTGAATTCTCGAAATATTCCTCCTTCTTCTCTGCAGCCGAGATTTTCAAGTCAGTCAATGATACGTTAAGCTTTCGCGTTTTCTCGATTCGATTGAATCTCCTTCCCCGTGTATCTCCGTGCCCGCAGGAACTTCCGTCGCAACAGCTTCGATCGCCATTTCTTGGATCATTACGCTTCTCGTGATACCGCGTGTTCAGATACAGTCGGCGGACGCGAGATTTCCTTAAGCTTGTTATACATACATACATACATATGTACCTTTTGCCTTACCCTCATCGACACGTTTCTGGCCAGCAACGTCGCTTTGTTCAAATGTCACGAAACTTTTCGATATGGTAAGTTATTAAACGTGGTACAGCCGGAACAACTATTTTTGTACGCTTCTCGGGGGAAAGCCGGTGGAGACATACAGACCACGGGAAGCGAATAACTTTTCATTTTCCATAAATAACCTTTTCTGCGGAGGCGAAACGAACGATTCAAGAACCATTGACAAGTCTTCTGCAACTGCTGAAAGACTATCCAAAATCCATGTAGAACAGACGTTCCTGTAAGGTTCTCAAAGTAGAAAGGAACCTTTGCGCGAAACAATTTTCGGAGGTGACAGTTCAATTAAATTCAGTGTCCAACTTGTCGCAAACCTGACATATCGCTGAGAACGCTTCGAGTACATCGAGCTGCTGTGCCTCAAGATATTTCATGCAATCTTTTTACTATCCGTGTGCTTATTTTACAATACTTGCCTCCTTGTTCGTTCCCCATAGTATTTATTTATTGAGGGAGATATCTTTTGTATATTTCAAGTCGATCTATCGTATAATGTTTTGTGCGTGATTATTGGTCCTTTGCTAGTAGATATTCAGGTAGTTTAATGGTCCTCAGCAAGCTCCGCGAATATGTTGAAATCGTTGAAATTGAAATACTAATCTCCACAGATAATGAATAATACATTGCCGGATTTACTTTACCAGGTTTAATGATTAAACCCTTTGTGCACCGAATGAAACTATTTCCTCATTGCCGCATGCAACTAGGGGACCAATATCAGACTCGCGAGGAAGCTTGCCGAAAATCGCTGGCGATACAGACGAAATACCCGGACTGGTTTTCTCAAAGCTTTCCCGGCTATTGTTCACGGAGGAGGGATTCGCATGGCATTTCCGGCTTTTCGCGAAATTGGAGGCGTTTCGCGAGGGGTGCTCCGTTGAAAAACCGGGATGAACGTGGATGGCGTGTCCCGACTTTTCCATTTAAATTTAAATCCGTGCCGGCGCGAACGCAGGTCAGCGCGTTCGTACAATGGAGTGCAACGAGAGTGCAACCTCGTTGTTGGAACGGCCAGAAAATGCGGAGGAAATTGGCAGTGGCGTAAAGTCGTGTGCCATTCGATTCGCGAGACGATAGATTTTTTTCATTCCTTTAAGAATGTTCGATGGGGAACCCAAACTTGACAAACTTATTTCATTCAACCTTTCACCTTTCCTATCATGATCTTGCATTTCGGGATTAACAAACTGCGCGATGATTTTTATTAAAACGAGTTTGAGTTTGCCTTTCGAGTTACACTTACTTTTCAAATATTTCATTGTCATTGCATAAACCCTTTATACTTTTCTTTTTATATAAACAAGCTTGCAATAGTGCTGAGTTCTCTAAACTACGATGTACTTTGGTGTTATTTACTCACAATCACGGAGTTCATTAATATTAATTTTATACGGAACTTAAAGATGGATTACTACGTGCCATCGATTCTGTTCACTTCCTATCAGAGCAAGCGATCAACGGACAAGGCTCGAATTCGAGTCTGAGAAGCCCCAGGAGCTATTCAGACCATAGTGCGCGTTGTTACGACTTACGACAAGGCTCGCCGCGTTTAAAATGCAATTTCACCGGAGCTGCTGCTTCTTGCTCTGGAATGCGTTGCCAGGTAATTGCAGCATTAAATTGTCTAATTTTAAACATTGTTCCACACGCCCCTCGTTCAGTGCACACCGCTGTAACAGTCTTTGCAAGATGACACTTCCACGATTAAACGCCTATCTTAATTAACTTTGCCACTCCGTCGATTTTGCTTCGTGACATTTTTTTTAGCTGTTACAGCACACAAACGTTACAGCACAACAACCTCTCCCCCTGCTCGATTCTCGTCGAATAGAGATGCTTTTAATTAATCGAATTCATTGGAAAGCATTACGGCTTGCTCGATTGAATCATGTATTCATACAAAATTACGGAACGAAAGGTTGCAAACGTATGATCGAGGCCGATTTCGTTGGCGAGTCGCCATGAAACTCGAAACGAACTGTCGACATCCGATTTACTTAGTATTGCCTTCCTTCGGATAAATGAATAGTAAAATCGCTTTACTGGTTCAATAACATGTTTCATTGTAGCTCCGGGAACTTCGAATTCATTCTTCTTTTATCTCTGCGCTTCAAATGTATTCTAATCAAATTATTCTCAGAGCAAACGCAAGTATGTATATGGATTCGCTCGCACTTGGACGATAAAGTATTTATCCGAAACTTTACTATCGCGCAGCGGATTAAGCTTCGTGTAACAAGGGGTGCGCAACGCGTCTATGTAATTTGTTCCCCGTGAAATATATGCACCGTAGGCCGATTATGCATGCACTTTACCAGCAACAGGTACTGCACGTCTCCGAATACCATAGGTGAAAGTACGATTCGCTGGCTCGCGAGCACAAACGAATCTCATTTCCTCCCGTTTCTTTCTGCCAGGATTATCGCCGTCGATCTGCCGTGCCGTGTCCGTTCTGGCTAGATTGCCCACGGATATATAACTACTTGTAAGCGAAATGCCACTGGTAATTCATAGTTGCCATGAAAGTGCATTCATCGAAAAGCCACGTCCAGATTATCTCGTCGACTTTATTCGACTGGAATTATTTCCAATTTCGTTCCGCGTTGATGGGACAGCGGGGAAGAGAGAAGAGAGAATTAGTTTTCCTTTGATCTTTCTCTGGCATTTTTTCCCTCTCATAATAACAAAGCTTCGTGGAGGAATGATCATGACATCTCGAATATTCCTTTGATGCATATTAAAACCGATTTAACGTGCTTTCGGCGAGTTTCAGAATAGTGGCGACGAAATGATAGATAGAGCGGCGTGTATGTTACGGCAAGAAGGGAAAGCAAACAAATACAAACCGAACGCGTAACGTCAGCCGACCGGATTGAATTTTCCAACACGCTCCGGGGGCTGGTTAGTTTGCCTCCGTCATTCCAGCACGAGTCTTGTGGACCTTCCGCGTGGGATTGATAGTTATTTGGAGTATCATGCAATTGACATTTGTTTCCAGTATCGCCCCGTTTTTTGTCGCCGTCTTTTTTTCGATCGCATCACGGGGATGCTTCATGAATTTCAGCAATCCCCAATTGATTTATCGATGGTATACCAACTGGGAACTTCTTATCCGCATGAATAAGGGCGCGAACAGCGACAAATGGAAGGAAAATCAGAAGTGATCGAAATTCAGGAAGCTCGGAAAAAGGAATAATAGTAAAGCATGTTCTTATCCCACTGACAAGAGGGAGATTATTTCATGTTTAGAGAGTACCTAGGGCGACTCTGTCACCAAGCTTGGCAGTGATTCAAATTCCAAACGAAACGAAGAGGGAGAATGGAAGTACCGAAAATTCTAATAAGATTCGTCGGGACGGTTTCGTACGTTCGTCTACTCGACGAAGCGCGTTATCGCATTTAATTGTCAAAGAAAGCTCGAGGCAGAGGCCGCAAGAAATGTCGACTATAAGCGTGGAAAGCGTTTTGAGTGGCTTGCGTTCGCTGAATTTGCCCCGTTCCGCTTTGTTTCATTATCCGGAAGAACGAACGTTTTGCACACGGTCCTTTCCTCTCCCTGCACCGCAGCCCTGAGTCTTGAGCAATTAACACTAACTTTGCAACGTGGAATTATTTGACAAGCCCGTGCTATCTGAAGGAAATGTTTGCCATTCCATTGCTAATTAGCTGATTCATCGTATGCGGGTAATTTAAGTAGAAGTATGCAGCAATGTACTGGCCAACTGCTAACTTCTCAATGCAATTTGTCCGTTTCAATTGTCATTTATCACATGTTCCTTTACCTTCTTCTTACAAATCATTTTTTAATGATAACAAGTTTTACAACACTTTCCACTATTACTTACTTACTTACAACTTTATTATTATTATGGTTAAGGGTGGAGTTGATCTCGTACCTTCATTTGTAACTTAACATTGCTTAAATTGTACGATTTTCATTATTAGACTGCCGATTTTTATGCATTTATAGAAAATTGCACATAAAATTATATACTACCTTTTCTTACCAACTTCTCAAAGATATGAATTTGCATAGAAATCCGCAGTCTATTTATTATGTAACGTAATGCTGAAAGAGTTTGCGGTTTCGCAGGCATGCTACTAGTGTCAGAACTTTAATTAAAATACTGTCCTGTAAGTCGGCCAATGGAATCCCATCCGCCAACCAGATCCAATTAGTCGGTTGTTTATCGAATTAAAATGGGGATGCAGTACCATTTTGACACATAGGGGAATTACATTCGCATTATGCGCCGGATATCCAGCGTAATTTTGTTATAACGCTTTAACGTCAGCTGCAGCGGATCTATTGTGCACGTTGTAAAAGAAAACAATTGAACGGATTTAGAATTATCTTTCGTATCGAAGAGTAGCTCGAATTTTCCCATTCTCGTCGCGGTAATCGCTGGCGTTGTGTAAGGGGTAAGACCGTTCCCAAAAGCGAGATTCGCCCCGAGAAAAGAGGCGATCCCTTGGCTAGAAAATTGCGTATGAAGTGGAATACCTAGTTGATTCTACACGCAAGAGAGATGGATCTTGGGCGTTGAATGAATTTTCGTACAAGTGTTCATACTAATTTATTATAAAAATTATTTAAATTAAATATTAAATGAGAGAACTCTTGGAATTTTTTTCGAAAATTATGTAGACTATCGATCGATTATTATTATTATAATGGAAAGGTTTACGACACATTTACTTACAGGGTTTCCAATAAACCCCCAAAGGGATCATCATTTCTCGTTCCTTGTCTTTCACCATGTTCTTTATCCAACCTAGCAGACCATATTATCGAATGCGTATTAACGATCGAGGATCTGCTTGACGCAAAGCACGAAGGAGCGGAAAGGGAATGGGTCGAAGGATCGGTAAACGAGGGAAGCAAATTAGCAGAAATTTGAATCGAAATGGAGTTTTAATGACACGACACCAACGACGTCTTTATTATTTTTCGATACCTGTTTTCATCGGTTTGTTCTATCAATGTGAACCTTCTAACTATCGTGGATCTGGCAAATAACATGAACAAAATAAATAATAATATAGAAGCCAAAAGAAAGGGAAATGAAGGGTCGTGGGTGGTTTCAAGTAGTACGAGTCAATTGTGTGTCAACCATTAGATTCCTTTGGGATTACCTTATGTATATAACTAATTAAATAAAACTCCGGCTCACGTCAAATTGAAAGTAAACCAAGCGCAGTCCGATCTATCCACAGATTATCATAGCAGTGGCACACAATTACGCCAGATGGATTGTTTATGCCAAGATGCTAACCACGCAGAAGCAAATATCATTTCTTAAGATTAACAGAATAGGGGTGCTCTCCTAACAATTCAGAGTTTCAAACTCATCTCAAAGTTTATTCCAACCACCGGCGCGCACGCGTTCGAAGCACAAATTCCTTCGACCGGAACTCAATGCGAGTTTACTAACCGGATATGCTGTCTCTCGGTTTCGGGTATGCTACGTTCACGCGATCGAGAGATTCACAGACGCATCGATAGCACAATTATTAGCTGGTTGATACGATCTACGGAAGTCGGATCTATACATATATGTACATATGTATACAACGGCTGAGGGTCATTAGGCTGGCTGGAAATTCGCTGAAGGGGGATGATAATCGTTGCTCATTGAAACGCTTATGCGATTCGCATCTGAGGTGATTTTACAGAAATCAGTGGCTTAAAGTAATTAATCAGAAATGAGAATAAGAAATAACTTTCCTTGGCGTGAAATGGAACGAAATAAAAATGAGAATATAATTTTCCTTTGTTGCATAAATTTAGAATACTTTCTGTTGTTCTTCAGAAAGAAATGCTTTCTACTGGAAGCGATTTACATCTAGAACATGTGTCTACGATATGCACTTAATAAGGGGTTGAACGCAAACAAGTGTATGGCAACTTACTTGGTAAATAATCCGTGGAATATTTTACTGTAGTATGCAAGTTGTAACAAACTGACGGTGTATCTGCGAACAATGGGGACGTGAAACGGAAACGGAGTTACTCATCCGTGGCAACAGTAAATTATTACGATTCGCAAAAAGCAACGGGAAACGTAGTTGCAGGCTCACAGACTACAAGCATTCGCGGTACATTATTCTCGGAAAAGTAATCGACATAAACTCTCACTTCCTGTGAACGATTGATTTGAAGATTACTAGTTCGATTCTCTCTCTCTCTCTCTCTCTCTCTCTCTCTCTCTCTCTCTTTCTCTCTCTTTCCGTCGCAATGCCAGCCGAATCTTTCAAATAGTTTGTTTTAGCCAGTGCAATGAATCATTCAGATAGACATGTAAGTAATTAGAAGTTTCGTATACCTTATCCGTCTACTCTGTCTACTGTTTACTTGTAAAATTCGCGAACAAGCAGAACGTGGATGTTTATCCGGTGGAAATTATACCGGGGGTATTGCGTAATTATAATCCTCCTAATCGTCCGATCCTAATTGCGCGCACTCTGCGCCGATACTGTGCGATTTTGCAGCACACCCGGTTGCATTTCGTGACCGCAATGCTTGTCGCGTTTGTGGTACACGATCATCGCCTGTGTTCCTAGATGTACTGGCCCGCGATACCGGAAGGTGGCATTGTTACGATTGTTCACGGGATTTATGATCACTTTTAATGGATGCTCATTAAATATTCGACAATATCCTATACGATAATGTTGTCCCTGTTATGTTGACACTCTGAATTGATAGATTCAATTATTATCTGGGATTAGAGAATCCATTTTTTCTTTAACAAATGGATTTGAAAGAAGAATTTAAAGGACTATCTGCAAACTGCAATTTCCGACGCATGCAATCGGAGAAATGAAACCAAATGGCGGTTAACAGTTTCAGAATAATATGCTCTAATATAATTTAAGACAGGGTTCAAAGATGTTCAACCAGGGAATTGCGTTAATCTTCTGCATGCATCTCGTTCCTGATCCGATTCATTGAAGCGGAGTTGATAGCTTACAATCCGGCTTGTTTGTTCGCCTGATGAAACATTGTAAACTGATTTCGCAGTATCAATTGCCGCGTTTACACACGGTGCTTGATTTTTCTCTCTATCCACCCGCGAGAAAGAGATTGGATAAAGTGATTCGACTTGCAAAACTTGAATGCATTTCCATGTGAAATTGCATAGTTATTGTTTCTAGTTTGAACAAATCACGCTATTGGCGTGAATAACACAGCGACCATAGTTCCTGCTACGCGTACAATTCGTCGCAGGCTGTTTGGAAAATTGATAATCGTTTCTGTGAAATCCATTCGCGGGACAATTATGCGGAAGCAGCCCTTGTTGACTGAATTAAACGATACGAACAATTGTTGCAATCGGTTCTGGACACTAACGCATCATTGGATGCATCAGCCACATTCGTTTTATTCCATTCATTTTTCCTCCTTTTCAATATTCATTTGAAGAGAATACATGTAATTATTATAATTCGAGTGGGTTTCACGCTTGCGGCGGGCATTAATCAATTTCACTTGGTTTTTGCCAATTTTCCTCATGAAATCATATCTGTCACTTGCATCGCAGTAGAAATATCAGAATATCACGGAAGAAGCGTATGGTCATAAGTAGCTGTTAGAGTAATGAAAACGTATAGAAATTAGTAAAACCTGGGTGCTCTGTCTTGGCGAAAGTACCGATGAAACCCTTGAAAATGCTTTTCGGCCGATCGGACTTCCGCTTCCGGAGATAGTGTATGTTTTCACTGAAAGGTTGCGATGGTCATTGGTGTGTGCCGAGTCGGCGGTTCTTTACTACCAGTTCCCGCTAAAAATATGGGCCATTCATAAATGGCGCGCACGGTCGAAGAAACTTCCAAATGCTGTGCCTTGGGAAAGTATTGAGGTATCAAGATCGGGAAAAAAGCCAATTGAATGTCTCGATGTCCTCTACATTCCGAGCATATAGATGTTAATAATTTCTCATTAGTTTTGCTTTGCTAATATTAAAGAGAATATATAGAAAAACACATATTACAGCGCGGGCGAACGACAGCTAACGAAGCATTCAAGCCATGTAAATTATAGCGCTGCAATATTTGAGTACCTCATTGCATTTACTTCTAACATTCCCTTTACTCGCATTCGCGAAACTTCAATACCTCGTTACTCCCTAAATTCACTGCCATCACTCTATAAATTATACATTTCACTCCACCACCGTTTCTTGAATTGTCAATATTTCGTTTGTTTTGACAGACACCCGTAGCAGTTTCATAAATAAGAAAAGTTAACTACCGTTTTATTCTCTGTTAATAATCTATTTAATCTTTCAAGAAATACTGGCGAGCAAGTGCATGGAAACGAGCAACAAGCTGCTCTACGCACAATAATTCCCATCACAGTCCAAGAGATATATGTATGTATTCGTAGGCGATATGGTGTTATTATATATAATGTGTGTGTATTAAATATTCCATAAAACATTTGTCATTTCCATTTACATAACTTGCTGTGAAAACCGAAATTTGCATTAGGTTAAAAGTATAGAGATTAATCGCAAGTAAATTTCTTCACCGAGTCTAATCATAATACGGTTCATTAAAATCAAACCAATAATTCATTTCTGAACTGAATTTCAATTCCTCAAAATGAACTCCTCGAAAATTAATAATTCCGCTCTAAATTTCATTTGATTTCCTTTGGGCTAATTCGAACAGAGTTTAATTTCTACCGGCGATTAGCCAAAAAGTCAGCTTTTATTCTTCCGATCCAATGAAGAATTTATTGAACACTCAGTTCGCGAGATAGAAACAGATCTGTCGTAGCAATCGGATTATTAATGGTGTTTCGCGGGCTTAATTTAAGCACGGGGCGCGGGGGAGATGGCGCGCCTCCGTATGCAGATGCGTTTCGAATCTAATTAATTCGTCAAATCGTATGCTTTATATCTTCTCGTTAGGCAGTGTATAATCGTATAGGAGAATATCGATGAGCTATCGCGGCGTAGTTGATGATGATACATACGGCTCGATAACGGAGCACAGAAAATATTCTGGGTTAAATTGCTGTCAACTTTGAGGAAATTCAACGCCTGGGAGAGATAATGAACCTTGCAAGGAAAGTCTTGAACAGCAAATTCGTGAACCATTAACTTCTGCTCCTTCTTCAGGTTTGGATTGCTATCACGCACCAATTAAAATATCTTGTTTGTCAAAATTATGAAAAATTACTTACCTGAGGATAGTCGCCGTCCTTCATTTGGTAGTCAAACACATAGAAGTACGTCTTGGGCAGTGGTTCCTTTTCGCTGTCGGGTATCGGTGCTATGTGAGGGTTATTCGGTTTCTTGGTGTGTCTCAAAGTGAACAGATCTCCAGTTTGCACCAACGGTGCCACGAACTGGGCGTCGCTTAACGCCTGGACGCAGGCGTCCTTTGTATTTACCGGATGCTGCACCGTGCGTTCCCAATCCGTGTACTCGTTCACCACCTAATTCAATTCAATCAAACAAAAAAAAAAAGAAAGAAAAAATGCCCAACATATACCGGAATCGTACACGCCAAACTTCATGTAACAAGAAGGAAAAGGAGAAAATGAGATGAAAGAATTTCTGAAACTACCCAAAAATGGGAATGTTTCCAAAACGAAGGGACGAATCGGATAACGCGTTACGATTATGGATCACACAATTTTATATGGTCCTGGCTCGAGGTAGAAGCAATAGTACGTAACGAATTATTCCCAGGGAACATTATGAAAATGCTTATCGCAATCTCATGAAGAACGAACGTGAGCTGCAAAATGTTGTATCGCGTGTTTGAAGCTTTTTAAAGTTCTTACTTGTCTGTTTTCCTTTATATCGTTACATTCTGTTAAGGCAAACGTTCGTCACGCTATTTTCATTAAAAAATAAATAGATAACGTTGGTCTTTTTGCAGGATTAATAAACAGGAAAATGAATACATTCAGGGGAATAGTGAATAGAGAGTGGAAATGTTACTGCAGAATATTTTTCTGTCACGTTCATTCTACCTTTGTCTTGAATTCAGCAGATTTACTCACCGTATAAAATATTTCCGTGAGATGGTAAACGTAGGCATTTCTGACATAGGTTCTAATTATTCTGTCCCTACGCTCGCCTTCGAATCCTTGCTGTACATCCTTCTCCGCAAACTTCCAAAGTGCCTCGCTCGTGGTCACGCCGAATAATAAATCGTACTTGTTGTTGCTCGTGATTGGTGCCCCGTGTTCGGCTTTCTTCGGCAGTGGCCTGAAGCAACATAAAGATTGGAGTTTATATATTGTAGGTGCGCACATTGCTAAAAATAATACTAATAATGGATGATTTGATGTTTGGTAAGCCAATAATATTCCAAAAAATATCCGACTGTTAATTAATGCAGTCTAGTCTACTCAGCGATTGAGATTAACTGAACGAAATTCATTGAATTATTAATGAGGCCAGCCAACCCACCCACTGTACATCGATGATGATAAATATTGGAGAAGAACAAAAATGATCGTTGCTTCTACTTACTACCGTCAGAACACGCTAACGGACTTTGTACAACAAGCGTGGGTTGTTATTTACAATCTCGTTAATGAACCGCGCTAATGTCCACCGTGGATCTAGTAGATAATGCTACTGCTTTACATTCAACGAGGGGTCTCGATTATTTTCCGAGACGAGAAACGAAGACGTTAAGGAAGTTCTTTGTGAAATATGCTTAACAAGAAGGAATAGTTGTCGAATGAAAAGTGATTCTCAGATAATTAAATACTGATATGCTTTATTTGTAATTATTCACCCTAAACATATTCAAATATTTGTAATTTATCTTATTTGGAGTAAGAATCGGCCCTCACCCAAACCCTTGGAACTCCGGGCCCATGTACGACAATAGATCTTTCTGAAAGTCCGGCTTGATAACCACACCATCCACACTGGGCCCAAAGGCGCTCAAAAAAGTCGGCGGCTGTATGTCAACCTGCATCAGCTCTTCTAGACTCCGCTCCCGAAGGCAATCGACGATCAGCTCGTTGTCTTTGAGTAGATCCTCCGGGACCGAGCAGTTGACAGTCCTGGCGAGTTTCAACGCGTACGAAACTGGGTCCTCGACCACTGCCCACGATGAGAGAGCGCTTCCTGATAACAGGATGGCTCTCTTGAACAGGCCTGGAGACAAAAAAGTGTCCCGTGTGTTAATTAATTAAATATCTACGGAGTCAGGATCCAAACTTCTCATCACTTCAGAGAAACCTTGCGATCCTTTTAATCAAGTGCTAAATAAAATAATGCAATTCTCATATTCTTTGACGTAAGCGAATGTATTATTTATCTTCTCTTTTAACTTATCCTTTTAAAGTCGCGTGCATAGATGGGCGTCGAATGGAAACTATAAAGGGTTCGTCCATCTCTGAAAGGAGGAAATTACATCCGAAGGAACGGTATCGCACGAATAACAGGTGTGTCGGATGCTTTCCGATGATTGTCACGTAGCGAGAATAATCCACCGAGCATTCCACGCTCGGTTTCAGGCGTAAGAAATTCTCAACTTTTCGGGGAGAATGCAAAAAATCATTATATTCCACCTGGCCTGTAATTATTATTTTGAAATTTTCAAAGAGAAATATATATATATATATAAATGAAATGCAAATTTTGTACTGTAAACAGGTTAGCATAAAAAATTCTCGACAACTATTCGTTGTGGAAACTATACTGTAAACCCCAGTAAAGAGCACCGTGCTCTTTTAACGTGGTATCAGATACCATATGTAGAAGGGCAAGCCGATCAATAAGCCCCCGGTTGTCGAACAATGCAATCGTAAGAGCATAGCCACTTGGTTAACTTCCAAAGCCGTTGCCTCAATTAATACGTCTTCCTTCAGGGGCCCCCGCCGCGGAGAAGCGCGGCGTGGCGCGGCCGACAATTTATCAAGACAGATTTATACGAGCAATTTCCAGCAGCCTGTAGCCGCGGTGAAGCTCCATCGACGTAATCGTCTGGCAATATCGGCTGGAAATTCCAAGCTGTCGGTCTGACCGTGGGAGCAGCCGCGGACGAGAAACGATAGGGGTGGCGGCGCGTAGAACGAAGGAAGGCATAGCAGACATTCCGCGAACTCATAAACGCGAAAAGTATTTTTCAATAGCGTGTGGCGACAATTCGTAACTATTATTATTAAAGGGAAAGAGAAACGGCATTTCACGCACATAATATGCCGAGAATGTCTACTATCTACCCTCCCTCTTCGTCTATCCTTCTACTTGTTACATTTTATTCTCCGCGTCGATGTTTCTCGTTTGGAGGGGTATAGAAAAAAAGAGGGTGGAAATTACGAGACGCGAAGAACGAGATGAGATGTGAAGAGATGAGATCTGAGTGCTTCTGAATTACAAGAAAATCCTTCCCTTAATATTTCTACATTATGTTTAACCCCTGCGTTCATTCCTCATTTCTGTGTAAAATCTTTCTGAAGATACGTGGTCTCATAAGTTTTAGTTGGAAGAAGAGATTCGAATCATTGATTATTGCACAAGCATAGGTGGTCAAACGGCAAATTTTTACTCGATAGGTACATATGTACATCTGACTTCCCTGGATTGAACTATCAAATAACTTAATATAGCATCATTGTATGGTGTAACATTTTCATTTTACCAGCACATAATTGTACAACAAACTAGACGAAAAAAGTATCATCTTCTTCTTTTATTCGCAATCTACGGAGAGCCACAAACAAGTGGCTGGTCCAGCGGTCTTTGATACACATAAGCTAGACTCCTCTCGAACTCGCTCGGCGAGTCTCGTTAAGGAGTATATTGTATTCCTCCATCGAAAGAGACGGAGCTGCAGGACCAGTGTTGTTACTTATAGTATAACGATCTTTCCCCACTTTCTTTGCCATGCCTGATGGCTCAGTAGACTTTATATTTCTGTTTCTTGGATTTTCAAATAATTGTCCACAGCAATATTTGATCGTAGGAAAAAGAGACTTACCGCGCACGACAGTCGGGCTGATGGCGAGAAAATGAACGCAGGCTGCACCAGTGCCTTGGCCCATCAGCGTCACGTTGTTGGGATCCCCGCCAAACAGGGCGATGTGCTCTTTGACCCAGTGCAACGCCGCGATCTGATCCATCAGTCCGTAATTTGCGACCCTCGCCTTGGTCTGGGGCGCCACGTTGGCGTTCAGGAAGCCGAGCACGCCCAGCCGGTAGTTGATCGTCACGATCACTTGGTCCGTATAGCTGGCCAACACGCTGCCGTCGTACGGATTTCCGCTGCCCCAATCGTAGCTCTCCCCGTGGATGTACAGTAACACCGGATGTCTTCTGCCGTTGTCTGTCATGCCTGCGAATAAAATGGAATATACACTTGTCAGTAACTTTATTACAACCTTATCAGACTGCTTTTTAATCGTTAACCCCCGCCCCCCACCCATTGAGACCCAGCGCACGTGAAATCTCGGAACAATCAACGACATTGCTTGTGTAAAATATTAACGTCAGTCCATCGTCGATGCTCGACAAACAGTCGTGGAAGGAAAATTCTCCTTTCGTTCAAGGTCCGTTTCGCAGTCTTTGTTCCCTTATCGTCGTCTGGTCTAGCAGCAAGTAGAGCTTCGAGCAAACGAACAACTCCACTCACTCCGGTGTTGGAGAGGATCAAAGAATGGAGAGACCGATGACGCGCATTGTTCCTACCGAAGTCTGTCGATGATTTACAGTCGCGAGGGGATAGGGAGAGAGAGAGAATTAACCTTGGGACAGAGGATGCTAATGCTTCTTTTGCCATTGCCTCTTCCGTGACAAGCAAGGCTGCTGCGGCATGTGTCGATTCGTATGCCTGCTCACGTGAAACCCGCCGGAATATCATGCGAAAACTCACTGTTCCAATGGAAACGAGCGGCTTTTGTTTGGCTGTCTCGAGGAATTGTGCATTTGCATTATACACTTCAATTAATATAGCGTAATTGAACATTTGTAAAAATTCAATAGTAATTGTAATCGAGGCTGTATTTGATTTAAAATGCTTATTTATAAAAGCTGACTTATATTCTATCGATTTGAGCGGAGGCGAGAAAGTTGTTTGGAAGTAATGTCAGTGGATCGCCTACGTCTTATCACAGACCATCGACTTCCATTCGAAAGACAATGCGATCGTTCATGAGAAGCGGCTAAAGAAGGAAGCGTTAAAGAAAACGGTACATGAACAGCCCTCGTCGAAACAAAGACCGATGTTGACCGTACGTCTGGCTTTACAGAAAGGTTTCAGCCACCGTTGAAGAGAAGGGACGCGGGGTAGGAACTGGCGAAGGAGATTCCTCGACGAACGTTCCAAGGAGATATGAAACTTGGACTAGATCTCGATACCTAAATAATCGTAGAGCCTTAATACTACTATATTTCATTTCCTTTTCTTTTCCCTTCTTAATTATGATTTCACAGCAATCGCTATTATCATTAAAGCGAAGATTATCTTGCCTTCTTTTAAGGAGAAATATACGCAGTTGAAAGCATTCTCAAACGCAAAGATTCGTCTCCTTTAAACAGTCGAATTAATTGTCGCGGTCGAAATGAAACACCGGCTACAGAATATAAGTCACGCCATTCATTTCGCTCTCCTATCTTTAATTTCTGTTCGCTTCTGCCAGACCGAAGGTTGCAAATTTCACGCGAACGCGTTTTTCATTCACGCCGAAGCGTGAGCTAATTATTAAATTTCGTGGACTCGGCACGTAATTCTTAATTGCACAAATGTTTAATCAATTGCATATTAGGTAGAAACGTCAAAATAGAAACGGAACGTAAACATCACAGCGACTTATCGTATGCAGAATTTTTTCTAGCCAATATTCATGTATCTTTACATTTTCATCACCTGAACACTTATTGGTTTATCTATTTGATTTGATGAGTAATTTTTGTTCTTCTTCGACGACAGCTCTATTAAAAGCTGATTTAATTTGAAGGTTTTGAAGGATTGTCATTATCACGAAATGAATACTACCGTTTAACGACGGTTGGTCAACGAACATGTCGCAACCCCTATGGGGACCATCACCTCAAAGGGGATGACGATTAGTTTAACCCGGAGTACTCGCGATTCACGCGTGGACTGCGCCGAAACGGTAGTCACCGGGTACATTGTGCTGTAGCCGGTGCAATAATGCGGCAGCTCGCGTCCAACCCACGCCCCTTGCACTCTGTTCCGGGGAAATTAAATTTCTGGCTACCCTTATGTAGCGAGAACGCAGTAGCATCGAGGGAAAACCCACTGTAGAGTGCAGGAATTCATTATTTTCACCTCATTATACATATAAATCTCTTTTTCGATATTTCAGGGCTAAGCATTAGAAGCTGTATGTTATTAAATGAAATTATTGCCCTGGACTAATAAGATTACTTGGGTGTAGTTCGTTTGGGGCTCATCTCCAGGATGTTTATTTCCATTGTATTTGACGTCATTTACGTTCGAGGCATCGGTCAGTTTCATTCCCAGCAGACTTTCCTCCCATTACTTGCTCAACGCGCTCGTACAAACTCTTTACTCGCTTCCAGGCAACTTGCTCTCCTTTGCTTCGTAAGTTTGCCCCTTCCATCTCTGCCGCTGTTGAAATTATCCCAGGATCTTAATCAAGTAAGTACTCCATTGCGAGGGAGCAAAGTTGCAGAGGAGCGTACAAGCCAGGTTCCCCAGGATGTTCGATGCGTTTCTCTCGTGCAAACACCAAGTTCATTCCAGCAGCCTGCCTCGTTCGGATAGCGAAATAATAATTCTTCGCCTCCCAGGCAATGTTCCCGCTTTCAGATAAATTTGACAAACGCGGAAAGGATTTGATTTTCTGTAACCCCTAACGTACATTTATCTTTGTTCATTCCTTTTCCGCGGAACTTGGAAATGCTGTTCGAATTACGGAGAGCAGATTGAATATCAGTATCCTACTGTCAGTTGGTTCGAGTCATTGGCAACAATTAAACGGCAAGACCGTAGAGGAAAGGAAGGGACTGTTCATTCTTGGAACGTAGCAATGGGCTTTCCGCAACTGGCCTTTCATCTTGCCACCTATGGAACGGCAAAAAAGCCATTCTCAGTTTCACTCCATTCTGGATAGCGCCGGATGTCCTCTGGATATCGTTCTTTCTAGGCGCAGATACGAAAACTGGGCAGAGTTAAAAGCGCTTTTCACTGGCAGTACGTTGGCACCGAGATCGAGAGTGGGGAGGAAAGGAAATGAACGCGAAGGCTGGTCGTTCGAAATACGTTCAATCATTTTTGAGGAGTAGCTGTTCGAGTAGATTGGAATAAGTTTTGCCAGTCGCTTTTGTGAAATGTTACGGGCTTCTCGTCACTTTATTTATCTGCGTTTTACAATCGTATGCACTAGTTATAGTACAAATATAGATGAGTGGGCTCGATTCTTTTGCTTAATCACCTCAATGATTTACAAGTTGCCCAGCATTTTTCATTTCCTCTCTTTCTTCTTCTTTTTCTTCCTCCTCCTCCTCCTCCTCTTCTTCTTCTTCTTCTTCTTCTTCTTCTTCTTCCCGTGGTGAGGAATTGGCAAGAACAGAAACCTGTTTGCAAAACTTTGGACGGGCCAAGGAAGCGAAAATCGGCGTGAAAAATGAGATAGTCGATTTGTCTTAATCGTACGGATGGGGAGGAGGTGCTGCACGATGAGACTAAGACAGTTTCGAACTGAAAATTGGATAAACCCTAGGCACCGCATTATTCAGCAATCCTGGCGTTGCCAGGAGGCACATACATAAATAAACGGCGCACCGCTAAACGCGCTACCCTACGGGACAACTCCTCTCATCGCGGCTTACGATTACATCCGTGTGCATGATGCACCAATGGTAATAGGTAATTAGTAGCTGGGACTATGTAACTGCAATAAACTGTAATAGAGTGGCAAGCCGATCATAAGGTAGCCCCAACAGTTTTTCTCTTGACATCTATATCATTCTACAAAAAGAAATTAATGAGGGAACACAATTTTTCATATCAATGAAATTCGTAACACAGGCCATATTTAGATCTGGCTTTTTTCTCAAGCATTTGTCCATTTATTAGGGTTAACCCTTTATGCTTTAAACTTGTTAAACCGTCGGCATAGTTGTCCAGTCTCGCTGACAACAAAACGATAGCTTCTTCATTGGACAAACTGACAGAAAGCAGGCCCGCGGGAAGCAGCGGAAAAGGAATATCCCCTGGTCGTAAAGAAATTTGCTAACTGAAGTAGCTCGACAGCCAGGAGAGGAGCAGGAAGGAAGCTCTGGTCATGCTTCTGGTCCAACGGACTTTATCAAAAGCAGCTTCTTCTTTCCTGCTTCTCTCTCTCTCTCTCTCTCTCTCTCTCTCTCTCTCTCTCTTTCTCTCTAGACGTTTTTCTTTGCTCTGGTCGTAGGCAAGTAGCGTTGCATATTTGATGAAACGTTTCACGGCTTCCTTTCAGCCGGCAAGTTCTCCGGTATTAGCATAGTAAACATGGATTTACGTTATGCCTATGCATTCGCGCGGGGATCAGGCCAACTTGGGCGTCGCGCTCGCGTCACGACGCTCGGAAACTACCCCTAAAGCACGTATACGTCTCGTTTCGAGATTCGCCGACGCAGGATACGCTGCTTTCGTTTGTAACTTGGCAAGGTTCGTTTAAAGTTATTCGTGGCTGTTTATGATCATTGCTGAACGGAGTGAATTTTTCGGGCTGAATTTTGACCGGTGGAAAAAGGATTGCAAAAATAATGAATTTTTCCCTAAGTAACTTCATTCCCAATTTCCATATGAATACAGTTTCATCGCGAGTCCAATTAAAATTGGGAGAAGAAAAATTGTTTAATTTTTCCATCTATGCCCAAATTGAAATATCTGCTGCAATTTAAACTAAATGCAATTCCTACGACATGAATTTCACACCGGTTTGGGTTAAAACGATGATAGAATATACTACTACTCTTCCGCTTGTTCTACATTCCAAGGTATAGTTCAAACGATGCAGGCGGGTAAACGTATCACAGCTTTTGATACAAGAACCTCAACCATGTGGTTCGCCAAAGCGGGCTGACTTGGCAAGCAGGCCCCTCACTTAATTAAGGGTCGCGTAATTTAAGTTAAGCAAGTCGTAAAGCTGAAATCGTAATTGCATGCATCCGTTGTACACCAACATCGCGGTGCACAATTCGTTGCGCGTACGTGTGTAATCGAAAATCGTTTAATGGCAGGAAGCAGCGGCTCGTTTGTTTCGCTAAATTGTTTCGGCTTCGTTGTGCTGTCTTTATTTCCTCTTTGTCGCGCGTGTCACGCCATTCCCTCGCTTGCAGCCCCGTCGGATATTGAAGCTATACGAAATTTGGTTAAAGTTGCACCGGTATAAACGCTGGCGGTACACACTGTCATTGCATCGATTCTATTGCCATCATTTTGGGTTACTTTAGCCTTGATTTCCATGTAACCACTAATTAACAGCATTGGCAAATATATTGCGTCGATGATGTAATAATTGTTTTTAGTAGCAGGGGCAGGTTTGTAATCGAGCGGATTGTGCGCAAGTACATTGAACGTGTCTGAGATAGGCTTACGGTGTTCGATCAAAATCACTTCAGCGTCGAAGCTTGCACAGGTGAGAGATCCCAGCTGGTAACACATAAATCTGTCTAACTAGTCCGTTGTTTCTAATGCCCCCGTGACCAGAAACCACCCGAGAACTCGGAAAACACCACATCATCTCTGCCAGTTGTCAATTGTTCCAGTCCCTCGCAATTTCCCTAGCTATCCTTCTTGTGCACCGAAACGCACAAATTTATGATTGACTCGAAACATACTTTCTGTGACTCGAAGAGATTTCGCTTACCTTGTAGCTTGATTTATTTCTGTCTATTTAAAAAGAGCTGAGAGAAGTGGTCGAAGCAGGAACTTCCAGGGGAAGTTTGAAGCGTGAGAATCGTGGCGTTAGAAAGTATCGCGGCGATAATGAGTCGGAAGGAACGCACACGTCTGGCCGAATTGCCGAGGCACGCTTTCGAGTGGCAAACCTCAGGCTGGGGCGGGCGGGCTTATACGCGTGGAACGTCGCAGCTGGCTAAAGCAGAGTCCGCTTAACCGCCGCTACGTGTGCCTGCCTCTCTTCGTTTGTTAAATGTCCCGCAGAGCGGGTAACGCCGCGGCCATCCACTCGAATCCGCTCGAATCCGCTCGAAACCGTGCTCGCACCGCGTGCTGCTTCGCAACTTTGTTCATTCGTGTTTAAGCGAGTTAAGCCCGCCTCTCTTGATCCGTCGCTACAAGCTGGCAAGAATCGGTGATTCTGCGCCAACTCGCTCGAAAATTACGCTTGTAAAGTCTTGTTAACGGTACACTTCCGCTCTTGTGTAAAACGTTTGTGTCGTTAAATGCCGCGCTCAATACTGGGAATAGTATTTATCTAAATTTCGGATTAATGAAAGGCGGATGTTGTTTGTGAAATCTGAAGCGTACATAATACATATATTGCATAACGGAATTATTTCAATATTATCTATGAACTTCCTATCAAACTATTCGTAGGAAATTGTTGTGGACAGCGGTCGATGTTTAACAACAAGCTTGTTTCAGAGGGTGAATATTTTTCTCTCCCACGAATGGATTCGACGAGTGCATGAGGGAAAGGGTTGTTCGATAAGTAATGCCTAGAAGAAAGGTTTCTCCCGGGAAGCATACTGAACGAAGATAATGGGAGCTTAAGTAATAAGATTCTTTTGTGCTCTGCGACCTCGTTCCCTGTTTCTCCCGATGTCGCCGGACTTCGTTGCAGCTTAATACTCAATACACGGTGATTAACTTTTGCGGAAACAGGCGGAAGGTTGAAAGCCGCGCTATGAAGGAAGCTCGTTCCCAGGGCTAGTAAATGAAATTTCACAACTGTTGTTTCTCTCGAAAATATTCTGTTTCCGCTATATTAGAATCTGTTGAAAAAAGAAAATAAAAAGTTCAATTGTCGAGGAATAATTGAACATGAAATAAGATGGTCGAAAGAGTTTCGTTTCGCGGTGAGCATCGTTTCACCTACTTTTCAATCTGAACCGAAGATTACTTATGCTTGTAATTTCGTTGCAAATGGGATTACATGTCATAACGGTTGTTTACGCACACGAGACATAGGTTAAAGTGTGACGAGAATTGATCATGATTTATCTAACCAGCGGGCCATTAAGTGATTTGTAGTAATTTATAAATACTACAGAATGCTTTCCATGATCTCTTATTTCCTCACAGTTCTTTAAACCACATTAACTTTGAATAATCGTGCAGGCAATGCTCCTGCAAGATAAATTACATTCAAATTCACTTGTAATTATAGAGTACGTCGAAATATTTTCCACGCAATTTTTCATTATGCAAAACGAATATAAAAATGAATGTAAAAATCCTTAGGGGTGGGGTCTTTACGAACACAGCGATGCAAGAAAACGCTGGCAGAGCTATTTGGAAATTCTATGCCTCGGCGGTAATTCACTTTGAAGCTCCAAGCAATTTCGGTAAATCACCGAGCAATTCCAGCCTCTTCTACTCGAGACCGCCCTGCTCTGAAAGACTTTCTCGCTGTTTCTTCCGCGTGTTAAAGAAATCGGTAGAAGGGGAAAACGAAATTCGGTAAGAAACGACGACGCCCGGGAAGAAAGGCTCGCTAAAGCATACGACTTCCTTCTTCTTCGGGCTTAGAAAAACTGGCATGCTGGTTTTATGGGAACTTTAACCTCGTCAAGGTCTTAACTAAATGCATCACGTACATGGGTGGCGCCAAGGAAAAATGCTGCTCGCATACCTCGCCGTTTCAAAGTGTCATAAAATAAACGTCTTCCTCGCGTCGATTTAAACAGAAAACTGTCCACTCTCCTTTGATCGTTTATCTAACAAAGCAGAAAGAATCATTCAATTACAGTTTCATGAATCGTGCGATATGGCAGCAGGTGGTTAATTATTTAATCTGTTGGTATATCAATATTAAATTCCAAATCCAACACTTTTTCATTAATACCTTGAAAAATGTTCAGTCGATACAAAACCTTGGGAACGTGAACCGATCTGAAGGAAAGCTACCAGACTGTTGTTTCTCTCGCAGTGGTTTCCCTCGAAAGAGACGGCTGCGATAGGATCAAGTATTGTCGAAATCTGTGTCGATTCTTTGCTTACAGAGACTTCCTGGCAGTTCCCGGTTGGACGACCAAGACTGTTCTTTTCCTGTCTTGTCCGCGATAAAATGGAATTATAGCGGAAAGATTGTCGAGTGTGACTTCAAATAGAAGCTGGGAACTCTCTGTCGGCCAGACAAGCGACACTTTTTCTCTTGTTCCACGTGGTAAAGGATCGCCACAGAAGTTCGCTGATCAACGACGACAAGTCGAGGGTCCTGCAAATACATAAATCGGCGTTCGTAATCTAAACAGTCGCGGCACGAAATGAAATCAGCGAACCGTACCCGGAAACTTCTGTAAATTGATTGCTGAATTATTTATCGAGCCACCTTTCTTCTGTCCATTATACATATGTATTTCAACCCTATGGAGAAACAATGCCTGTTCTACGATCCGAGTGTGCGACCTTTATCGAGAACGCTAACGAGAAAGCGAGCACCTTTGCTTCAACTTTGACGAACGCACGTAGAGAAATTTCCCCTGAATGTAATTATTTTCCTTTTCTTTAACTTTAATCATTGAAATAATATTAGCAATCGTGTATTCTTTTGTTTTGTTTTGTTCTGTGAAGTTACAAAGTCTTGATCTTTCTGCTATGTACACAGAAGATCGTAGCAGCTGTTATCGAAATTTACGTGGCCCCTTGTTGCACATAATTTAGCAAAGAGTATACATATACATATATAGCTTACCCTTTACCCCTGAGACGACATTCTGCTTGCTTGGAGGTGGGTGAGGGGTGGGGGCAGACTGCAGTTGTTGGAAATTTAATGCACCGTACAGGATGAGATTATCCACATTTCCAAACTGCAGCTCTTTGGAAGACTATTTAGAAATGAATCGTTCACGAGTCTATAATATTTAGTTAAGCTGATGGAAACATGTCGGATCTCGTTTGCTCAGGATATCTGCTTTTTCAACTCTGGCAGATACACTACTGCCCATGTGCTGTAGAGAAATTCAAGCGACAACCAGCCTGTTTTCCGCCCAGATTGCTCCTAATTGTTTCGAGGCTAGATATCGTCGCAAAACACCCACGAAAAGGGAAAAACGTTTCCAGTAGAATCACGAAGAGCAGCTTTTCATGTCACCAGTCGTTTCCGTTTTTTCCTTTTATTAATTGTGCCGTTTTTACTTTCAGCATATACGCGACGAACAATAGCGCCGCTTCAGCAAAAGCCTAGAGCATGTATCGCCGTTTCGACTACGGGAGCAATTGTTTATTGTACAGGGGCGGATAATTGTTTCGAGCGCCAGTATCACTCTTTTGCATCCGTTTTATACGATTGGAGGATCGGTTGCGCTTCGAAAACGTTTTGAATTCGACGCGTGTATCGCTGTGAGCAGGAACACCCCGGGCTTCGTTATTATAAAGTATGCTGCGTTTGATAGCCTTGCATCTAGTCTCTCTTTATGGAATATCGTACGGGCACCTGCGAGTTATTCTTTCTTAATTATCATTTGCAGCCTTGGAGATTTTTAGACGACTATTAAAAGCATAGCGATTACATAATAATTCAAATGCGCAACGATCAAATGTGCTAGTACCCACTCTTTCTGCCTTTCTTTTTTTATTCTGAATAGATCGTTGGAGGAAAAGTCGCTTGAAAATCATAACGCGACCATCTTCCCGTTTCTTGCAAGCAAATCGCACCACCAGAAGCGTTCCTCGTTCTCTCTCATTGTTCCATTCTAGCGGAAGAACGTCGAAGCGTTTTCCTCCGCTCAGTATAGCTGTTAAAAACAAAGATTCATTTTTGTTTGTATTGGCGTAGAAGAGGTAACTTGCGTCGAAAGAGGCTGCAAGACACAAGTAAATGGAGACAGAGAGTGAACGTAAAAAGCCGCGCGGACGAAGAATGGCTTAAAAGGATCGAGTTGTATGGAGGCGTGTCGACGTGAATAAAGAATGATAACAGCTAGCAAGGGGCTGACTTCCATGTCGCGAAAATGAAAACCCTCGTGAAAGAGCACGCTGAAACAGCGAATGGAACTTTGTCTCGAAGAATAAAACACGTGAGACTGGACTACTGGTGAACGTAATCGAATTTTCACATGCTTACCAACGGGTATTCGATCGTTATTTAGGTCGCAATAAATATACAATTAATAAGACAGATGGAATAAATATAAAGTGAAGGAAAAATAAGTAGATAGTAAAAATAATGATGAAAAACATTTGTCCTTCGATAAGATCGACTTCCCATTAATTGATAAGAGGAGAGAAGCGAGAAGAATGCTCTCGTGACAGAGCGGAGGAAAAAGCCGAGAAAATATCGCGGGGTGCTGACCCTTTTAAAGGGTCCAGCTGGAAGTAAAGAATAATAAAGGTGAGTAACAAACGAGGTCTAGACGACGCGAGAGAAGTCGGGCTGATTTAAAAGCACTAAACACTGATTTCGACTTAACGCTGAGATAGAATCGACCGCGTTACGGCTGTCTCGCGCTTTTTACGATTCTTCGAGTGCATCCAAGCTGAAGGAAACTGAAAATATCTTCGTTAACGTTGCTCTCTTACTAGGCGGGTGGGTATACTTCCATGGGCTAACGCTTCATATTTGGCACAGGTTGACACGAAAGCGAGCAAGAGCGAAACGACGAACGTAAAACGGAAAACCAGCGACAGCATTTCCTTATTTAGTGGGGGCAGAAAGTAAATGAAAGGAATTCACTTCAAAGGGCAAGATTAAGGATTCCGAGGCAATTAGGTGAAAGTTCCGGGGTACGCTGTTCGAAAAGTTTAGCGATTCAACCAAGCCTGATAAGTTCGCAACACAGTTTTTATTCGGTGGAGAAAAGTAAACGCGCGGCAGAAAACGAACGAAGCGGCTCCCTTGTTTTTATACCATTGTGTCCCAGCTTCCTTTCGATCCCTTTGTCTTCGCGAGAACACGACTTTTCGTGTTCATTGTCTTTGCTCCCTTCCTGCGCTCCTTTTTGCCCTCCACCGCCGCGCCACGTTCTTACACACCTGCTTCTCCACTATAAACTAGCCACTTTAAATAAAAATCTTTGCACATTTCCTCCAAATAATTGTCCTGCGTACTTTATACGCTAAACGCAGAAGCAGCATTATATTTGTAGAGAAAAGCATGGCAACTGTGATACGCCGGAGACACAGTCAGTGGGAGGAAAGAAGGATTACGGGGCACGTGTTCAAAGCAAAACACGAGCGCATCCGTCCGGTTGACGTAGCGCGACGTTTCCTCGTTACCGGGTAGCGACCGGCAATAACGTGAAACGAGCACTGGCGCGGAGGCTAGATCAACGAGAAATCCCAGGAAACGTCCGCACAGCCGCGGTGTGCAGAGATTTGTTGCTCCCCGTAAATCGGATCACGCCAGGCACTAATAACGATTTTGTCGATACACCCAAAGAGCGTTTCCGGGTCCGCCACTGGACCGTGACCAACTCGATTTCTCCCTGGGAAACTGAACAAGCCAACCTACGAATTTTAGGCTACGTTACAACATTACCCTCCCTTGTGCAGGATAAAAGGGTGAAGTTTAAAGGGGCAGTTTAAAAGAACCCTAATTGAAAAAGCCAACTTTTACAACATCCATGTCGGGTAGATATGGAGAGTCGAGAATCTTAACGAGAGAGATCTATGCAACATACACAGACTTGACTAATCGATATAATCACGGGTGCACACCGTGGTACCGTCGAAAATCATTTTATCGCCGATCAATGCAGCGGGCCTAAGTGGTGGATGAAAGCCGATAATCGAAACGCAATCGGTCCTTTCATCGATTCGTTGCTGAAGCATAGCGGAATTGAATTTGCATTAGAGCGCGCTGAGAAGCTTTTCAAACTTACCTGCAGTTCATGGTGAATTAAACTGTGATATGCGTTTGATTGGCGTGCGGAATTAACGATGTGGTTTCCGATTCATGATGCACGCCGTCGTACGATAAACTATTGTCTGCACTATTGCCTCCCATCGATGTACAATAGAAAATAATCATCTCGAATGTTGTTGTTGCACGGTGTCGCAAGTATTCTTAAAAATGCATTGTCCTAACAAACTCTCCTCTTACTATAACTGGATTTATCTTGTGCAAACACAACAGACGTCCGCTTGTGTTTTTTAAGAAGAAATCGCGGGTTTATACGCAAGTTGACGCACGTTTCGATGCGGGGCGAGTAAATCGGCGGAAACGCGACGAGGTGGGTTGAATGAAATCCGTTGGAAATAACGCGGGAATAAAAAGGCTATTTACGATGGCCGTGTCAAGAGCGGGAAGCCGCTCTATGAATTACACGTGCCACGCGACAATGGATCCTTTCTTTCACTCGTTTCCTGCCGGCGCTTCTACGCCACTGACCCATGCACAATTCCGTCCAATTTTTCCCTATTCAGCATCTAACGATCGGCGGATCGCTCCGTGGAAGATCAAGCGGAGTTCGAACGTCACACGAGTCACGGTGTACACGGTACTTTTATCCTTCCACCCTTCACTCGAACTGTATCAATAGTTTGCGCGAATGACAAGAGGAAAATATGTGGCGGCAGTTTGATTCTGATCGAGAAACAATTTACACAATTATCTCAGAGGCCTGCCACTCCTTTCTTTTTTTCCTTCGAAAAGCCTACAGATGTTTTGCTTTAAATCCATCAAGTATTGAAACAGTAGTGTAAAGGACTGTGGATTTTCAATTGGAGTAATGAGTAGTATGATACTTAATAGAATGGCAATTCATTTAATTTAGTAGTAACGTTTATAGCAGCAACAACGTTTTTAGCAGCAACAGGCCTGTATGCCTGCTCTCTTGAAGCATCGATAAACCGGCAGCAGGCAGAACAGTGGCGAGTAAAAATCTTTCTTTACGTTCTCTCCGTGAGAAAGATTCGAAACTGTCTGTATGCTACCTTTAGCATTAAACTATCTCGCGGCCAATTGGAATTTCCGGATTGCTGTCCTGAGAACGGTCCAGAAAACGCTTCACTAGGGATGCTGTGAGTTATGCCTACGAGTTGATCATTACAGTCTAATGCGAATTGTGGTGGTGTAGGAAAAGTATTCTTTCAGAAGGAAAGATATCTGTAAGAAGTAATTTTTTCCAAAAATCATTCATTTAACTAGACGCTGTTCTAGATGCTGTTCATTTTTTTGGCTAATTAAAGTTTCATTTGAGATTCAATTTCGTTCTAATAATGTTCGCTTTAGGTTAGGAATGACGAGAAATGGACAGGGATTGTAATAGGGTATATTGACCGGTTCTGTTTATCAGATTCATCGGTCCTGAGAGATTTATGGAGAGCCGCTTCGACACCTGACGCCTCCATCTATTGTTCTCCTTGATGGATGACGTTACCGTGGAATAGATACCTACTAATCGTTCCATAGTCTTTGCTCTACGGTCGTCTTCAACGATACGTGAAGCCTAATTACCGAGTAATTAGGCAGTAATTACCCATTCAGATGTTCCGTAGAAATATTCAGAGATTCATCTCTGCTTTTCAAATGAAACATATACATATATGTATATATGTATATTTTATCTACGTTACGAGTATAATTAAAAATTTCCTTTAACAAGCGTCAGAAGGGATCGGTGCAGCTACTTGTACGACCAAAAATGTTACGTGCACCAATTAACGCGTCTACAGTGAGTGTAACAAAACGGGAATTTAATCAAACAAAAGAGGATGGCTGACATATTTTTGCAGTTTAATTACGCCTGGCCAGAGCTCGAGTTTTTCCAGCTGTTTCTGTCACGCGTTTTGCCACGTTCGTATTTGAAATTCGATTCACCATCCCAGAACAAGCTCAACTGTTTTGTATAGTTTATAATCGATATTTCCATTAGTCGGTCAGGAAATATTAATCAAAATACGCAATAAAATGAGAAGATTAAGCACGCAGTATTCCTACCCCCATGAAATAAGACAGTGAAATTAAATCATGATTTAAATATTGAAATGTACAAATATCTACAGTCTCTCTGACGTGGGATTCCAATATTTCCCACATGAAACCGTAGAAACGATAGCGGAAACTGTGCGCAACATGTAGTCCGAGATAAAGAGAGAGCAAAAACAAGAAGTTTGAGGAGCATGTTTCTGTATCGGTAGCCAGGAAACGTTTGCAGAACATTCGGAAGGTAAGAGGAAGCCTCATGTAAATTCAAATATCCTGCATCTGAGCTGCCACTTTGTCGAAGCAGCATGGCAAATAAACCGCGAGCAAATAAACCTGCTTTCCCCATACACGGGAAATATGCAATTTTCTTGACCGTTTGCTCGCTTGAAAAATTCTACGACTCTTTAGCGATTCCGTGTTAGGACTTCTCCAAGCGTATCTCAAATCATGCCAACCTCACATCCCAGCTGTATCAATTAAGAACGAAAAACCGCGGGGAAATTCTTATTCTCGGTTCTAAAAGTAGATGGAGGACTCTCGACGATCGCGTATGTGGAAAAATAAAGTAACAGGAATGTCTGATCGTGAACCGATTCGCTATCGTTAGCTGACTCGTACAGAGGCTTGTTCCTTTTCATATTCAGCTATTATTTGACGGAAACTGTGGCCAGGTCAGGCGAAGGGAACCGTTGGAATTTCCGACTGAATCACCGCAACGGTGCTCGCAAGAAGGATCTCATTAACCCGATTGGGAAGAAAGAGGAAGAAGGGCTTTGATTTCTCAGCCTCGCTCTTCCTTTGTGCTCCACGAATAACAAAGATGTGCTAGAGAACGTATTTTTTCTTCTCCTTCACTTTAAACCCCCAAGTTTTGCTCTCTACCGAAGCTGCCCCTTCTTTTTTCTTTAAATAAAAATTCATGACTACGTCTCCCTTCTCTTTATTTCCATCTACTGTTACATTTTTTCCAATTTATATTCGGCTTACGAACGAATAGATTATTCTCTATTAACTCGCTCTAGAACGCTATCCCAACGATTCACCGGTCAATGGTCACCACTCGCTTTGACGACCTGTGTGCCAGGACGAAATTGCATTCCCAATAATTTGCATAGAGACTTGCATAGAGGCTAAGACGAGGATCAAGTTTAGAGCGTCGTGGCCCGAATTTGGAACAGTGAATTGATTCTGCCCTTTGACGTGAGCGATTTTCTCGTTCAACGTGGTTAACGATCTGTTTCATGCCTGTGGCCATCACTGGCGTCTCGATAGCCCAGCTGGTTGCTGCGCTGGAGATTGAGAAATCTTTCATTACTCCAGCATGCCGGGAGTGGTACGCTAATGAACATTTAATCGATCGACGCGTTCGATAGGAATAACTTCAACTTCCGCTACAAAATTTCGATGATATTTTATAAATGACGTACTTCTCAAAAACTGTTTCATCTTCAAAATTATGTTATGGTTAAAATATGATAGAGGGAGTGTACGTTCGCGACGCGGGCAACAATGAAATTGTGCGTATCGAAGCAGGGATCTTTTTGCTTCGGGGCCATGGATCTCTCCCCCGCAGCAATGGAGAATCTCCATTGGAGATACGGCGAGCTTACATCGATCTGCTTCTTGTCGCGCGTGACGGCTCAGTTTCCGTTGCGAAGCTCCACTGAAAAGTTACATATTCGTCTGGAAACAGATTCCATGTCGGTCCTGTACGATCGAGCCCGCGCTCTGAACCGAACTAAACTTCTATAGCGCATCGAGCGCGGATGAAATGATAAACAGATAGGCGGCTGGTGCGAATCAAGTTTGCTTGCCGGGATTTAATAAACACATTTAAATGTTTTCCAGAAAAGTGTTAACATTTCGAATGTTTATACTTCCACTCCACAGAGGGATGTTTTCTATGTATAAAGCGGGAGGAAGGAACGAAAGTGATAAACGAAATCCGTGGAAGAGCGGAATCGCGCGATTCCCGAGTAAAAAGCACACGCGACGTCGTCGGCGCTGTAATTTTCTCATCCCTCTATTCTGCCGGGAGACGACGAGAAGAAAAAAAATGCATAAATCGGCCGCAGGCTGGGTCCTTTTCACATGTAAATTCCGCGCTGAACAAAAGTGCCCGGCCGAATGATATAGTGGCGACCAGGAAGCGAGGACGGCGGATTTTTATTTTGCCATCCACCTCTCATCGTTTCTTTCTCGCGAGCTTTTTCTAGCAGCTTCAGGGTCATTCATATTTTTCAAGCGGCCAAAGTGTTGAGGAGAACGGAAACCTTGTACTTCCAACTATTTTCGATCTCTCGAGTCTCCGCATTTGGTTTTCGATTTACTTGAAAAGTGGAAAAAGTATATGCTCTTGTGTTCATGCGGGAAATAAAACTGCAGAAGCAAGTGCTATTGTACGGCTTCTACTCGCGGCAGCTCGCGTTCCAACACCTTTTACCCCGTTCAACGAGCGATACGTGGTCACGGGTAGTAGGATGCTAATTCATTTCACGCACGACGCGACGCATTGATTCGGCCGAGCTTGCTGCTGCGTGTCCTGCAATTATGCGTGCATCCGGCGGAAAAGAAGAGGCGAAATAATAATTGCAGTGTGAAACTTTCTTTGCCGGGGGCAAACCGAAATGGTTTGAACCCTTTGCTTTTGTAGATGGAAAATTGACATGCAATTCTTATCTTACTTGATCGCGAGCTTCAATGGAGAAACAGCACAGGGAGGGTGGTGTGTGTAATTTCACACGTAGCAGTGGTTTGTCGATAAGGTGCTTGGCTGACAAATGAAAATCCAGCGGGCGGTATGAGCAAATGATTAGAAAGGAAATTGGAACGTTGGTATTCCAGCTTACGGGGAGCGAGAAAATAACGGAGCGATAGACGCGGCCGTTACTTCGAGGCGGTCGATTGCTAACCGGCTCGCGGTGAGAAACCGATCAACTTTGCTCGTCGTATTCCGCCTAAAACATTGTATATCGGGCGAAGCCACGTGATTACCTGGACACTCTTACTGTATCTTTGTATGATAAAGTTATGGAAGATCGAGGATTCTTCCATGTTATCTACAATTTTTCCAAAAGATCAAACGACACTGGATAGAATGGATTGTTATATATGTATATACTATATAATATACAATGTATCCAAGTGCATTGCATCCTCAAACTGTAGAATGCTGTTGAAAAATCCCTTGGAAGCGTTTCTGCGGAAGATCATGTAATACGCAGGGTCGTGAACTTGGCCAAACTGATCGAGGGAACTTGGCCAAACTGTCCGGGGATTTGTCCGAAAGGCGGCCAGAAATCGTTCGATCGAAATGAAACAATAACTTTTTTTTTTTCAGTTCATGCGCAAATAAACGACTCAGAATAGCGCCTCGGGGAGAGATTCGTTCAGATCCCTTCGGAAATTTATCCGTTTCCGGGCACCTCCCGTTTCGTTGTTTCTCCATTTGTTGCACTACCATTGTCGTAGTGCAACAACTTGCCATTGGAAAAATGCTCCTTCCCCGGTTTCGAGTAACAGCTCCTTTTTGTCATGGAGATTGATTGGCAGAGAGTAATGGTGGTGTCGAGTCGGTCGCGGAATACGAATGGATGCTCGTCGAGCACTTAATCTCGCGAGCGCGACCAGTTCTTTGGCAACGTTTCACAAAAGAATGGTAATTCGTGTTTAAACGAGGTCTCAGCCAGCTAGTTTTACACGTGTACGGTGCATAAATTAAGCAATAATTTTCCTATCCAAATGTACTACGACATCCCCCCGATTGATTGAAACGATCAATGGTAATTTTCACGATTTATCTAGCTGGTCGCGTTGTCTGGTAATGTCTATCGATAGGTCGGAAAAATGCCTGTGCAGATAAACAGCAAACTTTCGAGTGGTAAACTGCTGGAGGAAACTCGGCACACCACTATGTGAACATCGAAAGACATTTGTGAAACGGTTGAAACTGATTCTAGATCCGGTGGAAAGTTGTTTAAAGTCTGCAACGTTTCCTTATTATACCAAACATTTTACCCCTTGTATCCGCCGCTCTAGAACTTCTTTTTATATTTTTCTGCAATTAATATTTACTTATTTCCTAGTTTGTCGCATTATTTTACAAAGTAAACTGCCGGTCGGCAAATGAGATTAATCAGAAATCAGTGATCGCAAAATAGATTCCTTCCAAATGATTTCTCGCGCTGCACTTGGTTAAAAGCTATACAGCTTATGCTGATGAATTATTCGATGGTAATTTCGCACAGTGGACAACGCGGTATACCATTGCGAAAGCTACCTCGTGCATCACGATAGACGATCACCGTCGGCAAATTCTTTCGGTAATCGATATTTCCAAGAAATTGATAAAATTGTTAGGCAGTTGGTTACCCGCGGCATACTTCTTTTTCTTTTCATTCCAGAGAAAATATTAGTAGTGATCTTGGAACAACGATTGTACGGTCAGATCATTATACAGTATGTATTGTATGTTACTATATTTCTTGTACTTGGCTACGCAGGATAATGATTATCCTCGTTAAAAGTTTCTCAGATCTCTTTCAAGATTGACCAGGGGAGCACTCTTTTCACAATTTATGCTCTATTCATTTCACTGGAGATCTTTTAATAAATTTCATAAATTGCTTAGAGAGGCACTGTGAGAAAACTAAAATCCATAGTTTAAAGATGTTAGTTAATAAATTACAATTTTAATCAATTGAATATTCGGATAAAAGTGGAATATATATATTTTCATTCAGTGACAACCACATAGTGTCGATATTCCGAAACAGGGCTGCTTACGGCCCAAACTTTTTTCTTTCCTTCAGTGTCTACACCCCCGCAAGACATCGTGATGCGGAATAGCGATGAGCCTCGATTTGAAATTAAGATTTTCCAATTACGACACGATTCTGCCGGTAACCAGAGACAAGGCGGCTCGAACTCGCGGTCAGTAACGCGGGAATATTTATTTACACGATTTACATGTTATCTAACCGTGGCAGACCGTTGTGAATACCAATCGATACGAGGCTGCTGCGTGAAACGTCGATCGTCGGGCTTATGAAACAGAACGCCCAACGACACCGGTGTATAAACGAGTTCCTTAATAAATCTCCCTCGACGTTGACGGAGTTAATGATGACACACCGTCGCGTCGGCATCTCGATTTACTTGGAAGCTTTTTTGTTTTCTATTCTGCGATTTTATTGATTTGAAAAGTCTAGCGATACAAAATATGGGTCTTCTGTGGCTCGAAGGCGCCTCATTTCCGACTTTTCTCGTGTCAACTACGTCATTAGCAATTTTCTTTCCCTCGTCGGCGTTGTGTCTCGAATGTCGGTCGTTTATCGCTACTCGACGCCTCGCGTGATTAGTGCTTTCGTTCAGGGGGTGTTGGCTGAAATCGTGTCGTCTGTGGAAAGATCGATGCTGGGATCAATCCAGCTGACAAATTGCCCTGTTCGGTTCGTTTAAATTAATAATGGACGCCAGGGAACTTGGTTAGCGTGTAAAGTAGTAGAAAATTCTCATTGAAGAATCCTTTACAGAATTGATTAGAAGGTCAGAATTCTGTAACAGAAAATTCGACATTTTCTGAGTAAACTTGATCCGATTCACAATCTTTTCGAAAAGAATCATGAAAAAAGATTGATTTTCCACTGTCTACAGTCCCGTCATGGATTATCGCGACTCAGACGACACCTTTCAGCCAGTCGATTCAGCCAGATGTCCATTCTTCTCGTACTTTGGGTTCAACACAGACACGCTGCTCCGCGTCGCGTCGCGTCGCGAAGGAACGTTCACCTCGTTTCGCCTCCACGGGGGTCGTCGTCTTAAGAATGACTGCCACTTAAGTGGCTGAGGAAGCGCGGAAGAAAATGTCAGAACTAGCGGCTGGAGAAAAGGGGCTGGAGCGGGTGAACACTGCAACGTCCGTATCATTGAACTTTTCTCTTGCAATGGGATGATGTATTAGGAGAAGGTACAAACGGAACCGTTCGACTCTGCTCTGTAAAGGGCACGATGTAGAATTTACTGATTAAAGTCTGGGGTTCATTTAAAAAGAATTAACAGATAGAATTTTGGTTTGTAACGAAGGTAAAATATTAAGTAGAATCAGTCAAGCATTGGTCAACCACAATACTGAGCACAATATTCAGCTCTTCCATTTGTCTTTCTTTATATTAAGAGCAACCTTAGCAATTGCATTATTATTTATTCGTGAATGAAATTGTCCATCATTCACAATATAAAAATGAACTACAAGTGGATGAAAAAATGATTTACGCATAATTTATTCTTTATTACATTTTCCACAGAAACTTGCATGAACTTCTCAAGCTATAATGTATCATTTCGGTGACAAATTGACGGGGTATCGGTGGGAAAGACATTGGTGGCGAGACGGCCAGTGAAGGGCAGAATTATGATCGGAATTCATCGAAATCGAATGGGACCGAGATAGAAGCAGGTAATCTGAAGCCATTAACTGTCCACTGATATACCGGCATCCTTAATCGACAACCCTGTGACTCCCATAATCAATAGTGCGTGCGGCGATCGAGCTCTAATTTCTGGGAACGCTGCACCGCCACCAGTTTCTGCGGTAATGCCCATAACGCTCGACTGATTGTGCTTCAACTGTCGTTTAACAAGCTACGAGGATATCGATCATTCTCTCTCCCTTACACCATTCCTTTCTTATCTCACAAAAATTAATTTCCCAATAAAAGAAAAAAGTCAAATTCAAATCGCCAGCCTTAGCACAGTTGTATAAAATGTAAGGAAAAATCCGAATTAAGTGAAATTCCATTTGAAGCAAAACGCTTTTAGACTACTCGGAGGTATCGACATAGTAGGAGGGTCGGAGTACCCCAAGCGATACCCTGAAAGGTATATCCGAGAGCTGTTTCAGAAACGAGTGATAGTTAAGGGTAAGCTATCCGGAGGGGTAATCGTGGTCCAGGGTAACGCGAGCACACGAAACGCTGGGATAGCAGGGTGACGTAAGATGTAACCCTACGACCGTAACTGTAACCGCCACTTATCTTGGGGCAGTCAGCAGTAATTGGAAACTGGACACCGAACTGGATGTGACCGGGCTGCGACGAAACAGTCATGCGATTTGTAGCGAGTTCGATTCCATCCAACTGGCTGGTTAGCGGACAGAATTAATCATCGAGGGATTAATTAGGCCGTGGCTCACGCCTCGCTGCAATTTTGCTGCTCGCCTGCTTGCTAACCATCTCTACCTTCGATACAGTTTAGTATTAAATGTATTTGCTGTTGCAGGTAGAAATGACGGGATTTCTTCAATACCTGTGCAACTGATTGAGTTTTTCTTATTTTAATATTTTAAATGGACAATCAAGGCCTGGGATTTGTAAAAATGTTATGGTTTATTTAGGACCGGAAATAAGCGCAGGTCCCTGCGACAATATCCAAATGTTTGTAGAAAATTTTCCCATCGCAATTTCCAAGCTCCAATATTTTGTTCCCATCGCAGCCTCTGCGAAAAACCACCCCCGAGGGAAAATACGTACTTGACTACGCGTAGCGGTAGCCATCGACGTAGCCTACCCTTTTACGAGCTCCGATACGACGTCGACGAACAACGTGGTGCGACGATGGCGCAAGACGGAATTTTGCTTGCATTGAAACAGCTTCACTTAACATTCTTAACAATCTTTAACATTCTGAGAAAAGTAAAGCAACAAGTTGTTAATTAAATAATTCTTTAGTATTCCAACGAGCAAATAAATGGCAACAAGCGGTCCATTTCTTTCCAAATCCACACCGAGTCATTCGGAATTGCCATTGACTGAAGAGTAGCGGAAAAAATCGTAATGCTATACCCGTGACATGAAGCGAACTGTACTTTTATATCGACGTTTCCCCCTTTGCGAGGGACTCGTTTCAAACGGTCATTCCAAATGGAAAATGGAATCATGCTAACAAGTGGACTAATACGAGCGCTCAAAGTGATGGGCTGTGCAAAGCCACCCCTTCCCCTACAAGGTGAATCTAGTTTGGGGCTTGTCCTACAGACTGAACACTCTGCCGTCGCCTATTTCTGTTACGTGAAACTTGCCGCACATGTTAATTAGCAGATATGGTTAAGCGAAGCTTGCCACCCTTCTTCGTCTTTCCTCCACGGTCATCGGAGAACAACTGGATGACCTATTTGAAAGGGGATTCGTGAGAGAAATGTGCCTGAGACTCTCGTTTTCGAGGGCGCATCTTCTTCTCGTCGATAAGGCGGATAGAATTGTTTGATTAATTGTGGAAAGCAATCTATATTTGGACAAGTCTATCTGCGAATGGACATTTTTTCCACGCAGTTCGACGAGCGTTTGATAGCTTTCCTGGAAGTTCCAGGAGACTTGTACGAGCGGTAGTTGCCGCGAGACCGCTCGTGGCGAATGACAAAAACGCTGAGACGCGTGCAAAGTTTTATTAGACGAGAGCCACGTTGGAAGAATATTAAATAGTAATCTCGAGCTCTATTCCTATCAGCGCTGGGTTCATATGGCCACTGGGGATAGTATGAAATTCGTCAAGCACCTCACGATCATTTTCGCAGGGGTTGCAAGCGAACGCAAAGGAAGCACTGGTTCCCTATAAAGGAGGGAGATGACTACACGATTAATAAGCGACAAAGCAGTCGGCACGTCAAACGCATTGCGTGATGCCGTGAATGTAAATCCGACGAGCCTTGATTATACGCTTGGAATTACGTGAACCCGTGTCGTGAAGCCGTTGATCGAGCAGGACCGTCCAAGACTAATTGCCCCGACGGAGTATGCGTTTCAGTGGCGAAAGGTAATGTGCAACAGTAATCGTCGACACGCGAGCATTGCGTGCAATAATAGTTTATCGGAATTTAGCCTTCAGTTTGCTTGGTAAACAAGCTTATGGCTAAAATGTGGAAGCCTTCCGCATTAAATAGAACATCTTTTAACTTTCTTTTATTCTTCTGAGATTAATGGAAATGAATCGAGGCTGCCTATAATCCCCATTTCGCCGTCGAATCATATGTTGACAGGTATACTATTATTCTTATCGAGCAATTCCTGGAGTCTATTTTTTCCGTCAAGCCCTTTCAAGGAATTGAGGAATTTAAATACATGTTTCCTTTGCCATGAAATATTTCCTTCAAGACTTATGGAATTTTAGGTCAACACGCCCAGGGGCTATTAAAATTCCTTACCCTTCTCATAGAGAGGCCGAATCTACCGCAACACTTTCAGAATGCCATCCCTATCCTCCAAAACGTATTCGATGAGGATCCAGGGAATCGCCAGGGGCGCAGATTTATAGGACATGTCAGATAATGTGGACAAAGAGCTCGCACGCTGATAGAATGAGCTCCCATAGCTCCGCGGGGATGAACGAAGAAAGCAGAAAAGCGACGATACAATCTCGACGATTCTCGTTGGTCGAGCGAACGATACGGCCGTAAATCACGAATCAGTGGCGATTGGTCTTAATTTCCTGTGGCTACGTGGTACGAAAGCTGATTCCTGGGAGAGGAATACACGGCGAGAGAAACGTGATTCCTGAGAAATTCTCTTGTTCTGAATTCGGGAAACATTACAGGTCTCGTCATATCAACAGAACTTGGGAGGATTATTCTGCTACAATTCCCTTCATTCATCAAAAATCGGACCAGTTCTTCCTTTATGTAGACTGAGATGAGCTAATTCGAGAAAGATATCGAGGAAGATATTTTAACATTCCTTTCGTAGATTTGATGAGAAAGGGATAAACTGATCTCTCCTCTATTCCGAGCTAAACTGTCGACCATTTTAGAGTATGTAGATTATTTTTTCGAATCACTTGCTGTTAAGTGTTCCTCTTAAGGGAGGCTGTGCAAAAGTGAATTTAAGCCCAAGCGAAACGTGTAAGGTAACAGATCGGAGATGAAATTCACAGACGTTGTTATGGGTGGGTACACAAGCCCTTAAGACTATCGGCAGATAGGCTACCTCAGGCTTGGCTGCCTCAAGCGTGTTTTCTCATCTACATCTCGGCACAGGGACTGCGAAAATATTTGATCACGTTTTAGGAAAATCTCACGCGACCTGGAAAGAACCCGTTGTTCTGCTGGCCTCCTTACAGCTGTGGATGCACTGCCCAGGCTTACAATCGTCCTTCGCTTAAGCGTCATATATGGTATCATTCCTCATTCACTGTACTACTCAAACATTTTTTTCCCTTTTGAAATACGTGAAGAATTTGATTGTCGAATAAAACAAATAAACATTTCAACACTGATAGAGAGTGATTAGGCAAGACTCGAGGCAAATTTAGCGACGAATGTTGAGGCAAGACGATAAACCAGTCAAGCCCCACACGTGTTTTTACGCCAAGTAGAATCTGACAGGAATTTCCGTGCTCTTAAAAGCCTCGGAAGAAACTTTTCCATGCACTTTGTCGAGCGTGTTTCGTGTCTTCATCGTGAAACTTGGGTAATCGAGAACTTGCTACTTCCTGACTGTCTATCATAGTGCCACACAACACCTTTATAATAGCCACCAGGTACTTTTCAATGTTCAGCGAAACCCGTACATCCGCTCGTGGTGAACTTGGAATATTTCCCAAGAAAGATCAGACGACATACGCTCGAAAAAATGAATGAACAAATTTTGCTTTCATTTAAGAAAAGTGTTATTATCATCATTAGCTTGAGTGTTGTACACGGTGCTGTAAATTTAATTTGATTAGTAGAATATCTTTGATGTTTTCAATAATTATACCCTGCCGCGGAATTATTAAACTGTCCCATGAAAATTCTTATGTCGCAAAAATGTCTTTCATGATAAAAATAAAAGTATGTATAATAGCCCACAGGGTGCGATTCCGTCGTGTACAGAAGGACCAACTTCCAGGCGTTTCCGATTTTCCCATGGCTGGTTGTCGCCGATGCCATACAGCTGAATTAAATGACGGTAAAGGCTCGCGATATAGTCTGCTCGTCGATGAATAATTCAACGGGAAAGTAGCTGCGAGAGGGATCTCTTTTTTAATGCTCTTAAAGAGGGCCGCGTTCGCTCTGTTAGGAAACGAGGGGCTGAAAATTGTTAAGTGCTTCGCTCCTAATTCTTATGGTCACAGCAGCTCTGACGTATCGGTGGTTCAAATGATATGAAGAGAAAATAGTGATAATTGTAGAAATTGAATAACCACCGAAATATTTTTAAGGGCGCTCTCATACTAAGCTACCAATAATGAAAGGAGAGGTGGATATAAAGGGCTGCAAAGTCCTCGAGGCACTCGACGCGATCTTGGATGCTCTCGAAGACTTCGAGCTCGATTAGGAAGCCTTGAAAGGCCTCGAAGAAACCGGAAGCCCTCGTTAGATCCCTGCCCCGAGTCTACGTCCGCCAAAACTATGCAACGAGAAATTCCTAATCCCCATAAAACCGTTATGCTCCCAGGAAATTATCCTGTACAATTTTTAATGAAGGAGTGGCAAGCGATTAGTGTTACGAAAGATGAATAAGGGCAAGGAACATTCGCAGTTCTGTCTCGTAGTATGCCACGGCGAAAATTGTTCGCTCTGGAGAACTCAATTCCGGCTGGAAAATAGGCAGTGCGACAGAACAAATGGCTAAGCCGTCCTGGATGTCGCTTAATAAATTGTCAGCGTGGAGCAGCGCAGTGTTTCGTCTTTCATCCTCTACCTCGTATATTCCATGAGATTCCTCTTCTCCTCTTTTTCTTCAATTTTCCATAACAATGTTACACGCGAACACAGAAAAAGACGGCTCCGAAAGAGCACTCGTTTAAAGGAATAGCTGCAAATGCAGCAATTAATCGACAAGCTATTCTCAAGGCACAGAGATTTCTCTGAATTTTTGTTCAGGAGATGGTTCATCGCTTCGAGCAAGTGTTTGGGGGATTGGCTGGCGTCGAATTCACAGTTTCGCCTATTTACACTCTCGCCAAATGCTTGGTGCGCCCGTCGTTAAATAGAGAATCCCGGTGTTTGCGTTATTCGCGAGCAAACAATCGGCAGAGGCGAGCAGCAATGATGG
Source organism: Holcopasites calliopsidis (assembly GCA_023838395.1). Taxonomy (NCBI): domain Eukaryota; kingdom Metazoa; phylum Arthropoda; class Insecta; order Hymenoptera; family Apidae; genus Holcopasites; species Holcopasites calliopsidis. Next base: position 184,255 of record JALHAQ010000068.1, read on the forward strand.
AAGAAAGAACAAGAGGTGTTCTTCTTCCGGTGTCTTTTATTATCATCCCTTTCGCTCGATTATCGGTTCGTAAAAGTTATGCAGACCGGACGTGCAGATTCTCTTTCCAAGTTTTATGAATTCGTTTTACGAGTCGCGTGCACTTCAGCGGTTTCTCTATTTTGCTCCGGACTTTCTTCTACGCAAATTACTTTTTATGTGTGCACGAGACTTTAACACACGTCTCTGTGAAAAGTAGGTGAGCAATAAAGGTGGAGTACGCGAACACAGCTCGATGAACAGAAGTGTATAATTTTTGGTAAAAATAACAATAAATTGCATCGCTTCCTCTTTGCGTTGGTTTAACTCTCGAGCACTTCCCAACATCTATTTACCAAGCTACTAACCGGTCAACCAATGAACGAATCGCCACGATGAATTTTTTCGGGACGTTATTAACAGAACGCAGGATTCAATTAACCGAGAACAACTTTAGGTTAACCTCCGCGCCATTTCCTACTGGCACGTTCCATTGGAACGTCCCTTCGAACAGTACCCTCATGCAGGGGCATCGGATGCTTCGCCACCAGCAGCAAGGAACCCGGAGCTTCTACGAGAAGTCAACGGAACCAATAAAAAGGGAAACACAGTAGGAAAAAGAAAGACGAGGGAGTAGGTAGAATGGGGAAAAACGCAGGATCTGGTGGTAGCCGGATAAACGGGCGGAGGTAATTTTCTACGGCAGCTCAGCTGCTGTCATTTCCTTTCTTTTCACCCCCTTAACTTCCACCCTTTCTCTCACCCTCTGCCTCTCGTCGAAGGAAAATCTAAGTACATTCATTGCTGTTCACCCCTTCTTCATCCCTAGCGGAAGCTGCATGTCTTCCTGTCGAACAACCGTTCCAAGACTTTTATAGCCATGCAACCGAAAACGAGATAATGTCGTACTGTTTCACGCCGGTCTTTCGTTTCCTTCCAGATTCCTTTTGTTTGATATAGCCCAGGGGTGGAGGATAGGCTACCCTCATGCAATTCTCGTTCTGAAGGCGGTGAAGAGGATGGTGGTTTCCGGGGGTCGTTGAAGATTTTCATCTCAAATTCCTAATCACGTGGGAAGCATTTCTGCGTGGGTACAAGTATCGGTGGCTATAAGGGGATGATTTTCATCTCACGGTTGGAATTTCGCTCTTCGAAATTGTTGGGACATGAATAATTTCTTGCGAGAAATTCAAGTTTGGTTGAATTGTTGCTTCTTTTCTTGTTGATTTTAAACGTCAATATAAAGGCACGGACGGCCATAAAATACCTGCTGTTAAAAATTTTACGAATAATTCACTAAGTAAAGTTCGCCGGACGAGTAACGAGCCGGCAGTCGAACTTTCAGAAAGCTCTTACGGCTTTAAGAGAGTTTGTTGCATCGTAAATGGCACTCTTACCGAGCTACCGTTCTTACATTGTCCATTTAATCGCTCGAGAATTAGCTGTTCCACCCCTTAAGATGTTACTTGCAATTAGCGGCAATTAATTTACTCTTGTACTGCTGTATACGTGCCAGTAGCGTTGCATTTTGTATCGTTCAAACTAATCATATAAAAATGAATAATTGCTTTTTGAAAGGCGAGATTTATGCAAGTCTTAATGTTTTTTGTTTAGTATACTAATTTATCAAAGCACAACACGAAGCACCATAAACTGTTTGCAAATGGTGCGCGGGCGTACGACGTATCGATTTCCCACGGATGTATGCAGAATGCAAATGGTCTTCTTGTATTCCGTATTCGTCGGGTTGCAACCGCGGTTGCTTAGGAATTCGAATGTCGATACATGAGGAAAAATAAGGCGATGCACCAACCACCCTCTGATTGATTTATACTCGGCGCATATTTATACGTTCACCCCTCTGTACATATTCGTCGAGCGAAGCCGGATTAAATTAAAGGCAGCATGGGTCGCGGCTACTGAATAATATTCGGCCGCCACAGAAGCGTTTCGTTCACGGAGAAATATTTCAGCTTCGTGCTTGGAAAAAATGCGAAAATAAAAAACCGTGTCCCCGTTCGGACGTGAGTTTCCCGGAAAGCGGCATTCGATTTAAAGGCAGGGGTGGTTTATATACATATAATGATTTGGAAATAGAGAAATAAAGTAATATTCTTTTCAAGTTGCGTGGCATGTATTGAAAAATAATTGAATAGAACGCGCTTTGCGATTAATAGTCTTTCCGTTATTTTCGTAATTGCGCGTAATCGTAAATGTCGCCCCTCCCGAACGAGCCGCAGTAACCGTTCGCTATTCTTCACCATCCTTCCCAGTCGAAGATAAACTGCATTCTTCTTGGCGGAAAAGCGGGACACAGCGCGGCGTTTCTCACTCCGCTTGGAATTCTATTCCGTGTAATGTAGAGGGGTGTGGTGGTCCACGGAAGCCTGATAATGCGTCGCGAGCCGTCCGCGGGGCTAGAGAAAAGGACTAGAAAGGATCAGCAGTCGCACGGTTAACGTGGCGAAGAGATGGACGGAATTTTCGGTTGACTGCCGCTTCCACTCGAAAGCTTAGCATGAAAAATGTTCGGATCACTCGTGCCTGTGCCGTGGAAGAAAAATCACATCTCAAGTTGCACCGAGCGTACCGAGGTCATACGGTGGATTACAACTGAAAATTCATTCATAGGCTGAATTTGTTTCGTCAATTTGTTGATTTTCAAATAATGGATAACTATGAGGTACAGCTCTCTGTTATTCTACCTGAATAGTGGATTTGCACAGTACTCGCAAAAAAGTATAGATCAAAAGGGGAAACTTATTGCTCGAAACACAAAGTACCAGCACGATATTCGACGTTCGACCCTCGAATTGTTTAAACGTACCCTTGGACGTCGGTCGATCATAGTTGTATCAATGGCATGGACCAAAATGGATTTCACCAGCGGCGCTATTCTATCGATAGATAATGGGGGTATTCTGGCAACAGTTTTATTGAGCCAATTTCAGCGACGTAACTCGTCATAACGAGTGACAGCGCACACGCAAATCCGCAGCTATCTACATTTTGACACGGTTGTAGCCGCGATAACGCCGCACTATCCGCCGCGAGCATTCTGACGAAACTGACCGTCGACTAGTTGCAAGGGAATTTTTAACCGACTTTCCATATGCAACCGAGAGAAGAATTGAGTGGAAAAACAGAGAAGCTGTGTATATTATATGTTCTTGAATGGCAATTCATTTCGAATCACCTTTTGCAATTCCACATTCTATGCCAATCAAGTATTATAACCATTAAGCCATAATAATTCCAGACGGTCGGCACTCGCAAAACCAAAGCCCAAAGTACATATTCAGATACAATCTTCCAGAGCCATCTCCAGCTTTCACGTCTCAGCTAAAGAATCAGTTATGGTCTTCTTGGACCTGTCCTGTTGGTATAGGAGATGATGGGATTGCAATTAAACAATCGTTTGACTGTCGGAGAAGATTTCAAGCTTGGCCCTATCTTAATGGTACACCGAAATGTGTAAGCGCAAATTCAATGTTGTGTATACAATTCAGTTTCGACAAGTCTACCATTCCTAATACACTTCATTTCTAATCTTTTCATATTACAGTTTCTCTCATTCTGCAATTTCTCAATTTATCGCATTTTTCATGAGCGTTTTCACAATTTATTTCACTAATTTTCGAACTTGTCAGCTTTTCGACAGCCCTTTTCCTGATCAATTGCAATCGTCTGGATCATCGAGCCAATTCTTACGTCTCGCTGCGCGATGTCCATACTCATTCAGATCGGCAGCCACAGGACGAACGATGCAAGGTGGACACTAAAAATGAATTCAATTGCTCGACGGAATTAACCCGATTCCAGGCTAGGGACATGGCCGCTCGTTTCGGTCGGCCATTCAATTTAGCTTCACGCAAATATCGTCTAGCCGAGGATGCTGCAGCGACACGAAGGGTAGGTTACTGGACCAGTGCGAAATTATATTTGCATGTCCTTTTTGGCTCGAGTTCGAGGGTTGCCTAACTTCTTGGCTGTGCAATTTCTTATTTATTTCGCGGTCCGTCAGTTTCGATCGAAAAGGAGTTTTAATCCGACAATCCACGAATCGAGGAGGAGAGATGAAACATGTATTATTTATCTGAATAAATAATATGGAAAGTACAGATAAAGTAGAAATAATTTCATTCGTAACGAAGGTCCAAAATAAATTTTTTCTTTCACAGTGATCAACTATTCATTTCACTGGAAGTTTGAACAACCCTTCCAAAGTTGGTCCCAGTGATACCGGAATCCAGCAGAGTTCTTTAATAGACATTTCTATGGAAGAAAGGAAATCGTGGTTTCGCACGAATTCCGCGGGACGAGCGTTCCCTGAGGGCGAGGGAAGCGAGTCCCGTTGGCGTCCCCTAAATTCGAAGAAAATTTATAGTAGTTTCTGGCGTTACTCTTGAAGTTGTGTCCGACAATCGGCTCGATGGTCCTCAACCTCATATACCTCGTATACCTCATACACAACAATACACATCTATTAGAAATGATTGAAACTCTTTTCGAAAAGCCGTACAAGACTTTCGTTCGTTCAGAAAAAAGGGGTTCCGCCGTCCCGAAGTAATCGTATCGTTGCGTGACGCCTGAGAGTTTGTAACGACGCAAGTTCCCGTTTCTATCTTGAGATGAACGCGCAGTTCGGTTTGAGTTAACTTGTAATTAGACGTGTCGCATCGTTGCTTTCACCCCGCAGCTCTCTTAACTCTTACGCATTCGCTTCTAACGTAGTTGACGTTTCAAACTGTGCACGTGGATGGGGAGGAACTTTGATTCTGCTTCGGAAGTTGTTGTCCGGATAGAAAACAGAAGATGGGGTGACGTCTTCATCGATAATCAGGGTTCACAGGGTGCCTAGCAGAGGCGGAGACCTATCGGTTTGTCGTTAAGGATAAATTGTGCGAACATGGCGCGAGTCGAGGCGACACGTCGATATCCGCCTGAGAAATAAATTCCGATGGGAGTGTACTTATCATAACGGGAATCCGATAACGGCAATAATATTCTTGTATAACGCTGGAATTCACTGGTCGCGCGACAATCTGACATTCTCGAAGATGTTCTTATTTGAAATCGTGAGGCATAAAGTGGGAGCCCAGGAAACTATTGTCAAAACTCGAGCCTGTTTGTTATCGTTGGACAGAGCAGGGACATGTTGAATCTGAAATAACTCACTGAGATTGTGTAATGGAAAATCCAATAATTCAGCATCGTGTAAGACAAAGGTCTGTTCACGGGAAGATTAAGCGCGTTTTCGTTTGTTTAAATGAAAAGGAGCAAAAGGTACCGGATGACAACCTGAGGACTTACAGTGTGGGTGATCATAAATTTCGATTTTTGCACAAGTTTGCAGGCGAAAAATTTGCTCTCTGAATCCTCTTAGCTCCTAATGGCGACTAATGAAGACGAACGCACGGCACAAGCTGCGGCGACCGCCACGTTTTGCGATATACAAATGTAACGCGCGTATTTCACAGCGTGTTTCATGCTACGGTGAAGGATGGGTGCGAGTAAAATGCGACGAGGCTCCGACGTTTCTCCATTTCCCTGCCACCGGACACGATGTACATCAGGGAACACTCTCACTCTGTGTATATCGTTTTTGTTTTTTTGTCGAAAGTCTAAAAATAGAGAACCGAATTACTTTTGGTGAGATAAAAAGTCTAAGGGAGAAAGTTGTATGCGTTCGAGAACGTGGAAGCTTCCTTTAAATTCATCCACGCCTTTGATACCGTTTTACGTCACTCAGTTGCAACGGAAGCAGAATTCAATTCGCATCACGACGTTTCCAATAGTACTCTATATACCGTCGAATTATACAGTGCTCTATACCGCGTTTTCGATACTGTGTTTCACCGTCGAAATGATATGCCCAACGCAGAAAGGTTTTTAGAACAAAAGATTTAGTTTCCATTTTTCGCAAAACTGGTAGCGAGTTTAAAGACGTATTCACGTGAAAACAGGTCGCGCTTGTCCTCGCTATCGAATCACATTAGAAACGTAGTAATAAACTCTGAAGACGTAGATCTATGCCAGCCCATAATTCAGGATAAACTTGTTACTGAAATTCCACGTTGCGCACCAGGAAACTTTTCCACCGGACAAAGGTTAGTGAGAATGCTGGTGCGGTTTCCGGAAAAGTCAAAACCGAGAAAGATATAGAATCCGTTCGATTGGTCATTGTGCCCGATAAACCCATGCTGCATTGATTTCGATATATAATTTCATTCTTTTACTAGATCTCCATTCAAGGCAAAGGTCCATTTTCCGTACGAAGAGCATCCATGCATTATCGATAAATGCTGTACTCCATGTATAATTTTCCTTTCGTTCTTTTCTTCCAGCTGGACGTTTATCATTTTTCTCAAAAAAATTCCAATGCGCAACATTTTCGAATATTTCCAATTCCCCTGCCCCTGGCTTTTTTTTTAAATTTCTTTTCAGCGACGCGAATTTATGGTATTCTCTGAAACAGGAATTCCTGTGTGTTGCAATCGGTAATTGAGAAATCAAAAGCAAGCCCTAAATCTGGCTCGTTCGGTCGTTTCCCAATTCCCTTTTTCCTGGCTAATAAATAGAATATGCAAGAGTGGAGGAAGAAAAGAATTTCCGTCCTACTGAATTTCCCAATTGGCGCAAACCCTGGTGTTCGCGTAACGACCTCATTAGCTATCACGAATGGCGCGTCGAAGATGACGCGGGAATCGTCAATCCCCGTGGAACGTTGCCTCGTTATCGGTCGTTCGTTGATTCGACGTCCGTTTATTGCAAAATTATACAGCGTTGAACAAAACTATAATTTCGCAATTCCAGCTTGGCCAGGTAGGAAAGCGGTCGATTCCATCGAAACGACATCGTTGAAACTGGGGGTTGATGATGGATAGAGAAGGGGTGGAGAACAGGAGGAAAATTCACCGGGCATGAAGTAAATGTACGATGATAACAAAGTTTTACGACGCATCGACCGTGTTTGAATGTGCAATTGCAGCCGGTGATACCAGCAGCTGCTCATTTTAGACTTTGCCTTTCTTCAAGGGGTGCTGTGTTCTATCGGTCGCGACATTAGCCCCTTGGAGTTTATAAATCTATATCGTTAAATATCATCGAATTATTTCTTCCCGAGAAAATTTCCTGCTTAGGAGTCGTGCGTTTGGACCTCGTAATGCTTTTTTTCGCGGAGATTGTTTACAGGGTAGTTTATTGTATTCGCAACATCTTATTATATCTTCTTAGAGGCCGTTAAGGGAATTGAACAGATACTACACACGTGTTTCGATAGAGATTGGTACTGGTCCATTTGTCAGAACAGTGTCCTCAATTTCGCTAGTCATCAGAGCTTTCCCATCGTCTTGCCAGCCACTCGGTGAGAGAAGAAAGAAGAGGATGAAGGAAGAGAGACAAGTTTGAAGCATAGTCAGCGTACCGAGAGTAGCTCTTCGTAGCTGCCATAATGAACGCGTCGAGGGTCATGAAAGTGACGCCACTACAATTTACGTTGTCTGGACGGTGTCGACGTCCAACGAGGGACACTTCAACGAAACCATCATACCTGAACTCTGGCCGAGACATCTACAATTGGATTGCGGCTAAGCAAAATACGCCCCCCCCCCCCCGCCCCTGTGTTTAACATCGAAATTCTCCAACCATTAGTCTGCATGTTATCCGTATTTCAAATACTCCTAAGGAGCTATCAAGCGTATCCAAACGTTTGACTTTGAATTGAAAGGGAGTGCAAGTTTCTCGATTCGATTGAGCTTCACATGATCGTGGAGGCAATAAAGGAAGCCGGTCTGTTTGTCTGTGAGGTTAAGCACACAAACTCCTTTAGCGCGTAAAGAAATTTTTCCCTCTTGCTTCTCCCCGTCGTCCCATCTTCAAAAGAGTAAATAATCTTTGCATTGGCTAAAAGTTACGCGGCTAACTCGATTTTTCTTCCTCTTATCAGCACTCGACCGAGGGTTGAAATTGTGGTGACTTCGAGTGAACCTCTCGTTGTATATCGAATAAACGTCCACGAAAAGATTCGTAGAAAAGGTCTAACCCCTTCGAAACGTTCAGCTTGGTGACTACTTGGTCCTAAATTTTCTAGATCGAGATCCTTCTAGGGAAAGTTAGTCCACAGAGAGGAAGATTGGGATACTGTGTATGGTCCATCGTCGCGACTCATATAAATCCTAGGGAATACGATTAGCAATATTATCTTGTTATAAAGTTGTTTTCCTTCCTTCAAAAATTGGAATATCGTGATTATTTTCGAGGCACCACTCTTGATGAAAATTCCATATGCAAAGATTTCCTCTGTATTTTAGTGAATGCTCCACTTAACAATTAATTTTGTGGACCCTAGTTTTTTAATTATGTTTATAGTTGTAGTATAGAGAATTCTCAGATGAGATTGGATCGGTTCATTCTCATTTTCTTGATGTGGGAAATCTGATAAGCGAAGACAGGTGCGTGACAGCGATTCATCGCTGCCCATGCTTTATCAGTGGAATTCGAAGATCGAATGTTAATTGTCAGCGTTCGCCCATTGCCGTGGTTAATTAGCGGAGCGGGTTCGACGAACGTCGATAACGAGGGAAAACGACGATTGACGTCCCCCACGAAACAATGGAAACGTTGAACGTTTAACGCTAGATCGACCTGACTGGAAAAATATCGATAGCCGTTCCAGGTTCCGTAATTTCCTGTCCCTCGTCTTCCTCCTGGTTCTGTATTCTTCGTTGACGTTGACTTATTAATTATAATCTGCTGTTGACTTGTTAATTTTCATGTTTCTCGAATACCTCTGAATAGTTTCGTCTGCGCTCTTTTATAGTAAAAATATGAAACTGTCGCATTAGAAACTATAAATCCATTTTAACACTGACCACATATTACATTGAAAAAAAGCTGTATCGAATTATATTGCCACGAAATAACTTAGATATCGATTTCCCAGAATATTTCCTGCGTTCAATTAGCAGGAAGGTAAATTCAAAACGAAAATACAGCTGGGCGATAAACTTTGCACAAACCGGAGACTTGCTGCATGAATTCCAACAAAGTTCCGGCCGGACCCACGGTAATGATCGTAATTACGTTTTATCGAGAACGAGATGCTACATTGGGCACAAATTATTGTCTCAGTTTTTGCAACGCAACAATGGCGTTGCGTTATGCCTATTAATTTTGGCCGACGAAACTTACTCCAACACAATTCGATAAGTGTCACCCGTAGCAGATGTTACTTTTGTGTACATGGAAATTATTGTATAAAGTCTGTGTACTGCGTTTCTATCGTTTCCTGTTCTTTTTTTCTTCGGGGATTTTGTTGTGCCATGTTTTAGAAGGGAGTACGTTCTAAAATCGTGCCTCGATATTGGAAAGCTACAGCTGGTGGAGGGTTCTTCGAGTAAAATTGGAGGTGGGATCTGGAAGCGATACGCTTTCCAATTTTCCTGCTTCCGCTTCGGTGTTTTCCATTGGCTCATTTTCGGTTTCGATGACTTCTAGATTGCCGCAAGAAATCAGGTGTTGTACACAAATATTGTCACGCTCTCGCTGAGACAATTCCATGAAAAAAAAGCTGGAGCGATCGATGATATGAGTGTAGTTTAAACACTAATGATAGTACAAAAACGAGCAACCACGTAATTTGTTCGTATCGTACTACTTTACAACAAAGTGTTGTTAAAAAATTCCGACCATATATTTCCGACCATATAGTTCGGTTTCGATCGATAATAGGCGCAACCGCTACTCTCAAAACACGTACCTTGTGCTCTCATAAAACTTGTCTTAAATCTCCCAGAAATATTACGCAATTTGTGGTGAAATTACTAAAAAATTGCACCCCAGTTCGATGATTTGTATATTCCTATCCCTAAAACATGCATTGCGCTCTTCTAGAGTTGGAAAACCGACATCGTTTACTTTCTTTAATTCTTGAAAATGTGTTAGAGAACGACGACTATTATTTCCTCGAGGACTTTGAACTTTCGATAAAATTCCAACTTGTATAAAGAAAATAAATTATGCAAGGGTCCTCTCTATTTGGGGGTGCGAATAGGCCGAGGAAGCTGGTATACAACGGTCGTAATCGTATCCCTGGGGGAATAACTTCGTTATCCAAGACGCGGCAAGCCGGTTTGCCGGATGGAGACTGTCTGTTATCGGATGTAGCCCTTCAATTCCATTTCGTGACTGCGTCGTTACCCTATGTTCGCGCAAATGGACTTTTAAATTATCCCCAAAAACGAACCAGTCCGCGTTTCTTATCGGTCTGTTCGGTCTCGGATTGTGCGAATTTTCGTGGTTTGTCGAAACTGCACAAGATATGCAATACGCGATGAACTCGAAGAAAATAAATGAACTGTCCTGGGAAAATACATGAGACGGTCTGAAGAGCATTATATATATAGAATTCATAAGAATGTAGGGAACAACAGGAGAGTGGAGGTGTCCCTGGAAAGGTACGACTGCAGGTTCATCCTCCGGATGAGGAGGAGATGAACCATTAACGTCCACGTCGGAACAGGAAAGTGACTAGAAATGTGCTGACATAATGCTGTTACCGTGGCCATGGTAATCGAGTTAGGCGCGGTCGGTCCCATTTTCACCCTGCTACTACTACGCTTGTTCCATGAAACGTACTAAAAACGCCAGCATAGAAATTCCTAATTCTGCTGTGCGCTATCAACGAACTACTAAAACCCCCACTTAATAAATCTTCAGAAATAAAATTGCACAACATCCCTCGTCTCATTTATTTACCACTTGAAACGTTGTGCATTGAATTCCGAGCCGCCAGCGACACATTGGTATCTGTCTATTTTAGTATGACTCTGATGAGTCACAGAGCAGTTTACTGTGAAATGCTTTGTGATTCGCCACGATTCTGCATCGCGCTTTCCGGATATTTTATTAACACGAAGAGGCTTGGAATTGCGAATTTGGAAGCCCACAGCCACTTTGCAAAATGTCGCTGGCTTTAAAGTATTCTATGAACTTTAGCATTCTGATAGCGAACACACACAAAGCTCGCAGGCTTTCAAATGCATCGTTCAACATTCCTGCTGCTGCTGCTATAAGTCTTGGATAAATTTTCAGCAGGCTACACAGTGTTTTACACGTTGTCAATTATGTTGCACAAAGTGACGGTCTAGTGGAGACTATTTTGGAGCAGTTGAACATTTTTCAAACATTCAGGAATATCGTAGAATAATTTCAGGAAGTTTCCCAAGTTCTATAGGCCGGTAGACGTACTTGAGGACCATAGAGGATAACTCAATAAATTTCCGGCTGCGAATGGAGTTTTGCACTTTTCGAGAGCAACGAGGACCCCGCCCTTTTCGCCGCTACTCGCACCTACTTGCCGCTACTCGTACGCGAATACTCGCCCCGATCCCATTTGTTCCTTGGCTGGCCTTGTGCTTGACTCTGAAATACGCCACCACACCTCTTCGACCACGCGGTGCAACTATTGTCCAGCAGGAAGCTAGTTTCGTCCATTCCTCTCTTGAGATCTCCACGTCTATTCACTCCTAGCACAAATGCGATTTTCACCGCTAACCCACGCGAAATCGCCCCACGGAGACTAACCCACAGCAATTCTATTAATTGACAGCCATGCTAGGAAGCGTAACAAAATGATCAGGTGAGTCTAAACTTTTTCCCCGTTCACTTAAGTAGTCGAAACAGTTGGCAACATGGTACACTGCCACCGGCTTTCCACGCTTCTGTAAAGAAGAAGAAGGAAACGCCAGTGGACGAGCCGCGGTAGGAAGGCAAAGAACAAAGTGCAAGGAGTCCACGAAAACGAAGTGGGAAAGGGCTTTCTGAACACTGGACCAAGGGTGGCTGGATGCTTGGGGAGGGGTGAGAAACCGAGAGAAACGCCAGCTGAAATGTCCTGTTACAGTTTCGCGGTCTGCCCGCTGCCAAACGGTCCAAGTATTTCACGTCGATGTCTCAACAAGTCATCCAACTTTGATACTTGGCAACCTAATTACTGAACGAAACCGACATCTAGCAACGACGCTGTCATTAAGCGGATCAACAAAGTCTCGATGCCGCTTAATGACCGTGAAACGGTTTTGCAGATTAAAACGAAGCTTCTGCAGTTTTGCTGCAGGGACCTTAGTAATTAACCGATTGTACTTGGCGACTGTGGGTCAATCGTTTTAATAAGGGCTCGTTAGTTCTTTCAATCTTGTTTAGAGCTATTAAATCTTCCCTTATGGTTGATTAAAGGGTGCAGGGGAGAAATTTGATTAACTGCATCGGGATGACAGGATAGTATTTTTCGGGTGAACGAAGAAGGAAGTTGCTGCGATATTTCTGAATTTCCGTAGAACTTAACACAGCTCTAGATCGCGCTTTGGATTGTAGCCAAAGCGGAACGATCGCCGCTGCCAAACATAGCCCGGTTGAAAATTGGAAGCCTGGAACTTATCGTTTTATTTGCATCCACTGTTTCGTTTCAATGAGCATCATTCAAATTCTTTTGCTCCAGGCGCTGATGGCGTAACGGAATGCAGTCGTCAATGGGGATAGAAAGGTAAGTATTTTAGCAAGAGAAAATAAAGAATTCACAAGTTTCATTTCACGAACGTTAGGCATGCGATATGCCAGAGAAAGAGAAAATGCATTTCGAGTCTGAAATTTATGGCGGTTGGTGAACAAGGGCGAGACAATAAGCTGAAGCAAGGCACGCGAAGATTTTTCGATTCTTTCGTGACACGTGAATTGAATTCGAGCCCACAGAAGTACACGCATGGAAGTCAGAAAGCATCTCGTGTACGTTGGAGACGGGTTTCTTCAACGACGCGGAGGGCTATAAATTCGTAGCTCTTCGTGGACTGGACATCGCGGACGATTTTAACGCGAGCTTCGCCAGCCTGCCTCATGAAACTCGGATTTTGTCTTTTGTACTCGCGAAAGCGTATATCAGTAAATAAGTAGCTGACGCGTCCCATCTCCGTCCAGGTGCGTGCGGATCAAACCAGGTGAAATACGAGGCATGTATATCGGGGGACGTTGCTAAAGCGTACGTTGCCATGACTTCTTTCGACGAAGAGATAGAAACTTTTCAGTGTGTTGGAAAAATCGTCCTCCTCCTGACTTTCTTTCGTTTTTGTTTTTTTAATTTATAATACATTCTTTGTGGATACTCATGGTATCACAGTATAAAGTGTGTTTTATTTAGAATCAATGCTCTTCTAACAGTATTCCTTTTTAAATGTATACATCATTTATTTGAAATTTCAAATGTCCAGCGAAAAGTCCAATATGTACTTCCCATCATGATTAAGAATATACATACCTCGATCGGGGGAACAGTTTCCAGGTGTTTTGCTCTTTAAAGTTTAAGATAGATATTCCAGTCACTAGAACTCGTTCCTTTCCCGGTGCAGAAGAAAAAAAGAGCCAGTGGGGGGACACGGAAAAACTTGAGGCTTTGATTTCACGTAGAAAAGCTGATTGATCGACCAGAAATCCGCGGATACCCAGAGACATTTCTGGAATGATAGATGGTTCGCGCGATGCAGGACTCTCTCTCTCGATCTCTTTCTTATCTGGTTTCACCAGACTGATCGAGCAAGGAAAATTTTCAGTCTGTCTAAATTGGGAAAAAATTTGGGCCTCGTTTTAGACACGTAGTGTGAAGCTCGTTTGCATAATTGTTGTTCGTGTTTTTACAGTGAAACGGGGTGAAATGAAGGGCCTGCGAAAAGACAGCACGAGACATCGCACCGACGAAAACAAGAACGAAACGCAAGCCGACTGGCGAACGTCTGTTGACGGAGGCTCATTGTTTCTGGCTGCACGCTTTCACCGGCACCCTTTTAGCGCCCCGACTGCCAGGGAACATAACCCTTCTGTTTCGCCTGAGGGCTGCGATGCTCGAATCGAGCGCGGTTCGGTGATAAACGAGCGGCGATGAATGAGCGACACACGTGTGAGGCAGCGGAATCATAGATAAAGTCTTCCTTTTGTTCGATTATAGGTCGGTTTCCGTAAGATGATGCTATTCGAGGAAGTGGATATTGATTTCTGCCTCTACAGAGGTGATTGTGAAATTGGGGGTGTGTAAAAAGTGCTTCTGGAATGAAAGCAGAGTTTCCACGATGAAAAGATACTTTGAACTGATGAATGAAAACGTTGTACGATGTTTATAGATGGGCAAGAAATTATAATGTTCTCCAGAAATCATTTGAATAAAAAATAAAACAATGAATCGGTGTCGCTTATTTATGGGAAGGTGCAAAGTAACAAGCAACACTCGCAGACCTCTTCAAAGTGGGAGGGTTTCCTTACAATTTTATACCCCTCTTTCGTCTGACGAGGGCTTTCAACCCAACTCCATCGCCCCTACAATCTCCGATCCCTCTTCATTGCTCACGTCCGAGTGCTTACGCGTTATTTTTCTTTTTGCAATTTTCACAGCCCCCCGCCGTCGCCCCTTGAAACAGTAGCCTCTTCTTTCTCACGGCGCCACGATTTTCCTGCTCGTTCTGCACCCCGCCAGACTTGTTCCCCTTATTAGTCCACGTCGGAGGGAAGCGTCGAGGGATTTAATAATTCCTCGTTAATTGAGACGAAATGCGTGCAATGAAACATCCGAGGCTGCAATATCGTGGCTAGACGAATTAGGACGGAACTATTAGCCTAAATTTCCCCGTCTTCTTCTCCTGGCGTTTGACCACCAGCGTATATTTATCAGAGTGCGAGATTAAAGCCAAGATGATATCGAGTTTAATCCTGTGCGGGAAATAAAAGTGCATCCCCTAATTAAATCATCGCGCCGATATTGAACCGAGTTGGTACGATGCAAAATCTCTTTCTCTCTTTGGAACAAGTAATCCAGAAGCGGTGCAAAATTGATTATAGCCTCGATAGGCAGCTATTTCGATTGTGTCAAAGCCCTTTCGAATTTATTACAGATACAGTGTTGTTTCATTTTTTCATAGAACGCGACATAAAAGCTGAACAAATATAATCTACACGAATTTGAAAGAGCAAATTACGAGCCGGCCGTCGTTCCATACAAGTCTCGGCAACGTGATCCCGTTCCACATTTGTGCAGTGGTAGCGGAAAAACATGCGCCACCACAGCCACCCCTCCATCCCTGGAATCTGGAGTCGCGTTTCAATTGAACAACCCTTTACACGATGCGTGTGTCACGCGGACGGCTCTCTTTTTCGCTGGCAAGTCCGAAACGCGATTGTTTGATGCGTGTGTTGACGCTTGGGGATGGGGAGGTATCGTTTTCATTAGCCAGAAGTTTATGCAGAAATATTGTAGTCGTCGGTGCGTCTGACCAGAAATTCAGCTGCACTACTTAACAGCGGAAATAGAAGAATTTTAGATAACACAATCTTGGAATTTAAAAGTTCACATATTTCTGTTGCTTTACCAGACTCTAATGAATTTTGATGGGGACTCGGCGTTTGTTTCCTCCGCTCACCCTGTGTGAAAAATACAACGACATTATTCCCGCCGCGATACTCGATGGATATTCCTGTTTTGTAGCAGAAACTACCTCTGCTTCACCTGACCACAATTCACCTAATTAAACTTTCCTGCCTAATAAACGAACATTCTACACGAGCCTACCGGTAATCATCTCTTTGGCGGTCGGTGGGGCGCTCAACGAACGAGCCAAGGGGTAACACGCCCTTGTCGGTGCACAAGTGCAAACTTGAGGGATTGTCGTTTAAGCTGGTTAAGTGTAACGAGGCTTCGAGCAGCCCCTCAAAGAAATTTAATTATCAGCCGGGTGAAAACAATAACGACTTTCCCTCTGCGGGGGATGCCAATCCTCCCTGTTAAAGGGATGAAGCGATAACCCTCGACCGCCGATTTTTCCACGTGGAGAATTTTCGACAAAGTTTCGCCCGCTTGTCGATGAATTTTTGTTTGAATTATTCCGTAATTACGGATGCTCAAGTGGTAACGCGGAAAAGAGGAGAAGTCTGGGTGGTACGCGGTTGTGAATGCAATGCGGTCAAATGCGCACCTTTGACGAGGGCACAGTGCTCTGCTTGAATTATGGTGCCATTAGGATAAGAATGATTACACGCAGCCACGAGTTTCCGGCTGAAGCGTAATTAAGAGCGGCCGATCGAGGTGTCGGCTTCGAGGGGACGGAGATTCACTGGGGAAACCGTGTGATTGATTATCGTGCATTCCATCTTTTTTCCCGCTTTCTTTTTTATTCACCTCTGGAGGCTGGGGAAAATTTTGCTGCTTCATCCGGCCTTCCTTTAATTATTCCACCATTTTACCAATAATCTGTTTCGTGTTAAATAAATATTTGGCACAATTCAGCCGAATGGACCTAGAATGTGGTTCTTATAAATACACTTATTGAATGAATAATTTGATTTTTTGCTTATAATTGAAAAGTAAACTGACTAGCATAAAATAGGAAAATATTGGACACGCAATTATGTATATGGGGAGTTTTATACTTTTACGCTCCCAGGGCAAGAAAATATTCCACAGCCAGCCTTAATGAGGCCGAGAAAAGGTAAAGTCTCTTTGAAAAAAGTACGCGGATATTTCGGCTAATCCAAATGCTGCAGAAATATCGATAATTATCGATAGTTCTTCATCACTAGCTGGAAGTAACAATAATATTTTCCAATTTATCTGGACCAGTAGTACGAAGCTTCATCGAACGAGTGCCTACCGGCTGTGAAAAGAAAGTTCCATCGGAAGAATTTCTACGGCTATAACTTCAGCGATCGAGAGTTTCCAGTGTGCCTTTAGAGAGGGGCTCTTAATCAAAACGTCCGACCTTATTCTCCATATGTTCCAACTAGGGTCGAGTGGCCGTCGAAAGGATAATTCCGTGGAAATTCAGCTTTAGACAATGCAGAAAGTAGGAAAGGTATCGTCGCTACGGCGCAACGTCGACGACATCCTTACTCTCCTGCGGGTCATAATTCAACCGAGCCAACTTCTCCAACTTGGATTAGTGATTCAATTTGGTTCGATAGTAAATCATCTTCGAAATCGTTTTTTAATCGGGACAACTTGCGAGACGACAAACATTCATGCCATTCCTTCGTTCCTTTTGATTTAGCGCCGAAGAAGAAAACGACACTATCCTAATCTATTCTAGTCTATTAAAATCTAGTTTTCCTACGTCCAATCCGTGGAATATGGGAGTTTATTCTACTTTGCGCAATCGTGAAATGGAGGATTATGATATAATTGGTGCTGGTATACTCGAGGGAAACAATCCGTGCACAGTACGAACTCTGCAAGGCAATAGAACCTTGTTGATGCTCTTATTATGCTATCGATGAATGGGCTGCAATTCTCCGGATATTGTTGCATGAAGATAGATCTTTGTAAACTACGTGGTGCACAACATAATCCAAGAATTTTAACACAAGGAAGATCATTTTCTTAAATAAAAACTTGCTGTGAACTGAACTTGTCCCTCTTTGTTAAGAAATTATTTTACACTTCTCTTTCCAGTTATTTCTGCCAGGAATACGAATATTATTCGTTTATCTTCCCCCTGATTTGTTTGGCGGCTCAATATCTCCCGCTGCAGAAACTTGGCAGCAAGTAATCCTAAGAACTCGACCTGCACCGAGACAATAAAGGCGAGTCCATTGTGTTTCCCTTCCTGACTAGAAGAATAGGAAAGGCAAGAAGCTCGATATAAAATAATACGTGTCTGACGTTACCCCACCCTTTGATAAAGGGAGTAAGTGATATAGAGGGGTATGTTAAGCAGGAAAAGAGAATAAAGGAATGGTGATTCGTATTCCGTGTACGAGCCAACTATTCACCTGAAGTCAGAGGGGAGGCTTTTGACGTGCCTCCACCACGAGCTCCCTTCTTTCTCACGAAGGATAGACAAGTGGAACGATTTAATTCTTTTACCATCGATGGTCGAAAGGAAAGCAAAGATAAGTCACAGAAAATCAAAATCAAATTTCATGAAACGCAAAAGTCTGTGCAATTGAATACAAAGTACCACGTCCGTCTCATTTCTTCTCCCTCCTTCGTTCTAATATCCTCAAGGATAAATTCACCCCAACTATTGTAAGCCCTGAAACCCCTCTCCACTCCTCGTTTCTCGGGGAAAAAAAATAGGAGAGATGCGCGCCAGAAATACAAATGGTGCTTGATCATCGCCCAGCATTAGGCGGATCTAGGATTAGCGATATAGTGGCTTTCGAGGTCCAAGGGAACAAGGGAAGCCACTTTATCTTTCATTCACCCCGCCGCGCCACGCCGTGCCGGTCGAACAAATAATTTCACGGATGGCGACCTCGAAGAGATTCACGTCTGACCATTCCATAGATTATTAGTCGTTGACTGGGAAAACTTGCCACCGTCCTTCTCCATCGAAAGTTTCACTCGGGAAAGTGGCGAGATCAATGTGATTGCCACTGTCTCCTTCTCCTTGTTCTTTTTTTTTTATCATCTCTTCACCGTTCCATGTTCCTTCTTTGAATCGCAACGAGAAGTTCGGAAAGAACCAGAGGACCCTCGGTGTAGGTGCATTAACCGAGTCTGAACTTTCGCCTGGCCTTCCATTAGACTGAACACCCTCCTGAATACGATATATCCGAGGAAACAATGACAGCCTGGCGAGTGTCTTTCAATGTTCGAGAATTCTTGACAGACAAGTTTCAAAACGTATCATAAAATTCTGCCAGAGTGCTTAATAATGAACTAGAAGACACGTTTCGTACCGTTGTCTAAGCTGGTACATTTAATAATTAATTCTTCAGCTTACTTAATCATAAATCTCTTTGGTCTATCGTGAAATTGCATGAAATATATGTAGAATAATGGTCGAAGCATTTCGGCATTTTATTAATCACTGGAGAACTAACACAAAGATCAGTAGGTAGGATTAAATCATTTCCGAGGACGTGGCTGTCTTGATGGAAAAAAGGAGCCACGAAAACTTGTTGGCGGAGCAGTCTCGTGACGAGTAACGAATCTTCGGTGAAATGATTTTAACGTTTCAGCTAATTAATTAGAGTTAATTTTACATCAGATTTCATTGATGCACCACCATTGAAATATAATCGATCTAAAAATGATATGCAACTTTTCGAGCAGTTTTAGGAGCATATAATTTCGGACTCGGTCTCTCGATTTAGCGACAATGTGTCAAATAGGCACGGGACACCCCTCGAACGTCGTAAGACCATCAGACACGTGTAAGCCAGCAACAGGCTATTAAGCACGTGTAATCCTTCATCATCGTCTTCCTGACTTTTCACAGGATCAATTCGATACCTCCGGTTACTGCTACAAATGCCGGATACGCTTTTAGCTTCTAGTTACTAGGTGACGTAACAAATCTACATATTAACAGTTTGCACCACTTTTTTCAGTGGTGGATCGTTAATTACGGCAGAAGTGTGCATATCTGTCACGGTTTCGCATTTTGGACAGCTGTTCCGGCAGCAGGTAGTCACGGTGCCGCGCATACTTGCGGACTAGCGTGCTCTGGTTTCCGGCTTCCATTTACATCTGCACAATGTTTCATTGCCGAAACAGGAACGTGTGCAGGCCGCGAATGAGATGAAAACGGTTTGACCCGAATCTTAGAGAAACGTCGCTGTTGCGAAGAGAGTGTCCTCCGATACACGCGTATGGGTTATGTACGTACACTTGCTCTATGACCCATATTCTTTCGGTTCTGTCGTTGCTAACGTCTTGCATTTCCTTTAGCACGGCATTTTGCGAAGCTTACAATGAACAATGCTCGCCGAAGCATCGTAGCAATTCCTCTGAACGAACGTTGGTACACGTAGTAATACTGTTTCCGCATGTTCAATGTTTGGCTTTGATTTTCTGGGCGATCGAAGAATTTGTTGCACGGTTGGAAGATACAGAATAGTTGATCGCGGTCGTGGATCATCGTGAACTAGTTGCTTAACGATTGACTGCATTCCTGGGGGAGCTTGAAATACAGGAATTTTGAGCAACCTGGCCGAATGCCACGTACGTCATGAAAGATAGATAATTTCAGTGAAATGTTGACAGTTCCCTCTTAACGATGGGAATAATAATTGATTCAGTATAAATTCTATTTTCTCATTACAATTTTAAAACGCGTGAAATGTACTTTTTTATGTTCAATCGAATTGTTGAATATGTTATGTCGTTAGGCCTCACGTTAATAGAAATTTTCTTTGAATGCTTGAAAGAAATTTTAACACGAAGCCGGGATTCCAAGTAAAGTACTCGATCCAGTGACCTCCT
Source organism: Holcopasites calliopsidis (assembly GCA_023838395.1). Lineage (NCBI taxonomy): Eukaryota > Metazoa > Arthropoda > Insecta > Hymenoptera > Apidae > Holcopasites > Holcopasites calliopsidis. The sequence goes on from JALHAQ010000068.1 coordinate 204,512, forward strand.
TAATACACGAGAATCGAGGTCTTTAATTTTTGTAAAGTAGTAAAACGTGCAGAACGACTCACCCATAGCTGGCGCGTAGATGTTCAAGTAGAGACAATCCTCGCTCTGGTTTCGTAGATGTGGAAGAAGCCTCTTCAAGTACTCCAGACGGCCTTTAGGCATTCGCTCCAGCGCTTCTTGTTCGTTAGAGATGTCGGGCAACTTTTGAGGACAGACTGGACCGACTGAATCCGATAATCTAGAAAAAATGGTGGAATATTCTTGTAACAGAAGAATTTCTAAAGAAGGAGATGCCCAAAAGTAGAATTCCTCAAAAGTGATAGAACTTTCAGGAACCGGAACTTAGAGAAAAGGGAGATTTCTGTAAAGGCGAGGAATTCCTGAATAATGGGAATCCATGACAAGCCCGGATCTATAAAAAGGAAGACTTGGAATAGGAGCAGCAGCACCGAAAATGGAAGAACCCTAATAATTCAGTCCACCGGTTAGAGTACTTGGTATTTAGTTATTATAATTACGCGTGCCGACGGTGCTGTACAAGAAGCGCTCTTGTTTTAAGAGTTTCTCCTAACGTATGGAAACGAAGGTCTTGTATAATTGTGTTTCCGTTTTTGTCTTGCCAGCACGACCGAGTTCCTAGTATTTAGGTATCGTTAGCCACGGTAGAATACACGTTCAAACGTGTATTAGAGAATTTTTGAAATGGCAGTGGCCAAGTTAAAAATTGTTTCGTCGACGCTCGCGAAAATTCTACGAAGTAGTTTAAGTACATTTTTCAGCCGGGCTGAGCAAAATGACGGGCTGGTATGTACGCAAAGACATGCAGCACGGGGCCGAATACTTGAATGAATTTCAATGGAGCAGCTTGACATAACTGCGCGAGAAATATACCAGTGAAATGCACTCAAGGATTCCCGTCTTAAATGGATCCTGGTAAGTGGAATATTTTTTAGAAATCAAGCTTTCCGTACCGTTCCCAGCTTCTAGCATTATTAACGCAATACAAATTCAAAAGCGTTTGGAGTTACTAAACTTGCCGAACAAAAATTCTATAATAAAAGCATCCTCTGGCAGAATACTTTGGTGGATTAAGATAATTCTTGTAAATGGCAGCTTTCACGGAATATCATATTATTTCGCGAGTTAATGCAGCACAAATGTAATTCAATCGCATTGAAAATACTTGTGACTTGAAGAAAGATTTTCAATCTCCAAGTTACTCCAAGTTAAAGTTTTTTAATAGTTTCAATTTAACTATATCTACTAATTGAACTGAACGAAGCTGAATTATTAGATTTATTTCCATGAGATTAGTAAAAATAGTTGATTAGTAACGGATGGTCTATAAAGGAGAAACAGAAATTCCCCACTCTCGACAATATCCGCTTTAACATTCTACAAAATCTACCGTTTCAGCCGTGCTTCTTGAAAAGTCTAACACATTGCTACCACCCTTTCTACACGCGTCCACTATTTTCCCTTTCTAAAAGATGAATTGCAGGAAAAGGAGGCAGGCTTTGCGGGGCGGTGAACGCAGAAAAATCTCTGTAGGCTCACCTGACTCCATCCCACGGGCTCGGTGCTCTGGTCGGCGAGAATCTGTTACCTCCGACAGGAGGGGTGGCATATGGTATTCCAAGATAGACATCGATCGGCTTGAGGAATTTCGCGTACTCGAAGGACCGTATCACCCCCTGTACCTCGCCGTACCTCGTTTGAACGATCCGTGGATTTAACTTGCTCTTGATCGAGAGCGAGAGAGTGGGCGGCGCAATCAGACAGACGAGAATCAGAAAGAGTTCCATCTTGCTCCTCTCCGCACCCGACAGCTGCGCGTCTCCGCCACGATTACCCAGCGGCCACGCACGCACACACACACACACACACGCGCGCGCGCGCGCGATCGCGGTCGATCACCTCTTCCCGCGACGATCTCTCTTCATTTAGGCCTCCGCGAGAGCCAACTGCCCGTCATACCGATATGCGAGTTCCCTGAAATTTCAATAGCCTCCCTGTCAGTTGCGAAGCGAAGAGTATAATTTTTCGTCGATTAGACGATAGTGGGTCGAAATTGGCTGTGAACGTTAAGGATAACTGATCTTTCCTTCTCTTAGCATTTCTTTCTTCGCGTCGTAGAATGAGCACACTTTTCAACAGGTTTATGAACAAATCTCCATACATGAAAAGTCGAATTTTATTTGAAGAACGCCGGATAGGTAACGTCTCCACTAATTGAACGATCTTAATTCCTCTTGGCCGGGATGAATATTTAACGAGGTCGTAAATCAGGCGAAAATCAATCCGATATCGATCCTGCCACAGGACTAAGGAGCACGATAAAACGGGTGGAAAGTGGCCCGAGGCGAGGAGAAATCGAGCGTACTCGTACATGGAACCATTATGGAAATCAGTACTTATCAGTCACGGAGCGAGGGGCAAAAGGGATGGAGCAGCAGCGGGGGAGAAAGGAAGGAGAATCGGAGTTCAGTGTCGTCTAACTAGATCACGTACTCTTCGTCATCCGTGTGCTCGCAATGAAGAGCAGGAAGAAAGAGATAAGATGTTTCAGACGGGCTGCTTATCAGCAGTGCTCGAATCTTCCTACTAAAATCTATGTGGAAGATTTTTGACCGTCCCCGAGAAGGAGATATTTACGAGTCCCGCAGAACGGCCTGGGGGATTACAGGAACGACGTCATCGAATTCGATCATCGTTTCTAGGGAGATAGTGGTTCTCAGTAGATTGGCTCAACTCTTGCTCATTTATAGCTTTTATGTTTTCTTATTCTTTGTGTTTTCTTCTCTAGGCTACTTCGAATGAAATATCTTGATAGTAAGAAGCATTCCTATTCTCCTAATTAATCACGGACACTTTTATTATTGTGCGATCATACTTTTTGAGGAAGCGTCAAAACGGTTTAGCATTTTATTCAGATTATTTTGACTTTATTGGAGAAGCTTTCGGGAAGAGGGATAACGATAGAAGGGGTGGGTTTGCTCTTTCGCTGACGTCGAGACGCTTACCATTAGCCCCGATCATCGACTTTAATTAACCTCTGGGTTGGATTAGCCAGAGTAGCGGAGGGATACGAGCCTACGAATCCTCCTCGGCCATCTTCATGACCGAATGAAACGTGTTCGTACCCAACTAATATCTCGATCTCAGCCCCATTATCGTCTCGAACAGGTGCAACTGTCGCGGCGGGTGAGGAGTGAGGAAACAACGATACGACACACTATGAAATTTCATGTACGCGATCCCGTGACGTTTTTTAAATCACCACTAGGACACACTCTGCTCGCCACACCTTATCCGGTTCTCTGTATTAAACGTAGAATTGAATGCGCGACAGGTCCTGAAACAGAAAAAGAGGAAATAGTTATGTACCGTAATGTAAAAATAATTATGTCAAACATTTCTGTGGTTAGAGTGAACGAAGAATTGAAATTCCGCATGAGCGTCTAGAAAATTACTTCTTTCGCTACTTGAAGAATCTACAGAGTATCTATATCTATGTATATCTACCCGCAGACTATTTGATATATTAGTTCTGATCAAAGTGAAGGAAAATGGAGACGGCTAGGAGCGATGAAGAAACACCATGAAAGCAACGCCGTCTTTCATGTTCCCCCGAAGAGAACTGGCTGTGGATGCAGTGAAATGAGAAAAAGATTAATCTCAAGGAGATAAGGTCCTTTGTGGAAAATTAAGCAGGCCACACCCTATTACATCGCTGATTATTCCAAGCGAGGATAATCCAGCTGCACACTCCGTTCGCTCGCATAGGGAACGGGAGAGCACGTGATCGACACACGAGATGCGTGGCAACATACATACATACACGCTCAACGAACAGGACTTCCTAACTACAGCCTGTGATTGTTTGAATGCGCCAAGTAGTAATAATTGTTTCTAGCGGGCAGCGTTGTCCAGAAGACTAATGTAGCTTGGCTACTATGTCTAGCCTGGTGCACAAGTTTGATTCATCATTTCAGCTTCCACGTTCCTTCGTCGAACGATCTAATCGAATTCCCAAAAGGCTTTTCGGGTCCAAATATATTTCATGATAATATTGCACGTGATTATTGTTGTTTAATTGTATTCATTTGTGAACATTTCTTGGTGGAAGCTCTACGTGGAGATGTATCGGTTGCAATAGCCATGTACGGTAGTTGCTGATAAATAGATCCGTTTCACCTGTAGTTAGCTAATTACACGCAACGTACAATAGAGTAATGTAGATTCAAATGAATAGCCAATTACACGTTAGTTCCTGTCGATATTCTGTTTCATCAAGAAACAGACTGGTGTATCATGAATTACAACGCATGGGAATGCACGACGTACGTGCATCCGTTGTTCTTCCCCCCCCCCCCCCCCCCCCCACTAGCCATCGGCCGATATTCGATCACAGGATAAATATTTTCTCTAGTCACCGAGCGACGGCTGACCGTAGCTCGAATGCTTTCACTGGTTCTATCGATCATTGTCCGACCAGGTACATGCTTACTCTACTGTGACAGCAACGTCAATCTTCGTACGCACGAAATACTGAATAAGCTAGGCTCTCCAGATCAATTAATCGAACGGAAATGTTTGTAATATAGAAGCAGATTCGATAAAATGTACACCACCCTAGAAGTTCAGATAAAATAAGTAAGAAAGGAACGACTGGTAAATCGCATCGATTCCACGGGGAAGAGTTCCTTCTTCGCTCGACAAATGCCAGATTCTGGATATGAAGGGGAACGATTTTGCCAAAAATGTATTTCCGTAGAAAAAGCATTCCCCCTTTCAGCACAGCTGCTTGATACGCTGTCAATTCAATATGTAATTTTATTTAGTGTGGAAATAAAATCGAGAGCAACAACAACAAGTACCGAATTAAATTAACGGCTAGCGATTGCAACCCAAGAATGTTGCGTTCACGAGCTAACTGTTCAAGGATAGCTTCGTCGATGTAAGAATCACATCTCGGCCACATTCTTTCGGGCTTTCCTCAGGGACTTGCGCGGAAACATCTTGGCTGCCAACGAATTTCACCTCCATTCGAGGGGTGTGTCCGAAAAGGGGTTGCAGTCGACAGTGTATCGTGTAATGTCCAGGCCGAACAATGGTGTGCGACGCTCTATGTCGATCACGTAGAGCCCGTGGAACGGACTTTCCTGCTTTCTTTTGTTGTTCAATAGGCTGTCTGAACAGCCGACACCGAATCGATATTCGCTGCACCGCGTAACCATCGAATTCCCAAGGAAATCCTTTCCTTCGTCTCCTCGTTGTCGTTTCACGATTTCTGCTTCGACACTTCTTCCACCCTGTCGACCAAAGTCGCTGCTGCTGTGCACAACTTTTAATTCTCCTTTTTCTTAGAATGAAAACTTCTCCAAGAGTTCATTAGAGAATCAATTAATATAGAATACGCTCTTTTCTTTTTTCAAAATCAGGAGCAATAAATATATATGTTCAAATCTTATGAGTTACTAATATTACTACTGTGTACACTCCAATTTCCAGTCACTACGAATTCGACAGCTGTTTGATGAGAATAGCTATCAGAAACGATACGTTAATTAAATCTTCGGCACAGGTATCCGCGCGCACGTTCTCGGCCTAACGAGCAGGGGGTTCGTTCGAGGCCGGTGCGGCTAACTTGCGCATCGACCATTCCGACCGGTCGAATATGCTAAATTTCTAATTGCGTTTACCAGAATTTCGTAGACAGACTTTCCGCGTTCGACGAGCCTGAAAAGCGGAGCAAGTTTGCGTGGCCATAGAAATGCAATTTGCCGCTTTGACGGCTGTCGTCGGCCAAGCTAACTGTTTCCAGTCAGAGTACGGCAACAATGCGACAGTGCTCCCGTGGATGCGTTCCTTTAACTAAACAATGCCGCTAATGAGACACCTTTCTCCTCTAGAGAGAATGCATTTTTTCATTCTACGTTAAATCGATAAATATAATCGGAATGTTCGGAATATCATCCTATAATCGAGACTCGATCCTGAAAAAAGATGGACAGGGCGTAGCATACTTATTTTCAACTTTTCTTTTTGCTAATCAGCCAGGTCTCGCAGAATAATTGCGCCGCGTTTGCCTGAAAACGTCTGTCAGCTGTTTTCTGGCCGATACGAGACGTATCAGCGTGCAACAGGATTCGTATGAAACTCCATGTCAGCGTTCCTTCAGCACCGTGCCTTTTTTCACGTGAACGCGACGCGTCTTTGATTTGCCTCGTTATCGTTAATTGACGCGACTTCGTGTTTCCTGACTTTCTGCTACGAGTAACAATAATTGGCGAAGAAAAAAGGTAAATACATTGTCGTGCTTTTTTCAACATAAGAATTGGCAGAAAACCGGAACTCCATTTTAATTCCGCGGATGTATAGTTCAGAGGATAATTTGAAAGTGTCGACCTTAGCGAAGGATAGTCTCTTAGAACGCCACCATCTGCACGTAGCGGAGTTGTAAAGCACAACTTGGCCAAACTCGATTAGCGTGCAACCTGATAAATGAAACACGGGCAAACTTCTAAGCACCTCCGAGCCTCGAAATCCATGTAAATTGCGAGTAAACGTCAATGCAATAACGATGATCGATGCTAGGCTTTGTTTGCCAATTAAAAGTCTCTGTACACGATTCCATTAGTGCTGCTATAAAATCCGAGGAGAAATTTCACATATCGAGTACGGTGAATAACATTCGTTCCGCGAAACAAGTGCGATTGCAAATGAAGCTATTGTCGTTCATAGATTTGATCTCAGAGGAGAAATATTTCGAACAATATTCAAGGTTTCCTTTTTCAGTCGGTGTAGAAACGTCGACAGGTAAATCCAAACCTTTTGCCAGCCATTTTTCACCCCGACGAGCGAAAAAGCGTCGCGAATGACAGTCGTCGAGCGTCAGGGAAGACGCGGCGGCGATGACAGGGCAGCAAACAAGTGGCAGATTAATTTTGGCCGACAGTTTAATTGGGCCGAGTCGGACTAAGCGGGCGGAAGGGCCAGCTGGACATTTTTCATGGCCAGCCGAATAAATAGAACCGTTCTGACGGATGAACAAGTTCTCGTCACGGTGAAATTTCAATTTTCACCGTCACTCGGCGTGGCCAACAAAACGCATTAAACAAAAATTGTCGTGCGCATAAAAAGCAAGCAAAATCCGAATACCCGGTAAACCTCTATTCTATATTTTAAGCTCCACATTTTTCTCTCATCCCATAGACCCGTCTAACGTCTGGTTGTTCGAGTGGCTGATAGAAGAGCACTGTGAGAAGTGAAAGAGTAGGGAGGAAAGATAATATTGTTGGCCGTGTCCATTTCGAGCACAGCAGTTCCAGAGGGGTAGACGCGGCTGAACACCTGACGAGGGCTTCAAAGTTCGTCGTTGTTGTTCCGCGAATTGGATTCTACGAGCTTAAAAGTGGAAGAAACAACGTGTATTCCTTTAAACGAGCGGGACAGTTTGTTAAAACATTAATTAAGCGTATCCAAATGTAAGGGAACGCGAGCTTCCTATACCTGAGATGGTATGCTTCATTTAAGCGAAGAAAAATCAGCCAGGTCCTGTATGCTAGCATCTAATTAACTCGAACCGCGTTACCAGAGATCCTTTCACTTTGTTTTTCGAAGCCAAGCCTCGGTTAGAGGCACAGACAAAGACCAGGGCAGGGGCGGTGCTTTGTTTCGCACAAAGAACCAACGAACCGTCAGAGAAAAATCATGGGAAATTGTAACAAATCGTGTGATTAATTAAGCCGCATTCGCCTGTTCCTCACGGCGAGCAAGAACGCCGGAAGAGAAAAAAATGTCCTGAAGAACTATTATAATAATCCAATGGATGGCCGGAGCTGGCCATTTTTTTATGTACGAAAATAGAGAGTTTGAAGCGGAGTCGTTTAGTATCTTAGCGGCATGGAGTACATCAGACGTGAGATAGAGACAAGTAGTCTATTTCATCCCCTGTTACTCAGTGCGGATTATAATAACTAAAGGTGATTTATGGTTCATTTATACATCACCGTGCCGTTTCCGGGTTTTCGGAGAGCGACGCAATGTTATAACATAACAAAAAACTATGAGATTTCTGTCGTGCTGGATGCCATTCTAGTTGCAAGAATCTCCGGAGTTCATTCAAATGAATTTCGTAAAGATTAAACTAAAGCTAAAAGAGTTGTATTCCTTGTGCGCAGAAAATACCCCCTGCGGGCGAACATTTTGGAGGGACTGTTTGTGCCCCGTTCTTGCCACAGCCAAATATCGTAGGCTAACGACTTGATTGTTAAGTATTAAAATTGCACGGACTTTGAACCGCTGTAACTCCGAAGATACGAACTATTTTTTATCCGCTCTAGCCTCATTAGAAGCGCGCTTTCTTCCCCTTTCAAATGGTTTTTTGATGAACTCGATACGACTTCCGGTTCCTGAGATATCGCCGTTCAAAGAGACGGGTAATTTCTAATGTTACTGTATCGCTGTCACTGACCTACCGCACGCGCGCGTCACTGACCTACCCCACGAAGTTTCCCACGCAGGTGTTCGAGTCAGCGCATTCTTTCCGATTCTAGGAAATGCACGTGTACAATACCAGACGCGATTCCGCGAATCCTATCCGATTCCAGGAAGAAATGTAGGTCAAGTCACGGTATTTAAATGCCCAACCTTTAAACGCCTATATCTCGGAAGCTAATTGAGATATCGGAATGAGCCAAACGGCAAATTAAAGGGTGAATTCCTCGCTATCTCGTGACATATTTCTTTGTATCAATTTCACATTCCTTTTTCCTGTATTTTCGTTCAATGTTAATAATAAGAAAGAATAATCGTCTTTTTCAAGTGGCGCCTCGAAAAAATTGGAGAGGCAAATGAATTACCGGCGGCGCGAGGCCTTTTTTCTCTGATTTCGTCCGCGATTCCTCGGGAGGTGTGCACTGGCCACTATTCTGTACTGTTAGAACGTAACAAAAAGCTGTAGGATCTGTGTCGTGTTTGATGTTATTTTAATTGCAAAAATCTTCTTAAATTATAAATTATAATAGTACGTCAGTCTTAAAAAGAAAAAAAAACCGGACACGGAACGGTGATGTATAAATGGAACCTTATGCCGCAGCACGTGCTAACTTTCTGCAGGACTTTTTCAATTAAAGCAGAGCAGAATCCTCCCCAGACTCCGCCTCGAGTCTAAATCTTTGGCACACAGCTAAAGCTTCAACATACAACAGTTTACGTTTTCGGCTTATTATAGCCAGCGAATCGCATCCCCTCGTTGTTTATTCTACTTTTCAGCCGATCTTTGGTGAAAAGCTGCAACGGCGTGCGCAATGAGCATTTAATTCGACGAGAATAAATTCCATTCAATTTAGGGATATTAAGATTTTCAACAATTACGTACACTATTAATCAACCTTGTTTATCTTGTTTCCTTTGTACATATACGGAAAACAGAAACCTCAGAGTTCCTCAACATTTCAAGGGGTTGCTCCTTTAGTAGCGCTCTTCTTGCTCGCGTACGTGACTCTTCCTCTTGTCTAGAGAGTTCGAAGCAAGAAAAAGTATGTACTGTATGTCTACGGAGGTGCACAAGCGTGCCTATATTTCGCTTAATGAGCCAGAAAGGCTAGTAGCCACTCGCTTATTACGCAAGGAACAGGCGTACATACATACACCTTTCTTTCAACTTTTATTCGCGTACAGGTAATTGCAGAATTTTTTTTCTCTCTGAATGTAAGCTCGGCTAGAAATTTAATACAGACGCAAATATGCTTTTCGCTGGGAATGGCTTTAATCGTAACAGCTTTGAGCCGCAGTTACATCGCTCTCTTAACAGGTTCTGCTGCTCCAGATGCATTTAATTGATCGTTAGTAACACGGTAATTGCTTTGAATTAATTTTGCGTTCGCCGTAAAAGCATTTGGATATTTTAGGAATGTCGATAGAAATTTTCATGAATATAATCAAAATTTCAATACGACCGAAGATTTCTGTGAGAAAATATGATTCGTCTTTAATTAAATCGCGAAATGTCGTGACGTCTCCGTCCAGAATACGAGAGTGGAGTGCTGTGATTAGATTCGAGTGTTCACTATCTGGCACACGCTGCGGTCGGGGCGTAGCAGACACGACAGCGTTTCGGATATGCAACTTTGGCTACGATATCTCGACGTTCGCTCGAATTCACCACGCAATGCTACCGGTTATCGGAATCTTTAATATAAACCGACCGACGTCGAAGAGATATACGTCCGTCGTTTCGACGGCTGTTTCGCCAGAAAGTGAATTCTGAATGTACTAGAAGCTGTGGAAGATACATGGCTGCCTCAACTCCGAGACGCTTTCAAAATATATTTTTTAGAAGTAATGAATGTGTTTCATGAAATTTTGTATAAAAATTTGTAGCACGATACAATTGAATTTGTATGTATATTCTGCATTTCTGTTACTACAGATTCCACGGACAAAGGTCTGTTACTAACTTATTAAATAGTTATCCTACCCCTTTCATCGTAATTAAATCAAACCCTTCCATTTCGAGAGAGCTAGACAAACTGTCTAGACTTAGAACAATCCGCCATTTCGGTCGCGTGCAAAGGTGTATCGACCCGGTTTATGCCGACAAGACAAGCACAATTAACGATACAACTTGTGTGCTTGCACGCGATCGCCCGAATCAATTTCGATGAGGCGCACGTTCGAATTGAATTAAGTTCTTGCTGGACGAAGAAATGAATTGAATCTCCTGCCTGGTGTAATCGCGGGTTAAGACCGACATGAAACATAATAAGTTGGACGAAATAAGAATATATTGTGTGGCATTGCGATCCATCGTGTAGTTCCTTTTAGTTTTTACGCCAGCCGTGCAAGATGAATGGAAAAAGTGTGACGGTGGCCGTGTACACGTGGAATGATAAGGGCGACGGAAAGTGAATCGGTGGCAGAAGACCTTTTGCATAAAGCGGCTGCCACTTTGCATATCTCCCCATCGTGGCGTGTTTGCGACCTGATTTTGACCGAGACTCCGTCTGCATCGCAGTTTCTTCATTTTTTACCCTCAACCCCTTTCTATTCTTCCCTTCACCCTTTGACACTTTCCCCGCATCCTTGGTCTGCGGCATTATTACCATATCAATTTGTACGAGAAAATAGTATCTCGCGGGTCAGCTTCGATCGCATCATTTATTCTTTTATGCAAGCAATCGAGAACAATGCAACGAAACGCTCGTATCCTGGTCGCGTTTGTTGCTCACTGATCGAAAGGAAACGACCAGGAGCCGGTGGAGAGCGGTGCTAAAAAATTATAGGTCGACGTTACGGCAACCGGAAGCTCGTTTCGAAAGCGTAAACTCGCGCCATGAAAACGTGGCCATTGTTCAATAGGACGCATTGCCGCTCTCGTTAATTACGTCGCGGTCGAACCGACGATTTTCGTGTTATTAATCGCCCGAGCGTAGAAAAAGCGGACCAATTTCCACAGGAATTTATGAGAGGCCATATTGAAACATTCTGGTCATCCATGTTTGTTATAGCGAACGCTGAGGACGCGGAAAACGCTTACTAAAATTAGTTAGACTAAAATACAGTCGCGACGCGAGCTTCGAAATATATTTTCCAGGCAAGGGTAGCAAGAGTCTCAAAGGGATCTGTGAAACTCGGATCCAAACGGGGATTCCATCGACGCACGCAGATATTTCGAGTGTAGCACGAATGCACGATCATGCGAACAGCGTGAAATTCCAATTAAATTTGATCGGAGTCCGAATGCCGGCTGGTAATGAGTAGTCGATGAGTCAAAGGGCTAAAACAATTCCACCGGCGCGAGAGTGAGAGCACCCTCTCGTTTGTAAATTGAACATTTCAACTACGGCCATTATTGTACGAACAAATTGATAAGGAAAAAGGAACGAATATTTTTGTTCTGCTCCGAGTAATGCTCTATTATACCGTCTATTTGTTAATGCAATTTGTCCGCCATTAGAAGTACAGTATTATTGAGCTGACATAACAGCGATATCAGTAACAATGCCGATACGTGGCGAATATATCACTGTAATCTGGAGAACTGTCGCATGCGTTCGCCAGTCGAATTCGTATCCCTTGCTAATTCGAATTACTCGGCCATAAAATGTACAGTGATCTCGTTTTGCGTTACTTCCATGCACCAGCATCGCTGCTCGTTGATTAATAGTTCGACTGATAACGCTACCTTGCAATTCCGCAGATACCCGCCGGTGGAATTGACCGTTTTCGCACATTTATTTAGAAGATTGAACTTGCTGCGTTGAAACGTAACAATGGTTCGTTTTTCAACCGACGTGTACGATAGTTGAAATTCGAAAATGCACGAGCTGATAGTTGGTTACGATTCAAGTGTCGTTCTCCCTTTGTTACTCATTCAATTAATTCTTTGTTAATTTCTTCGTGAAATTTCTGAGATTCGGTGTTTCAATGAAACAAAGGTAGAAAGTGAATGACGCTCTTGGTGAAATGAAAGGAGAGAAGATCGAGTTTTCAGCGAGACTTTCAATGAAAGATTCTCTGGATTTCCACGAGTAATTACATCCGACGCTCAACAGCCACTTGGAATTTGTTTTTCATTATCCCATCCCTCTCTATTTCGCCAGCAGCTACATGAACTATGAATATCCCTCGTTTTCCTCTCGATTTAAAAAATCGTTAGCCTATTTCAAACTACCCTCTTGCTTCTCTCTTTCACTGAAGAATGCAAGGATTCACTCGGACGATTCCACCCGTTCGAGCATCAGTCATCCGTAGACGTTGGGGGTCATCATCGACTCATAACTCACCCCTGTATTAACAAGAAACATTTCTCTCCGAGACCACAATGATTGTCCAATCTAAACGTCAGCGAGGAAAAAATATTACGGCAATTTCCGGATCGCGGTACAGAAAGCCTCGAAGGAATTTCTATTCAACCATCCGCCGCGCCGTCTAACAATCGGTTATGCGTAAGATCTGCGAGGGTAATGCCGCCAACGAGGATGACCATCGTGGATGCGACTGGGCAGAGTGTATTTTATATTCAGCCGGAAACGCTGGTCATTCGAATCCGGTTCTCCGTTTCGCGCTGCTAATATCGCGGTCGAACATCAGCGTAGCGCACCACCGTCGAGATTTACATGCGGAGAATTGAAATTGTTCACCCCTTTACGCACGATTGATTGCGCACGTGAAATCGTGTGGTCAGCTTGACTCTTTAGCGGTGCGAATCGTATGTGCGGAGTGTCAGGGAAATTTGTTGCATGGCATACTTTGATTATTTCACAGAGTAATGTATCAGAGTAAAACATTGCGCCGTTGTAAGTCGACTATAAAATGGACTTTCATTCTTTTAATAATTACCACATTCAATCGGGGAAGGTAGTGGCATTAAAAATTTGGGCTTTTCCAAAGAGAGAAATTCTGAAATTTGAAGAGCTAAATGTGATTACCGGTGGAAGGAAAATTGTATTCGGTTTACTTCCAAGTAGGATATGTATGTCAACCTGCGATCGGAAATATACTGGTGTAATAACATTTGAGCTAATAGAAAATCCAGCTAATCTCCAGTGCGCCATTCGAAACGTTCAAGCTTGACTTTAAACTGAGTAAACTGCATGGCGCAAGCTCAGTTTTCGCGTGATATTATTAATATTGCTATCAGTCCGCATCAGGCTCATTTAAATTATTCCAGGTCTCAGCCTTTGTCCTCCAGCGAGATCTGCATTACGTTGGAATCCCTGGCCGGCCTGCGAAGCATAATTATATTGACTTTATACCATTGTACGAGGTCTGGCCTGTTCCTCTGGCTGCGTGTAGTCGTGCATCCTGATAGCACGCATAACGGGTACCCGAGCGACAATGTACATACATATTATATCACTGGCTGCAACTTGATGGGATATAGCCAATATTGCGCGTCTAATGGAACGATCTCTAACGGCAGTGATAAAACGCTGCCCCTTCTTCTGCTTACATGATCCGACGGCACGTCGAATACGTAACGCGATCCATGATGCATATAGGATCGAACGCAATGCGTTGATATGACATGTTAAGAAGCTGGCAAAAATGAAATATTAATAGAGGGAGCATAGGTTAAATTGGGAAACCCCGAAAATTATTTCATCGATTTCCATGAAATTTCTTTCGAATCCTACGGATGGGAAATGACATCATAATGGGACATCGGCGAGAGCTTTAATAAAATGGCAAACAGCGCGTTTAACCGGGGACATTATTGTTTCGCATCCGTCCCCTTTTTTCCCTAGCGCAGCCGTCTGATTAACGCTGTCGTTAAATGAAAATCGCCGGGGCAAGGCAGCGTGCGTTCGAATTTATTTAAACCGGCCTCGTTAACGAGAAATTTCGTTCGATCGCGATGCAACGGTTAATATTATACATTTCCGCTTTATTTATTCTCGCCCGTGGATATCGTCCATTTTCCATGCGCAGATTCTTCGATTCTCCATATATTGTATTTTCGAACGGACGCATGTTTATTTTGTCCTCATCCCACCTTCCTGCTTTATTTTCAAGCCAGATCGATCGCGTTTGGTGTAGCATCCAGCAATTTCCGAGGCTTTCTTCGAGCGAGATGATGTTTGATTAAAAAGTATGCAGCTGTCACGGAAATTACATATTGAAAAAATTGCTTTTCATCAAATTCACCGTCTGCAACGTACCCCTCGCGAAGCCACCCCTAAAGCTTATATTTATTGCCTTGCCGGTCGATAAAGTGCTACGCAGGATCCATAAACACTTAATAATCGTCGAAATTGCTGCTTTAATGGCGGACGTTTGAGCCTCGCTCTATTATTTTCTAATCGATACCATCCCTCTTCCAACGCACCCCCTCGCGCCCCATACCGAATTAGCGTGCCAAAAGAGCTGCGTACGATATTGACTCGTGTCATCATCCTCGAGGTAATACTCGAAAGCTTTGTTTTAGGGGCCAACCATCCTTTCGTCTACTTGAATCTCGCGTTAAAAAGAACTGTAAATCGCCCTTGCGGGCGTATGCGCGTTACACCGTCGCGGTCGCCAGCAGCTATCTATACTTCGCCGATAGTACGTGCAACGCGCGCCGAAGGTTACGAGCAGTTGCACCAATTTATCCCGCTTTTCAGCCTTTTTGCACTCGCCCAACCCCTGCCTCCGTCGCTCTCCGATGTTCCGTTGCCGTTGCCTTTTCATTCCCTCCCCAGTGCTGCACTTTTAAGTGCACGTATGTACAGTTTAGTGCACTGTGACTGCGTCGAAGCAACACCGATACAGCAGACATTTTTATTACAGGGAACTGGTTGGCAGCCTGTCGTCGATAAACGTTTCGCTCGATTGTTACTAATGTCGCGCACACATGGGTTATCAGTATTCTTTCACTGGGGTGGGGAAGGTGCGTAAAAAATTCACCAGCAATTCGTTCTCGCCAGGCTCAAGCTCTAATGGTGGATCCATTATCCCGGAAATGTGCAAGGCGAATTCTGCAGATGGTTACCTGTTGCCCTCTGTTAGGTTCGAGATATGATCAGAAGTTGTTGCACGGGTTGCCCGACCTCTTGGAAAGCTTCAATAAATGCATTACATTTGTAGGAACAATACATGGATGCTAGAATAATTCTAGTCCAAGATGAAAAACCGTCGAGTGCCAGAATTACAATAATGGACTATTGTACACTATATGTATATACTATACATAGATTGGAAGAAGGGATGAGTACTTTGAGGGTGAATAGCGGCTGGGATTTGATTTCACCGCGTGGAATAGAAAAAAGCAGGACTTTGTAGTCTGTTAGTGGTAATCAATGGGTCTTTGCAAGTTTAACGAGAGACAGGAGCGTGCATCGTGTATTTTTTCTCCAGCTATTTTGCCTTTTTAACTGGCGCTCCTCGTTTCGTCGTGTGTCGCTTTTGCGTAAGGTCCGAATCACGTCCAACCCCCGACCCTTGTTTCATCCCCGCGTCGACTGTGTTCGTTTGATTAGCCGAGAGGTCCGACCTTCCTTTACGGTTTTTACTAAATTCCCTGCAAAGCGAGGGATACGTCCGTGTATCCTGGCTAATGACGTCTCATCCCGTTCCGATAGATTGCTATCCTTTGCCTGAATTAATCAGATTCGTAGATATTTGTTGAAACAAAGGATGAGAATCGAAGCAGCATTCGTGGCGGTGATGCATAGCGATCTGGTGGCGTTCGTGCTACCACCTACAAAGCCATTCCACGCTACTTGTCTGTACTTGAACTTACGAACAACCCTTTGAAATTCCACTGTTTTCAACTAACAATAACTATGGCTTTTAAGGGAATTTACAAGCTGCTGTGAGCTTTGGAATACTACAGTAGATAGTGGTGCTTGAAAAAGACCGCTCTGTTCCTTTTTTTATTATTCAAGCTAGGTCGTGGTTTCAGAGTAGTAAAAAACCTTGACGTTACTTTAATTTCGAGCAAGTTCGTTGGTCGTTGCCGCGACCAGCAGAGGTCGCGAACATTTCCTTTAATCTCGCGAGTTGCGGGTTCATTATCGCCCCTGGGAGGTCTTAACCCACCGCCTAGCTGAAAAACTTTCGTCAATCACGATCCTTTCTTTCTTTTACCGTTTCCGCGATCTGCTGTTGGCCTGCACACCCTTGCGGAGGAAATGAAATTTCATCTAACGTTTATCCCATAGGCATTAATAGCTTGCCTCTGTATAAAATATTTAGTTTTCCACATCAGTAATTTCTGTTTGCGAATGTTCTTCAGTTTTCTTCAATTTTCCAGCTTAATTTCGCCTTAAGCCTTCATCTTTATCCGTCTTACGGAACAAAGTTTCTAGACGAAGAAAGCAGCCTTGGATACTTTAATACCGATTGTCTCAACTTTCCCAGCAGTGGCTCGAGTTTACCCCAGTCTCCGCAGAGCTCCCTAATTTCTCTAATTAATCGCGCTTTAACTCTACGCGATGAAAAACGTCCACCAACGAAGGATCGAAACGCCAGTTCTGTAAAAAAATTCACTTCTATCAATGGCCAATTCTAAGTGTAATAAAAGTCACAGAGTCCTCGTAGGGACAGGGAAAGGGGGATGGAAACGTTTTCATTGCATATGTAAATCTACGTCTCAGTTCATGCGACGCGTCGACAAGCTAGTCATCAAGTTATTTATCGTGTTATGCATGCAGGAGGGGGCCTTCCTTTTCCGTTCCCTTATTTAAGAACGGTGTTCGAGCCAAGAGGGAGTGGCATGCCTGCCAGCCCTCGAATCATCCTCGACAGAGCGGCATTTTTTCAAGCAGTTTCTTGCCGAGCGACCGGTTACTGCTTTATTATTCATTTCGACGTAATTTTCTCGGCAAACTGCACTCCAAACTGGAGCTATTCGTGTGGATCGAGACCGATGGAATTGTAGCGATTATTCGAATGGAAAATACTCGGCCTTGCGAAGCTTAACGTCGTCTGGTCATACTCTGGGGTACATCCGCATTGAAGAAACGAATTATTACATAGAATTCGATCCAAAGCTGGCCTTCGAGCGGGCGGGTTTCGTTTGCAACTTTCTTCCCAACTTTCGATTCTCCAGCGTTGCTTTCAATCGTAGCCTTCGAGCGACAGTCCAAGCGCGACAAATTGGTCGAAGCGCCTCGCTTGGCTGTAGGTAATTAATTGTAATTCCCAGAGTGGTGATATGAACGCGTCATCGCTTTGGCACCGAAGGAGCATTGTCCTGGATATGGAGTAGGCAGGGTGAAAAGATTGCAATCAATCGAACGCGATCGATCGAGCAGCCTCGGTGCAAACAGTCAAAGAAGGCGACAAGCGCGTCGTTGATTAGACTGTTCGATGCCTATCGATCATAGGATTCATAACCGGTACTATATTCAGCGAGTGTTTCGCGTCGACCACGATAAATTTCACGCGCGGGTACGCATGTACGGTCTCGTTACGTTACCTCCTCGTTGTGTCGGGTTCATTAATCGCGAGCTATCAGGCGGCTGGCTTTGAAATATCGAGGCATGGGGAAGACGAAAGGGAACGTCGATTATCTTCGTGCTGGCCTGTGTAGGAAGACTGCAGGGAGTGTGTAAGTACGAACAGCCGTGGTTACGATGTCGTCCGAAGGGGTGGAATCGGCGATGAAAAATTCCAATCGCCGAGGGGAGACGTGGATGAGCGCTAAACAGCTCGTTCAGATAAACTGGCGAATCGTTTGCATTGACTAAAAACAGCGGACTGACTGTCATTAGCATCGAGGGGTAGAGAGGTTCGGATTAAGCGTTGACTGTGTGCTCGTCGACGGTGAATCATTCCGGCCGCGTGCAAGAAAGCGAAATCGTTAGGCAGAGGCCGGTCGTTAGCGTGAGTTTTTCCATACGTCCGAGGGTGAGCCGGCACCACCCCCTAAAAGCTCCACGCTCGCTGGTGTTTCCAAGGGAAATCTCGTTCGTTTCTTTCGTCGGCAGGGTGGAAGTAGACGAGTTGACTTAAATGGTGAGAAAAGCTCCGATTTATGGTACGCGCGAAAGCAGGATTTGCCGCTAGAAGAAGCGTGGAAAGCGTAATACAGGTTTGAATCGAAATTATTCGTCGGCCGAAACGCGCTCGATGAATAATGAATGAAACGAACTGCTTCGAAAAAAGAGGAAATCGAGATTATTATTTATCATTACGGTTGAAAGAATTCTAAATACACCTAAATACTCCTCCGTTCATCCCCCGGGGCCGTGGTTCCTCGCAAAATTCCAGAAATAGGGGAATTCATAATTGGGGAAAGTTAAACGATCGTTCAAATTGCTTCCGCGAAATTTCCGCTACCCTCTTTCTCTGGTGAAGAACTGATTTTTAGGTTCCATCGATTTCACCCCCCCCCCTCTCTCTCACTCTCTCTCTCTCTCTCTCTCTCTCTCTCTCTCTCTCTCTCTCTCTCTCTCTCTGTCTTTCACGTGGCTGGTGGTGAATGCAAAGGGGTTACTTGCTTTTTTCCCTCGTAAACCAGGGACGGAATATAAAGGCATTAAACGGAATGTAATAATTAGACAAGTTCTATCTTTTGTTGCCGTGCACAAAGCTACTCTAATCGCCCTATTAACGAACTCATTAATGCTGGTAGAATAGTCGTTTGTGAAACGCTTAAGGGATGAAATAATTTAGCGATTACGTAGTCACTATATAATTGCATTAAGCGCCGCATTCAATGAATTTCATTCAGTGTAAGAAATGATTGCGTCGTTTTCTGCGTACTGTGCCGTTTTTCAAGCATAAAAGAATGAACAATGAATAGCTTCAAATGAAAATCGAAGGATTAATAAATTTGCTTTAAATCGTGTCTAAAGATTCATTGTGTGACGGATCGATGAAACATTTCATCAAATGTTTGACAAGTATGGGGCAGCCTTATTTCGAGGGACCAAGGAACGGACGGCGCGAAGGTAGACCAGCGTTTTCGGTGTTCGCATGAAATTTCGTAATTATGAAAGTTTCCGACATGGAATTCTTGGCAGGGAAGCTTGAATCTTGAATTACTTCCGCGGTCGATGATGTTATCTCTTCCGCAATGCTGTTGAACGATCAACTATTTACATGCTCTGTCTCTTTCCGACACGACACACGACGGGGCGAGATGAAACGTTAGGGCGACGCTAACTTGTAATTAACTTGTCGGAGCTGTACGTCGGGAAACTGGCCGAGCCTCTGCCTCTAATTTATTCTGATCTTGACCGTAATCTCAATCATGCTTTTAATCTAAAGTACTTTTGCCAACTGCAGCAACCGTTGGGAGTAGGCACGCGTTCAAGAAGGTTCGAAAATGGAAATTTCATGGACCACTTCTTAATTTCAGCGGATCCTTATATTCCAACCAGAGATACAGAACAACGTTACAATAGTAAGCGGAATGCTGAGGAATTTTCCTGCGGGACAATCACGCGGATGAAATAGAAGTTGCCTGCTCCCCACAAATTACCTAAGGTTTGCCAATCGACGCGGGATGTTTTTTTCAACATAGTTCACTCAACTAGTAGGATATTTAATCAGCGGTATCGTTAAGCGATCAAGCTTCGTAAACTTGTTAATCCTGCGAACTTTGTTTCACTGCAGGTGGAACTTTCACTCTACAGGGATTAAGTAATGTGCTAAATTATTAAATATTCTTGGAGAATAAAAATACAACTTGAATCGACAGAGTATCGATGATGTCATCGATGCTCTTCCGAGGGGTGGCACCCGCCTCGTTTGCGACATTATAAAACGGGGGGAAGCTATTCCTATCAATTGGCGCTCTGTCGTACGACGCGACGAGAGTAATCGGTGCCACCGAGCCGCTCGACGCTTCACCCTCGTTATTTTTATGCGAGACTGCTTTGCGAAACGCGTTCCCTGCACCGGCTCACCCCATAAAAATGCCACGCAGAACCGATCACCCATTCATTTTCGTGCTTGCTCGCGAGCCATGTACACGGCTGACAGCGGTTATAGCGATGCCGATTAAAATACGCTCGGTAAGATCGTATCAATTGCGGCCGCTCGATTCTACCGTCAAACATGTCAGCATACTTGTTTCGAGTTCTGGAAGGAAGAATATTTCAATTCCCCGCATGGGAAATGTGCTATGTTACCCCCGATATTTAATAAAAATGATGGGGACGTTAACTGCACTTGATTCAAATTCCTATCCCAAGAATTGTTTACACACGTTAACGAACTACTACCACTTTATTCTACAAGTAACCGTCGTCCTCTCTATGTATAAGTAGAGTAGTCCGTGCTATGTCAGCCACGCGAGAACGGGTACCGACCTGCAGAATGAATTATACGTAAGCCACTGTTCTCCTTCCACGATGCTTCGGCCTGCTCCCATAAACTATTCACGCTATTTCGACGGATGTGCGATTAGGGATAAGGGAGAAAGGGCAATTCGACCGTGCATCGTCGATTGAACGCACGACCGATCGATCAATCAACGTTAAACGACCGTCAGTTGACGATAGCTTGTTTGCCGAGATTCGCACGTGCGAACAAGTGCCCGCCCGTGTCTCCGGCTTAATGCGTCTCTGGGAACGCGAATCGCAACCCTTGCTGCTGCTGTGTTGCAACACCTTGGAAAAGAGTAGAATAATCGGCAAATAAACTCTGGACAAATTCTTCGAATTATTAAGCGTTAATAATGGAAGGAAAGTAAAGTATCGTTTCCCTGATGACAATTGTCATCGACATAATAGCTGCTCGAATGACGAAAGTGATCAGCGTCAAACGCATACAAACGAATCGTGTCACGGATCAACGAGTGACAGCGAAAAGAGCATATCGATCAGAAGCCATCGATAATGGGCCGGGTAAGCAGGTCAAATTTTCCATTCAGTTAGTTATTTGGGTGAACTCTTCCATACAATCGCCATTTCCATATACCCAGAAATAACACATTGAGAATCCTGCAGTTGACACTATGCAGGATTAGACATTTTATAGACTACAGTAACCAAGATTTAGGACTCGGCCCTACCTCTGTCGAATTCAAAGCAATGCAAAAGGGGTGAAGGACTCAGCTGCATTTTCAATCGTACGTTCAATGAGCACCTGATGATTTCGAAATGAAATCAGTCTGAGCCGATCGAACGAGTTCGCGAAAGCAACATCGATACTCAAAGCAGCGTGTGACACGCAACCCACTGCCGAATTTCATTAGCGTTTCCTAGCAGCAGACGTTTGTTTCCCGTCGCTCTGACGTCTCCATTCTCGGAGACGTCGCGACAGGATCAATATCGATGCACTTATAGTCTCGAGCCAGTCTCGCTACGTAGTCACCGTTATTTCATGAGTATAGCTACGCTTTTCTATGTATTCAGATGAAGGAGATACAGAGTTTAAGAAAAATTTGAAATTTCTTAATATGAGAAGAAAAGGAAAGTATTAGGACGATGGCATAATTTTTCGTAAGGAGAATTTTCGCAACGAATCGATAATCCCTTGGGGTAGCGTAACATTTCATGTACACCCTTTCCAGGAGATTCACCCCAGTCGATAAAACCCAAGCGATCACGCCCCATGCTATTTCAAATGGATGTGTAAAATCTCGTTGAACTTGGCTACATAAAAATCAGGGTTCTGACCAAACGTCTGCTCGTCCTACTTGCTGAAATTGCTGCTACTCCAGTCGTATCTTCCTTCCTTATGCTACAGCATTCTACTTACTGTTACTGCTCTCCCCTTTATCGTATTTTGCCCCAATGGTTTTTACTCGATATTTTCTCTATCAACTATTGCACTCTCGCAACAAAATTTCAAAATTTTAAATCAAACAAATCATCAAAAGCATAAAGCTCCTCCACATTTTTGTTCTCTGTTTTTTTGCTTCAACTGAAGAAAACAAAATTGCGTGTACATTGTGCGGACAATATTCTCAATATATTCAGTGCTCTCTAGAAATCCTTCAATTGAACAACTCACGAACGATACACGCACAAATCCTCCTTATTCGCTTGCCGAGGGAAACGGAACAAACCAGCTCGAAAACTTTCGATCTTCGCAAACCCTGACATTACAGAAGGGAAGTCCCGACGAAAAGTCGTTAACGAAACACATATTCCTCTCTCTCTCTCTCTCTATACATATATTGTATATTCGTACCAGACTTTTTCCAGCTTTTCCCATACCCCTTTCTTTCTCGAAAAGCCCTTTCAAGGTCTTTGTTCGCTTTCCACCCGTTGGCAGCCTATTAACTTTTTGCAAGCCGCCGAAGCCGGAGAAATTTTTGCAAAATCCACTTCATCTGGCCTCTGCCTGCCTGGACGACGAACAACGGACCAGACGGGTCGATAGACACGGCCCGAGCACGCGAAACGCTTCGAGCCTTCGCCATCGGCCAAACCCCTTCCATGCGAGAACGTTGCGAATTTTTTTAACCGAGCGTTTATGTATTTATCACGAAGCCCCGTAACTATCGATCTCGGCCTAGAAATCGACGTCCCTGAAATTGAAATTCGTTCGAGCGAAAGAGAGACTAATCATTCTACTCCCGTTGCTTTAATTAGAAAATAATTTGTGGAAATCGTCAAAGTGCCAATAAGAGAATAATCGATCGATCCTCCATTAAGACACATTTAATCATCGTCCCGGGAGAGACGGCTTTCAAAGAAGAGCAGGAATGAAAAGAAAACGGAGAGTACACGATACAGAGAGGCCAGATGAACAGCCTTGGAAGTTTAGCTGGGAAAGGGCGGCGAATTAGTGCGGAAACTTTTCAAGCCTAAAAGTCATTTCGAATATTGGATTTGATCCCCCCTCGCGACGTCTCCGGCTACAACTTTGCCAAGTAATAATATTCTATCGAATTACCATGCTATCCCAATCGGCAAGGTGCTCATCATGATGCATTGGAATTAGGTGGAGCGTCGTCTTCTGGAAAAGTAACTTGCCCCGGCTGGGATTTATTCGATTGGTCCATCGAATCGATTCTCTCGTTGCATATTCTCTCAGGATGAATTCTTACTTTTTCTTTGTCAAGTTTCGTTGTGAATTTTTGCGTTTGAGGGTTTTCAATTGTAAATCGTGTGAAATATTGATAATGTGCAACAATAACGAAGCATCAGTATTATTGCGAATGTTTGCGCTACGTGATCCAGGGTACGAATGCAGAAACGAAAATCTGGGTCGGAGCTGGCCAACGTCTGGACTAAGTCTGCGTTAAATACGGATTAGATTTGGATTAGATTCAGATTGGGCTTGGGTTAGAGTTGATCTAGGGATGAGCGTTGCTCCGAATGGGGTCGTGATCTAGATGTATCCGGGTTTGAGTTAGATGTCTACTTTGAGCTAGGTTTCCCTCGAGATTAAATTATCAGAGGCAGAATACATCCTCCTTTTAGTATAAAAAAGAGATCCGAGGCTTAATCGTTTCCTTAAATTTCGAAGCCATTTTTTTTCAACGAAGGCAGAAGTGAGATATTTACGTTACAGAGAACCTGACGCCTGTTTATTCTCTCCCTCTGATACACTGTCAGCATCTCGGCTTGGTCCACGTTTCACGGAAGAGCCAGAAACGGGAAACCGGATACAGACCAACGGCTAAGCAATGGGCAGCCCGGCGAGTCGCCTGGTACGCAAACTTCCGGCATTATCTAAATTACTTTGGCACAATAAATTCCACTCAGATTTCCCCGAGTTCTGACGTTGACAGGCTTTCCTCGATGAAATCGCGTTCTCCAGCGATAAAGACGCAACGATATTCCTGAATAGATCCGGCTATTCGCGCTGCGAATATTTCGGGTATCAATTGCCGACCTTCCACATATGTATACGCAGATAATGTCACAGGATTGTTTCGTTCCGGACGTACCCGCCGATAATTAAAACGATTTTACGCCGTGGAACCTGCCCCGGCTACTCCTTAATTAACGCGCGTTATTCGTCCTCGCCTATACATGTATTCCAGCGGCCCATATTAGACTGGTGGCGAACATGATGGCGAAAATTTCGATAGCGTTGGGTAATTGGCCGGGCCAATTAATGGTCCGTCCCCGGTAATTACTGGTCGCGATCATGTCGAAACGTTAGGAATCGAACTGTTTCAAGTATCGAGGCCGAGCGTGAAAAGTGGAATAGTTGAATTTTTCATACTGGGTATCAATCAGGAAAAGCAGGCACTGCATTTTATAAATTGTTTCTAAAAAAATTGTGCGAAGAAAAATCGCCCAGCTGATCTCCGAGAGAGAAGAATACGCGAGAGATGGAACGGGGGAGCCTGTTGGAAAAAACGAGCGGGCGAACGAACGCGAGAGAATTGTCTGAGACGAAGAGCCAAGGCGTAGAGGAAAACGATAAGGGAAAAGTAGAGGGAACTCGGATGAAAGATGAGTGAGAAGAGGCTGCGAGGAGGGTAGCACGGGACGGAGGGCAACGCTAAGGCAATATCACAGTCGACTAGCGCAGCCCGAGTCGGCATACTAAGCGGGTCGGAGTGATTTTTAAAACAGAAGACGAGATGCCCGCGGGCATCTTAAATAATCGTCGGGACTTGGCCAAAGGGGTAGGCTGCGGAGAGGAACAGAAATCATGGCGAGAAATATTCGAGCGAATCACTGCGATGGGAATGCTGAAAGATTCATTGATTCTTGTCCATGCGTGTAAAAATGGTCATTTTCGCTAGCCAGCTTCTTCGCTCATCTGCCCTTCATTACAGTTTCTCCAGCTACAGAATCGCAACGAGTTTCGATATGACCCCGAAGGCTTATTCTATCGTCCTGATGAAATTTCACTCGATGCTGTTTCGCAAATCGAAAGGCTCGTTTCGAATTTTCCGAAGGTCTGTAGCGAAATTGTCTTTTCTTCACGCACATTCATCGCGCACCCTGATTAATCGATCGATTGATCCAAAGGACAGTCTATACGTGGCGAAGCTTTAATGGAATGCACAGTAGATATTGATTCTATTGGAAATAGTATAAAGTCGTCGCGCAAATTGAGATATTGGATTGTAGATAATAAAAACGTCTCGCTTTACGTTCTGTCCGATATACAATATATATTGGACGTTGCACAATGAGCGAAAAGGGGTTAGTTTAACTGAGTTGGGCTCTTAAGGATATTTCGAAAATATCCAAACTACCCCCACAATTTCTACGTCCGATATTATTAGATACTCTCAACCACCGTCGCAAAAATAAGAGGAAAGAAAAATTGAGCTACTCTTCGTCTCCAGCCAACTTCTCACCCTGTTCAACCCTGCGTACGTGACTGGACGCGCTAGCTGATCGCGCTGATTCGCGCCTGAACGAGCCGCAAGTTCTCGCTTCGTGGACCAACCCTGGTGAATTTCAACGAAGATCCGCGTCATGCCGCTCCGCACCTCTTGGCTCGCGCGATGAACAAGTGCACGAGGCACTGTTTTTCAGATGGTCAGTCGACTTTTCGACTTGGGCCACGTAACGGGCCGAATTCTAGGCGTATTCTGCAGCGAGAGGGCCGCTGCTCGTATCAGTTCCGTCGTCACGCGTCAGGAATTGCAAATTAGATCCGAGCGATTTACTCTTAGCGTCCTACGCTACGGGGATGCAGGCAAGAATATCGCGAATCGTTCTCTCATCCCTCTGCTGTATCCGCGTTAGATTCCACGGATTCCACGACGATTGTTCGGAGGGTGGCGCGGACACGACGCCAGCTGAACCGGAAATTTCACTCATTCCACTCGGGGGAATTGCTCCGTTTGTTCGAAAGAAACGATCACCGTCAAGTGCCGTGGAAACGGATACGCTTTCCCGAATGGGAGCTTGCGAATTTTAATTTCCTTCCGCCGAGGAATCCTCCCCTCGACTGCGTTTTATGGGAAATTCGATGCAATAGAATTTGATTGTGATTTATGGATAGATAAAACGGGATTGTTTCAAATAGCGGGATCGCGTGCGATTTAATTAAAGGTATCAAATTAGGTTGCGATGATACCTAAAGACTCGCGATCCGGCTTCTTATCTCCCTAATCTCTTCTCTTTTTTCATCTCTTTTGCAGTTGCTTTCCCTGAATTTCGCGACGGGGCCCAACGTGTAGTTAATTATGCGACAGCAATCCAGATTCTTGTTATCTTCTTACAGGAAATGAGGCACAAAAAAAGATATACGCGTGGCATTAATTGAAACAACCATCATAACCCTCCTGCGACAGGGGAAAAAGTTGGTTCGCGCTCGCGACTAAAATTAACCTCCCCCCTGAAGCGCAAGCTCTGCAAAGATGGAATCCTCGTTAGAAGCCGTGAAGGAATATCTCGAAACTCTTGGGGAAAGCTCGATCCACCGTCCTTTTCCACTCTCACTCCAACTTGACAAGGAGCGGAGTGCAGATTTCATTTCCTTTCGCACGGCTTCGACAAGAGTTTCCCGCTGCAGGCTGTTTATCGATCCGCGGAATCGACGCTTCGCGAAAGTGCGCACAGGAGTTTAGACCAGGAGCCTGGCAAGCTGACAAGCAAGATTGATCGACCGGCAGGACCTACGCAATGTCGATTCAATTGCTCGTGCGACCTCCGCGTGATAAATTATCAAGCGGGGACGCGAAACGAAAGATGATTCGCCTTATCCCCGCCAGGTATAATTGGGAATAAATTGATCCGTGGTTCGTGACAGCTCTTTGCAAAACGCTTCAGGGGAAAGATGGACGCGTACGTTATTTGTAATGGTGCTTACAGACGATGACGAATCGCAAGTTGAAAGGGATGGGAAAGTATTTCCGGAGGCGTGGAATAATCATAATCGTTTGCTCTTTTTTCTAATTCCTGCCCGCGTTTTTAATATATATGTGTGTGCGTGTGCGTGCGTGCGTGTGTTGTGCGTGTGCGCGTGTGTGTGCGTGCGTGCGTGTGGGTGGGCGTGTGGGTGTGCGTGCGTGTGTGTGCGTGTGTGTGTTGGCCCTACGTCACTGGACATTAGAGTATATTGATAGTACGGTGGAGAACTGGTTTTTTCATCTAGCGTAAAAGCCGAGGGAGGAGAGGGTTCAGCGTGGACATGGTTTATTATGGGCTAGGGGTGATCATGTAATTCTACCTACTAACGAAATTCGGAGCTTAAGAACGAAATCCAATTTGGCCGTTTGAGCGTGAAGCCAGGTCGTGGGCTACTCCCCTCTTAACGCGATTTACGGTATCGCGAGCATTTTATGGCAAAATTGACCGCATCTCCCGGGGATTAGACGCGAAGACCATGGGGCATGACGTTTTCTGCTGCAGTCCTGCGTGCGTAACAGAAATGAAATATAGAGAAGGCATATATGTTCAAGTGAGAAACTCATTTGCAGCGGTTTCAATTTGTTTAAGTATTCCTCGACGCCTACGTTTATTTTGATAAAACAATTATTGGTGGCTCTTGTGGCCTCGTGCCGCTCGATAATTCACGCCCGCCGATCCCGCAATTGACCGGACTAATTTCTCACGAAATACGTAACGAGGATTTAATCTTTCGCTGCCTATGGACCCATGAATTTCTGAACAGATTGCCGTTTATTATCAAAGAGGATTGACAAGAGTCGATAGAAGGAACACCGCTGCAACAGGCCTCGTTTGTGCAACGTGTTTCTGGCCAGCTAACTTTACGGCACGATCAAACAAAACGTGTAATGCGATGTTAAATCGTGCGGCCCGATCGATGCGTCCGCGTTACGGCGTCTAATCGAAACTACGCTCGCCCCGCCGCAATTCCTGTCTGGCAATTTAGAACTGGCACAAGAATTGGAGTAGTTTCTCCTTAAATGAATTTTCTTACTTTTCATTCATACGTCTAGTAAATTCAGAAAGGAGGAAAAACAAGTGTTAACGGAAGCGAAAATAGGGACGAACCGAGCTGGATTTCCAACCAAACAATTCCTTCGCGAGCTGGAATCGAGCAAGCATGCGGCGTTCTGGCGTTAATAGGAAAATACAACAGTGGTCGGGCTTCGAATGGCGAGGCGCCCGATCAAAGGAAAAGAGTTTTCCACGTCGGTATGTAGAAACTATTCGGGGGGCGAATTAAAATACTTGGCGAAACTCGTTTTCAATGGACGCTTACCCTGTTCCCTTACCGGTACACACTTCGGAGCGAATGGAAATTCATGGATTTCATCGCCTACTCGGCAAAAGTATCGAAAGAAAAAATAGCACACAAAACATAAAAGACACGTGGAAAAGTATCTGGGAGCAGTGCAAGTTCCAGTTTTTACTTTGCATGCTAGGTCTATTTCATGATCGCGTATTCTAATTCTACAGACATTTTCAATCACGTAAATCAGTGCACGCTTAGAAAATATTCGGATGACACAAATGTCGGATGAGACAAAGGAAGCTACTTTATATCGTGCAGGGAGTAAAGGAGAAAAAATAATGGACAGATTACGTGTCGCACGGTCAGATTGTGTCCGTTGTCAAGCAGATTTATTAAGCAGCGCCATACGTATTTGTGCACGGTGCAACTGTATGCCAAAGAATCGCAATTTCTGACGGAGAAAGGGGACGATCGCGGCGAGACGAGCGCACACAATCGTAACACGGCCACAAAAAATGGTTCACCCTTGCGATAAAATACGTGAAACGAACATATAACTCTTGGCGATAGCTTTCGCGAACATGGCAGTGCGCGCGGAGGGATGACTGCTGTGTCCGATTAAAAGTGTAAATCATGAATCATGCTTGCCTCTTCGTTTCCCCGATCATGATCACGACGGCTTCCATAGTGTTAGGACACATTTTCGATCGTCGACGGGGAAAACGAAGGAAGAATAGTTTTTTTTTTAGTGTACAGAGAAGAAGGGATGTAGGGTGGTAAGTAAGAAAAATAAGAGGAGTGGAAGAGATTTGGAATGATAATCTAGGTAGTAGTGTAAATCGATATTGGTCAGACGGTAACGCTCATTATTCTCATTCTAAAGTTAGATTCATGCAGCTATACTACTGTGATTGAAAAATACAAGAGAATTAGGTAGAAATAAATTGCTAGAAAATATTTAAACTCGGCATAGTTGAAATTCTTTAAATCAAACATGTTCTATCTCTTAAAATGGAGATTTTACAGAGTAAAGCGTAAAACGCAAATTTCCACTTTAATCTCGTTTAATTCCGGAAGAGACGTGGAAATATGAACTCGTAAAGCTATTGAGCAACCGACCGGAAGTGGGAGGCTGTGTAGGTTCAGGGGCCGCTAATGCCCCTCTGTGAAGATTTATCGTACTATGGCACGGCGGGATGTGGAGAATGTTACGTGAGGTTAAGCTCAGGGTCGAGGTGTTAGGATTCGTCCTCATTCCATTGGCATGAACTTTCCAAAGGCGACATTTTCACTTTTGCATTGGCTATAAAGCTATAAAGAAATGGCTGAACCGGAAACCAAGTGGTCAAGGTGTTGTTATTCGTAATTGTCCTAAGTGGTGATTTCGCCTGGACACCGAATTTGCCACACTTACGGTATATATCCATGGAGAATTTGTAAAAATTAGTGGTTCGCCGTGCGTAATTAACCCTCCTTCTCCACATGTATTACCCCAAAATTATCTGAATCTGTGCATAAGCAATATTTCAGGCCAAAGTATTCTCACAATCCCATCCCTCATCCCTTTCCGTTCGAGAACAGTGTAGTCAAGGCCCATGTTCCGAGGATTACGCGGCTCCTGTTACGTAAACGTAGACAGTGCGGTCTTATGCCTAACTAATCATTGCTTTGGTGATTAGGGACTAAGGCGATCAAGAAACTCGAACTCTATCAACGATTCCAGCGTCCAGGTGGACTTGGTCGGCGCGCAGCCAACCGCAAAACCGTTCTTCCGTAAAGTTTGCATCAAACAAGCGTTCAAACCTGGCCCTTGGTACGGATGAAATTCCGATGTAGCCTGTGTGAACTCTCCCAATGTCGTTTACACATTCAACCTGTGCAGGTTTTTCAGACCACGGACGTGCAGCTAGACGACACAAGGAGAAAGAGGAGGAGCAGAGAGAGAGAGAGAGAGGGTAAGGGAAAAAGCGAGTCAACTAATTACGGAGACTACTCTACACGGGCTATTAAATTTGAAGCAAAGCTCGCGCACCGGCCTGGGCTAATTCTAGTGTGAATGCTTTGAACCAAGTGTCACGCTTTCATACCCCCGTGATCATTACGAGTCGAAAACGTTCACTAGGCAGCTCGTTTTCCGTCAAAGGAGTTAAAGAAAGGGAAGAAGCTGCACGGCGAGTCGCAGAAAAGGAAGATAGAATTTGTATTCCTGCTAGGATCCATCAAACGTTTGAATTCTTCCTCAGCCAGAAGAATAATAAATTACGGGGTGGTGGCAGGTCAGTGTCGCAAAGACAGCGCTGAATCATGGTGATTGTCCGAGGCGGAGAATTATTCTTGCGCGATGATTCGCTTAAAGAGCGCACCGTCGGCGTAGTATAATAGACTGCAACAATGCTCCGTCATTTTTCACGAGGGTGCAATTGTGCCACGCATCAAGTGATACGCTGTAAATAATATTTCAATGCCATGACGCGCAGGGGGCGAACGAAACACGTATAAACTCTGCATCGTTGCACTGTGTATGCGTAATAAACTGATCGCGCCCCCCGTACTCGTTTAAACGTTGTTAAAACAAAGATCCTCTCGAAGACATAAATAAATCTGATAAAAGTTTGGAAAATGAGTTGCGAATAATCGGAAAACTTGTAGGCTTTCTGTTCATCGAAAATTCCGGATGTTAATAAAAATCAAATACAATCTTCCTCAATCTGTACCAAAAAAGAATCGCAATTTTCTGGTCAGTCCGGTTCTCTCGATAGCCCCAAAACGCTTCTACCTCGATGCTGGTAATAAGCGTTGCCGAAAAATGGCACTTATTTTCTGCGCCACGAATGTGACTTTTGCCAGGTGGCCAGGTTTGCCAGCAGTTTCGATTTCACGTCCTGGGGGAATTCGTGCGTTCCATTTATCGTGGTTCACCGTCACCGCGTATTTCGTATTACAGTCGAGTCCCGGTTGTCTGCCAGAGGAAGCCGAACGATTTAAATTGAAACGAGGGGCAGCCTCGTGGCGCGAACATGCGTACAGCCGTTCCTCGTTTGCGGTAAGATTATTCGCCGCTCGTTTCACGGATCATTATATGCGTTTTCGAATTCAGAAAAGCGAAAACCGAGTAGCCTTCAGACCGCTGAACCGTTCGTCATATTGCCTTTCCAGAGAAGCAGCAGAGGCTTTAACCCCTCCGTTCTGCCCTGGAACAAGGCTTTTAGCATCCTCCTTTCGGCAGCGGAATTTTATTTTCTGGATACTACCAGTCTCTGCTTGCTGGTTAAATTGGAAAAATGTGAAGCGGTCTAGCAGCGTTTTCGGATTGGGGGTAGTAAAACAATGATTGCTCGTGGTATTCAAACATAAAGTTCTCACGCCATGCATTCACCAGATTAATTTAATTATTACAACACATTTGTACGGGGGGAAAGTGAAATGCGAGCTCTGGCAAGTGGCATCTGCGCTTAACGAGGCCCCCCAGCGCAAAAGTTGATCCGTCCTGACGTTTCAGCTACAGTGCAGATAAAGGAATTATCTCGACGATATCACCAGCACACGGGTGTACATGTCCTCCATCGATTTTCCCGCTCATACCTTCGACCCTGAAAGTAAGATGTTTTTGCATGGAAATCCCTGTGAACCCGGGTCGAAATCATCGCGAGAATCAGGTTCAAAGAGTGGATTCCTCTAAAGGTCGCACGCAATAGAAGCGACCCGCTGCTTTCCTTTCACCATGAAATTCATCTGGCATGATCGATGGCTCGACGAGTGCGCACGATCAAGGATTAAGCGACGCTAAATACCTCCTATACAATTCACTCTAATCCCATCTGCAAATAAACGGTGTTCGAAACAACGAGCCCGTGCGCGCATGGTGTCGAGCAGAAGGAAGAACGGAGTTGGGGGAGCAAAGGGGGGATGGTCGGAAAGCTGCATAAGAATGAGGATCGAAACTCTGCTCTTTGCTAGCGAAGCCGGAAGGCGTGACAGCTGCGGCTATTTTGCCGTGTGCTAAGTTGTTGTAAAGGGTTATTACGTAAATTGAGACGCCGCATCGCCAATGAGTGGGGACTGTTAATCAGTTGCGTTATACTGGGAGCTATTCCAAGAAAGCCAGCGCACAAAGAAATTGGTTCATTCACGGAGAAACTACCGATCACGTGGATCAGCATGTTTCGCCGTTAAAGTGCAAAACTGCAGCAAATTCGATATACTTTACTTGGTAATCTGTAGGTGTTACTGAGGATCGACGATTTGCATCGTAGGGAGCAGGGTCGTCGACTATTCCCGTTGGGACGTAATTCGTCTTCCTTCCGCGGACGAAATTTGCTCGTAGAGACGTTAGCAAGGAAGTTCGGGGCGAGTTCACAAAGGTTCTGGCCTGGCTACAAGCACCGTGGGAGGAGAGGCGGTGGTCTTCTCGCGGTCCAGAGAGAAGGGGATGGACGTATTGTGCTAAAATGGAGATCCCGCTCACAGGGAGCCGTACCGGAGAGGAGTTTTCTACGTGTACGCAGACGCGGCGCAGTGGGCCGCGTAGGTCAGTTCCGAATAGACGCCGGATTTATTGCTTTTGTCGCGGAAATCCCCACGGCACAAAGGCTTGGGAAAAATTGCACGATGACAGGCCACGGGCCGAAAGAAACTGACTGCCCCCCCCCCCCCCCCTTTTCTTTTCTTTAGAATGATGCATCGCTTCCCTGGAAAATTAGTCTTCGAGGGGGTTGTAACTTTGTATTTGTTCTTCGCTGATTTACCGAGCAGATCTTTCTTTCTTTTGTAGCCGAAACTGGGATCGGAGCATCGATACTGAGATAACTTCTGTTTTTCTGCCTATGTCGCAGTCCAATTACTGATTACATTATAATTGAACGGCAATCTAGGAATGAATGAGAGTGGCGCGGAAGCGGAAAACATTAGGATTGATCGAGGTCAGAGAGTGTTTCTCTCACTCCAGGCGAATGATAGTATCCGCGAGAGTTCCGAGATGTTCTCGAAAATCGCCGGAGCATCCTGAGACCGATGCTAATGCTCTGATACGACGTCTACACCCTCGAGACGTCGCATAGATATGTCGAGTATCTCCTGGACATTAGTGCATATACATGCGCGCGGCAGACATTTCGCGGTCGCAACAGGAACAAGAGGAAGATGCTGGAGACGAGGTAGAGGGTGACAGGAACGTGTTATTGCACGGCGAAGAACTCATCAACGTGCTTCACAGGCCGCGTGTTCAAAGGCATATCAGTCAGCTCGTCGAATCGCTGCCGCGCTCAACGTCTATGTACGCTTGTGGCAGAAAGTTTCGAACACGCCAGCCAAACGATTTCGCAACGAAATTACAGAGAAATCTACCATTTATCATTGCTGGAGTAATTCGAATAAAATGAAACAGGAAGGATATTATCTTCCTATTTGATGCATCTCTGCAAGGTACACAGACTCCCTGCCATTGTTTTCGTCAGCGTGCCTTCTGTGCAACAGCCGTATCTCAGTCTCTTCCCCGGAGAAGAGAGCGTTATCGCCCACTTAAGGCAATTTACTTCCCGGATCACTTGCCAAAAGCGAATGGAGCCGACCGATCGATGCAGCCTGAGAGACCAATTCCGTCTATTCCCCTATGAAAGGCATCCGGAAACGTTCCTTCACCCTCTCATTACCCCTCACACTTATTTCTTTTCTATTATTAATATTTCCCATGATATTTTATTAGAAAAAAAGTCTAAATTGAATTCTGCCCGACACTTGTAAATTGGATTAGTAGTTCCCCGAAGCACTGTAAGAAAGTTTAGCACAGGAAGAAGATGTGGAAGAGTCTGTAAATCTATGGAAAGCTGCGGATGAAAATACAGAGGATTGTATGATAGAATCGATGCAGGAGTAGACTTAATTTCGATCAGCCGCGACGCGCAATAATTCTACCGGTGAGTTGCCATGGAAGCTAGCCAAACGCGAAATGCACAAAATGACATAGCGCACCCCCTTTTCCAGCTCGCAGTGAAAAATGTTTCGCTTTACGATCTAACTTCTGGATCACCGTTTAAGCAACATATCGTGGACGCGACCCGCTGAAAGCCCAACGATTTCTGGGCCATCGAAATTGGCAAAACATGTTGTCAACGATGTACGTGGCAACCAACCATTTCCGTGTGTCCGTTTGCTCTCAAATTGATTTACCGTAATTGTCGCGAGAAAATTGGGCAACAAAACGCTTTTCGATACTTGCGGCGTTCGCGATAGGAGGAACGAAACTGCGGTAGTTGTAACTTTTAATGGCGGTGCGAATGATATTAATCGCATAGTGAGACACGTTACGAGGATAAACGAACACGTTTTCGAACGCTGGACGCGTCGCAATTATGGAATTTGTTTTGCAGTGTCGATAGAATATTTCGCAGGGGGGTTGTTTGTCAGAACTCGCAGAACTCGTCGTTTATTAACCGGCTGACGGGTGAAATAGATTTTACGGTCGGTGCAAGCATGCCGAAACGCCAAGAACGATCTTGGACCGATCGGTTAGTGATGAGCTGCGATTGTTTGAAACGCTGGGGAATAATAACTGCCAAGTCGTAAACTTTCATTCCGCTCCTCCGGAGGTTGCAAAAGGTGAAAAAGCATCGCTTCTACTCCACCAGCCTTTGTACATTGCGTAAAACTCAATCGACTTCAATTGCAAACAGACTGTTTGAATAAAATGTTTATGGTCTGAACCACAACGATTTCTACGCAATGTAATGAAAATTGATTTGCTAGAAAGTGTGGATCGACTAGCAGCCAATAGGCCGGCGACTCCGATTATTGAACAAAATTTCCCCTGTCTACGAATAGAGAACGGTTGATTTATCTTCAGCGACATACGGCGGAGCATGGATTACGTGCTTCGAATGCGCGCGCGTCTGCCTCGCCTGTGGATCCTGCGAAAGTGCGGCAATATTCCAGGGTATACGTTAAACTTTCGAACACAGCCGACCAAAGGGAGTGGATGGAGCTTTAATTACAAGATAGAGGAATAGAAAATTAGCTTCTTCCACGTCCTCGGTATTCTATCGTGTTCTCAGAAACCGCAAGTTTCGATGGAACGCATTCCCCCGGAACGACTAGGGAAACTCGAAATCCTGCATCCCCTGCAATCAAGCTGCACTCTTTCTTTGACTCGGCTTCGCTACGCGGAACGGATTGCTTTTCGCGACATAATCATACTTTGGCTAACTCGCTCCTTTCATTGCCGCCTTCGCTCCGATATTCATTCCGGACCCCTTTTGTTTGCACTAATACCAGCCAACGCGAGCCTTCGCGGCGTTCCATCGGTTGGTTGACGGCTGCCTTCAGAAGGATATTGCGTCTGTATCAATATCCCGTTCTGATAGCAAACTGCGGGAATATTCCCTCAATATATCTTGCGTTTTGCCCAGCTTGACGTCCCCGAAGTTTCTGCGATACGTTTGGGCCATCGTCGTGTCGTGGGGTAAAGATCGGGTTAGAACCGAGCGTACGATTTTACCATTTTTCTTTTCTACGCTTTGCAAGATCTAGAAGAGAAACCATAGATAGAGCTAGCAATATTAACCAGCTATTGATATTGTGTCTGAATAATGCGCTACTTAAGCTAAAAACGCATGTGCATCGACATTTTAAAGAAACGTCTGCGTCTACGATAACTTGGAGAGATCTTGACAGTTGTCCTGAGCAATCACGGAGTTTAACATGGCCCAGATTTTCCTACTCCGCCATAGAAGAATCTCTTCTCTGTACGTTTTCCGATAACGGTGTGGCACTTAACTCTTCCGATTTGAAAGCTGCGATACGCGTTCTATCTCCTTGCGGCTAGTCAGATCTTACGAGACGCGGAAACGTGCAAATCATAAAAAAGCTTTCAAACAATAAATAACTATAAAACGAATAGAGAGAAATGAAGAAAATTGAATGCGGATATAGGACAGTAACGGAGCACACCGGCAACAGATTCTGCGACTGACAACAAAAGGATCTTCGATACCGTTCTGTCATTGATCATCTTGTTCGCGCGACCTCATTCTTTGCACGAAAAAGAGCAAAGTTCTTTTCGGTGAAAAGTTTCAGACGCGAAAGTAATTAAGAGGTCGCGGTGAAATGTAATGAGCGGCATAAATCGGCTGGTAGCAACTTGTAATCAACTTTCGAGTTCGCGAGGAACATCACGCCGTCGTGACACGTAAATTTCGCCACCGCGCCGCGCCAGTTTATGCAAATTATTGATGGGACCAGGGGCTAATACATTGTCGCGCGTGCAACCAGGAAACGCCTACTACAAGTCCAAACACGTACCACAGAGATACATTTTCCGTAAAGAAAGCTCGTCTTCTGCCGCCTCTATTTAAATGCCGCATAATAGCGCGATAAATAAATATCGAAAGATAGCACCATTTATTTCAGACCTGGCCAAATCGTAAATACGATGGTACGTAAACGATCGGAGGGTGAAATTGAAAATAGTGCTTGCGCGATCGGGATACCGATGATGGATGAGCATGTGCTAAAGCATACGATACGCAAAATATGAGGCAAAATAATTGTTTTCAGTAAAACCTGTGCGTGTATGTGTATTGAGGAATGCTAATTAAATCACGCGCAACGCAAAGCTGTGGACAGCGGTTTTGCGAATTCTTTGGGAATGCTACGAAAATAAAAATTGTCAACATTTCCTCGCATGCAAGATGCGGACCGCATGTAAACAGAGGGCATGTATCGAGCGTCCAGCGAAATAAGATTCTCGTAAGACGAATTTCTTCATTTTCGATAGACGCGCGTTTCTCATCTGTGCGCTGTGATATTCTTGCTAGTCAGATACATTTCCGTGACTTACTTGCAAACAGGAACGACATGCAACTCCACGTCCTCTGCACTGTACTCCCCAAGCAACACACATGAACACGAGGAGCTGGAGAACTACCGTCGCATGAAGCACGCGATCTACCAAGTTCCACTGCAGAATCTCTGACAGGCAAAACTGCGTCGACAGACTTGTCCTCGGTCGTCCACTACGGGGACAGCATTATCTGTTGCCGTGACACCGTTGCTGTTTCTCCGCTGGACAAAACGTTCCCGGGGATACACGAAATCATAGCTTCACGAAACCATCACTCGACACTGGTGACAAACAAGCGAGCACAATCATCTTGGAGCAGCAACCTTCTATTCGAGAGCGTGTCACACGTTATCGTTTCGCGATTCACGGATCGTTCACTGTTCTCACGCTGATCCCTGCCATTCGAACCAGCCAACGAGGGGAACGTTTCCGGCGAGAACGGCCGCCTGAAGCGGATCAAACGTCATCGTCCTCCCGGATATCCGTGCACCGTCAACCTGTCGCCGCGGATCTACACGGCACTCGACGCTCACGGACGAAGAAATGAGTCGAAAGAAAGTATTCGCGGACAGACCGGGGGATACGCGATAACGGGACAGGTAACGGGGTGCACAATACGTAACGTCACGTCGAAGCTCGCGAGACGAACTACAGCACGGGAATGAGAAGATCGGATTCCTATCGCGCACCCCGGCATCAGCGCCACCAAGCCCCTAACGACGGGGAGAAACGCGCCACGGTCGATTTTGCGGTTCCCACCTACCGACGACAGATCTGTCCACCTGTCTTTTCGATGCCCCCTAATTATTT
This sequence comes from Holcopasites calliopsidis, assembly GCA_023838395.1. Lineage (NCBI taxonomy): Eukaryota > Metazoa > Arthropoda > Insecta > Hymenoptera > Apidae > Holcopasites > Holcopasites calliopsidis. Next base: position 242,616 of record JALHAQ010000068.1, read on the forward strand.
CTTCAGTTCGCACAATTCTGTTTTACACTACGCTGCGAATAGGGCTTGTATTTATAGGCAAGGGAAATTGTTCCGAGTTCTTCAGGGGTTAGTATATTAATTTTTTTAACTTTACTTCACTGAGAAGGTTACTACTTTTTGCACTTGTGTGGAGAGTCAGGGTTTTGCAGTCACTGATAATTATTTCTATAGTAGGAGATTTCTTTTGTTAATTCTGCATAAAATGCAAGTGCATAAGCTTATGAAATATAATATTTGAAAGGAACCCTGAAGTTGCAAAGACTTATATGGTATTTCTAAAAGGAATCTTTCTCTGCTTTTCCATGTGCTTGATAAAACAATGACAAGGCTTACTGCGCTATACAGCACAATGCATATTTTAATGCAGTCTATTAATAATATTACAATCGAGTGGAATTTTCAGTGGGAAATAGAAAGGTCAGTCTCGAATGCTGAAACAGGTGATGCTGGTCGAGTCTCATCGCGCAGACGCTGCTGGGGGAGGAACAACCCTTATTGATTCAGTTCTGCCAACGGAAGGACCTTTTTTGGTAACTTTGTCAGATGTCTAGGGACTCTTACACGTGTCACAGATCCGCGAATGAAATTGAATCAACAGTTTATTAAATATGGGATTATTTGATAGCTACGCGAGGCTCAAAGTAATCTCAAAGTACTCTGGCTAATTGAATCGCAAAACCAGTGATCTAGAAATTGATCTCTCGGAATTCGAAAAATCTCAGGCACATCCCCATTCGATTATTACACCCCGTCGATTCAGCCATAGGTTCAGAAAATCTTTCGATGCGACTCATTTCGTTGCTGGATATGGTTTCGAAGAAGACAGCACGCGCCCGACGAAGTCGAAGAAGTACTTCTACTATAGAAAATCTTGCGTGTGTTCCATGAACGAAGCTATACGAAAGAACGAGCGCACACCAGAACACAGTTGCAGCTTCTTCAGCACTTTAAGTGTTTCTATCCGACATATTATTTCTTCACCAAAGTATCAACCGCGAGGACTCTACAATTTCCACAGTTTCTTCCAAAGTTCAACAACGTTCAGATTCTAATTGAATCTGAACATTAATTTTCAGTGTTTCAGTTATCATCTAATTCGAGTGGCGTGAACAAGTCGGGCCAAAACTGTCGAACGGTTCACGTGTCGGTGTCAGTTCCTTAAACTTATTATCTCCATGGTTGTTATCTCCATCGCTGTCAAATTGTTGGAACGTCGCTCGCCACTGGTTGCCTGAACTTCCGATCGACATCCAGCATCCCCCGGGAGATTTCGAACTTACTAGTTCTTGACCACCTGCGAACACCTGTACCCGTCGTATCCGTAATTAAACGTGTCATCTATATCTTCGTTCGATCGATAAGCAGCAATTACCCTCCTCTGCTGCTACCGTATTCCTTTTGTCTTCCGGCGGTGCTCGCCCTCCGTAAACGACACGGTGGATGCTGAAGGGAAAAAACGGTACATGGTCTGAGCTTTTGCGCTTACGACCATGGAGAATCATGGATAACTAAGATGCTTGTCCGCTATATTCGATTTTATTCAATTTACGCAACTTTCACATCGGGATATACCGCAGAACTTGAAATAGGGCTTTGAAAGATCCATTTGTTTATCGATAATTTAGATAATTTAGTATTTCAACGTTGTGCAAAGATTATGTAGCAAGCAAAGAGGTATCGAAAGGAATCACAGGAAGCCGAATCGACGTTTTCCTGTCGAACGGGCGAGCTTTAACGAGAGAAATCCCTGGGGATGTGTTCCAGCAAGATGGGACGCGGTCATCGAGCTGCTGGCGCGGGATCAGCACGGAGAGGAACGTAGCAGAAAGAAAAAGAAGACGAAAACCAGTGGCGGAAGTGGAGGAAGAAGTGCGGAAAGCTGACACGAAAGGAAGACGAGAAGCTTTCGGCTACAGTCAGCCCACAATAATCCCCTTCCGGAAGATGAATCACCCTGTCGACCGTCTCTCAAGGCACGCTTATGGCGAGATGGAGGCGGCTGAAAGAAGGTGACTGGTTTCAGGAGCGGCGGCTGCTGCTGCTGCTACCGAAGAATCTTTGTGTCGGATGCGAAACCGAGTACCTACCAGCAACGACGATCCTTAAAATCGGAGGAAGGAAGTGAATGAAAATGCGGAGGATGATCCAATTTACGGAAGCGGAGGAGAAGGGAGATCAGGTGGAACGAAAGGTAGCGCAGCGAGAGAATCGCTGCTTGACCGAATGTCAACCACTCCTCGAGTAATTTCGTCTCGAGCCCCGGCCACGGTGAAAGTTCGCCACGAAAATGTAATCAGATAAAATTGCTCGCCGCTTTCTCCTTTGAGTCGCTTCCGATGCAGGGATCGAGGTTTTTTGAAAATTACGTCTCCGCCCGGGGCAGACGTGAACTAATTGTTTAGAAATTGAATTTTGGCCTGGGATCATTTTGAAATTTGTAGGAGATAAATCGGCAGGATAATTGGACGATAATTATAGGGATATTTTTCATGCACTGTTTGACTTTGTAAATAGAATTCAATTAATTCTCGCCCCGCAACATGCTTAATTAAGGTGATACATCGCTATAAATTACACTGGATTTTAGAGGCTCGAGTTTTGTGTGTCGGAAAGATGTGCAATTATTATGATTACCGCAGAATTTCTAGCGAGATGTAGTAGTTGATTCTGCGAATGGCGTTCAATTAACTTTTATTCCAATGGTACGTTTAATTAGCGCGATACAGAGCACAGATGAAGACCGTGATGAATTATTTCATCCACCCACGTATCAATATCAACGAAGAGTAAAAACTTCCACGATAGTTCATAATTTCTTACATAACCCCATTGGAACGGAAAGGGCGGGGCTTGGGGAAATGGGGATGTGAAAAATGCAGCAGTCCCTTAAGTTAGAAATATCCCTTAAGTTAGATATTTCTTTTAATGGATTATTCGTAAAACAAACTGTTTTGTAAACTTTCAAATACTTGGTATTCAAAAGGCAAGCTACTCAAGTGCTCCAGGAATCTCGGAGAATTTCACAGGCAACTGAATCTCGGGTGAAATTCAAAGTTTACCAAGCGACAGGATTACAGCTGCAGAAGCATTAGCTCGGCATCGCCACAGTGCTGGCAGACTCACCGCGATGAAAATATTGTTGGAGATTTCATTATAGATAGAAGCTGACCGCGTCACCGGGATCGCCGCCTCCCATTCTTGCGCCCCTTTCTTCCTTCGCGCCACCAATTTTTCTCTTTTCTCCGGTCTTTCCTCCTCTCGCGTTTCCGCACCGTATGGGAGATTTTCTGTATTAATTACCGGGCGAAAGAACCACTGGCATTCCCGACGACCGAGAACTTTCTAGCCGATAAGCGGCAGCGTGTTGTTCCGTTGCGTGTAATTTACGCTTCCCGAGATCCTAGAATTACGCTACACGCTGCCAGGGTAGATTTCTCATGAATCGCGATACTCTTTGGACATCGAGGTAATCTTTCGTGTATGATTGATGCAGATTTCGATCGCTTTCACGTTTCATTTCTTTGATGCTCGCTGAAATATTAATTTGTTTTTAATTCGGTGCAATTGATTGCTGTTTCTACTGGAAATTTTTCTGCCACGTTTAATCTACATGGGCGATTTATCGAGTGGAATATTTAAGCTTCCGTAGGGAAAATTCGACATACACAGGACAAGAATACTCGGCCGCTGTTTCGTAAATTAGTGGTCGTGAAGATTTTATTCGGGGCCTGACCTTACGGTGGTGGCATCTTTAGATACGATCTCGTATAACTTGGTAGTGAAACGGCACTTAGCCTTGGGAAGCTAAGATATACTTTTACGAGGCGGAACTCGCGTGGGTGCGGCGCAATGAAAGTGTCCATCCACCCGTATCGAAGGAAATTTCGTTTACGAACGGCGATCCATGTTTAGACGTGAGTTGGGCGCGCAAGAATAATCATCCAGGTAGAAATCAATTGCCGGGGTGGCAAACGATTGGGAAGCGACGATCATCATCATCATCATCATTATTATTATTATTATTATTATTATTCTCACTACTGGTCCGCTAATCCGACGAGATCGCGAACCGCACTGATAATCATACCGGGTCGTCGATTCCAAATATTCAGTAGTTTCCATCGACGTCCTTTCGATCCAACACTAAGGGCATGGTTGATTAATCAGAGTGTGGTCCCCCTCGTCGCGTTTCCTTTGAAATCTAATTAATCTGACATCGCACTCGGTCGTTACCATGGACAGTTAGGTAGTCTAACTAGCAAGTAGCCCAGCATTGTCTCGACAACAATGGACACCTCTTGAAACAGAGGCGGAGACAGAGGCCTGTTCTGTGGCCAGCCAACCGGTACAAATTTATTAATTGGCTCAGACCCGAAGGCAGGGAATTAAACTACCACTACTCTGACCAAACCAGCCGCAAGACACGATAACGAGAGGACTATCCACAGTCTGTCTATTTAGATGCTGATTTGCATTTCGAAGGTGCTAATTATACTGCGCAATGACACTAATGGATCTCCTCTACCCTTCTTCATCTTTCTTGTTCTCCAATGAAATTATTATATTGGCTATTAAAGGGATAACAAATGAAGGAAAGAAGCATGGTGGCATTAAAATGATCTTCGATACAAGCGAAATAAATCCGGTAGCAAATTTATAGGTTTCTTCGTGACGTGACGGGAACCGAAGTCCCGCTTCCGAATGGAACCAACTACAAACCGCAACATTTGTTTTCTTATGAATAATTCGGCCGATCAGGACATCAGAATAATTCATGATACGTGCATCCCGTGTCAGCATAAGAGCGCCATGGATTTATAGGAGAATCCGGAAACTTGCAAGTCTCGAGGCAAACATTTGCCAGCCATTTCCCTTTTTTACGCTGCCTTATTCTTTTTCCAAACTCAAAGCAGTACTATATTCGCGAAAGGGATTGAGCAGAAATTTAAATTTCAAACGAATAAATAACTATCTACATGGCTGAATTTTGATTGAAATTCTTGCGCGTATCATTGAAGCGCAGATCGTTCATCAACCGGCAAACTGCATCGTACATCACTTGGTCGCGTGTTCGACCAGCTGACTGGACGACAGTTTCACGATGTCGCGTAAGCACTCGTTACCGCTAACCTACCCCTGTCAATCAGGAGACGTCTTGCGAGTACGGCTCTCCAAACTAGTAGTGAAGAAATACCGATAGCTTCCCATAGTTGAGCATCGATAATTATTGATAGTACTCCACCACAGCTCCAAACTGCTGCATCCCGAGACTGGATTACGCTACCCGTAACTAATGCTTGCTAATCGTTCCGTTCAGTTCTCACTGCTTCCTGTTTCTCGTTTCCCAGACTTGCTACATATCCACCCCTCGGAGTCATGGATGGTTTATTGTCAACCGTTTTCCCGAATTGTCTGGCTACTTGCTGGCAAGCGACGCGAATGAACGTGTGTACCCCTCATTATCGGATCGTTTGTCGGGGATGCCTCTTGTTTTCTTGTTACTCGACGCACGCTTTTTATGCCTCATTGACTCGAGTGAGCAAATAGTGGAGTTGCTGGCGGTGGCGATTCCGATCGGTTAAGCAGCCTCCCTTGTCGAGAATACGAGGACAATTATTTTTCCCTTTTTAAATAATTTCATCGTTCGATAGAATTTCTCATCCAGTGAAAGACAATTTGTTCGAAACACAAAGCCTCGAAAGAGATATTCTACCGCTTTAAAAACCTCCAAACAATATACCTTCAGCTGTCGTACATTTTTTCATAGTCTACAGCTCGATACGCTCTAATTCGTGGCGGAGCACATACATACATACATTGTGGCACGTGCAAACGTCGAAGCCGAAGGAGCCTGGAGCGAATCGAATGTGTAACGACGTTTAGCAATGCAAATTGGCATGATGCAAACTCTGGATATATTTTCCTGATGTACGGGGGCGACTTACGTAGGCGTGCACATTTGGCAGACGCGGCACTTTCACAATTGATTTCGCGTTCCATTTGATGCACCGCGAGCACCAATTGGTACAAGTCCAGCTAATTTCGACGGACCTATTTTAATTCTCTGCATTGACGAAAAATAATTACTGACCATGCTAGCAGCTTTATTCTGAACGATTGAATAGTTAATGCTCATGCACTTTCATTTATTTCTTCGAGCGGTAATGTGGAATTTCTTCTTTTGGTTTATTCTGTTCTAAATGGCTGTTATTAGAGGGGAGAAACTTGTCTCGTGAAGACCACGTGTTTCTCCCATTAAACGTCTAGTGAATTTATCAAATCCGCACCATTACACCTGTGTGGCCGCAGCAAAAGTTCATCCAGTTTTCGAGACCTACGGCTCGGTATTCTATCCGAGTCTCCAACTTGCGTCAGCCACGCTTCGATCGCTATGTTACAGATCTCTCCGAGCACCGTGGCAAACCGTGGCGCAATGGATAGAAAAAATAAAAGAGGAGGAAACAATATTGCGACGCAGCTTTTCTTTTAAACAGTTCCACTGTCTCTTCATGTCCATCTTTGAAGAATTCCATATGCATATCGCGTAGAGAGCTAGGCGAACCTTTCAGAGGACTGAGTCGGGGGGGTAGGTATTTTTGAAGTGGAAGCAAGGGTAAGAACATGTGTCTGGCACTCGGTTCCCAGATATTGTGCACAAAAGTAGCTAGCGGGGTGGGATGAAATTTTGCATGAATGAAAGTCTGTGTGATAAACAACTGGGGATTTTCTTTCGCGACTATATGAGATTCTACATATTGAAGTATAAATCGTGTACAATATAACTCAACGTCGTACACTTTCCTCCTCTCTTATTAAAGTACATCAGCAGCTGTCAATAAAAATTGAAATTCCTCGCCAATTTTCTAAGGCGCGATAAAACATTGAACTACCTCTGGACAAACATCGGCCAATTTTACCAACGTCTCGTATATGTATGCATAACCTAGCTCGATAAGGGGCTTTTTAAGCGACAACGATTCACTTGTACACCATTGTTTCGTACACGGTGGAATAAATGCATAGTCTGAATTCTATTAGCCAGACGTATGGTACGTTGCAAAACTAATGCAATGCAACGATACTCATTAGTTAGACCTCTGGCTGGAATTCAAATCACTTGCCCGGAAAATAATAGTTCAATGCACACTTGCGAAGAATAAAACTTTTAAAGTTGACGCTATTATCCAATTGATCAAGGGAAATGCCACCCCGCGTAATCAGGGGCAAGTCCAGGAGAAGACACTCGAGATGAAGCAAAGTTTTCTTTATCGGCCGGCAGGAAAGTCGCATTAGTCCTCGGCTAACTTCGGGAATCAATTTGATTCGCGGTGCAAGGGCAATTCGGAATAAGGGTGGCGAAGTTGCTGGCCGTTTTCACATCGTCCCAACCCAGTCTGCACCACCGCCCCTTAACTTTAGACAGCTTCTGTGACTTACAGACTTTGTTTTACTTAATAATAAAGTTCCAGAGGATAGAGGTAAAGTTGCAAGATAAATGGTACGCCAACCGCGTACTGAAAAATGATAACCGAAGAGACTCGTTGCGACACTCTGCTCGGCGAAACACTTTCAGTACTCGTCTCTCAGCGGTAAAGGCGTGAAAATTGTTTACTTTCTGCCACGTGTGCATAAAGGAGGAAAATGTTTAATAGCGGAACAAGACGAGCGAGGAGAAAGATTGGAAAAGTTGGGTAATAATTCTTAATGTATAGGCATATGGCTCGATACAGTTATGATTAATTAAGGGGTAGCAGTGGCTGTAGTAGCTGGAATGAAATTTTTAGTTGTCCCAAATTTTCTCTCGGAGTATGAAACTCGTCAAGGGTAATATTATTAACTTAGGCAGTAGCCTTTTCAGGTAATTGACACTGTTATTGAATATCGTATAATATCCTGTGGCCACTAAAAATCGTATTTTTCAAACATTAAGAATCTAAAAAAATCGTAAACCAAAGTTATACAAAATCTGTTCCTTTTAAATACGATATTAAAAAATATAGTTCTACCGCAATTACAAACGCACCATTCCACTGACTATAGTATCTACAAATTGATCCACTGCATCCTTTATTCATTCCGTGGCCGCATGAAAAATACTTAAGCCCTACGAGTCTATAGTTCTCCAAATTGTACTATCGTCATTTATCTTTCTTATTCATTCACATTTATCTTTTCACTGTCAATAAACAATTTACTCCCACCAACAGTAAACACGAAAAAGATGACAGTTTGAAATTTGCCAGCCTGAAGATGGGAAACGTTGAGTTCGGCAACAGTGGAATTATACGACGGATGCTTCCTATTGTTGGTTCCCTGGTTTCTTTTTGATCGTCCCCGTACTCGAGCCCATCTCCTCTAGCCGTTGCAACGTTGGAATGCTCGACTTCCCGTCGCCGGTCACGGACACGTTCGCCACTGCATCCACCCTTTGCACGATATCGGTCCTCTCGGGGTAAGCAACCCTCTCCATTCCGCTCAGGGGGTCCAGAACCTCTTTGCGTCTCGAAAATGACGGAATCCTTGTGACCTTCGGCTTCTCCTTTAGGGGCGGCTTTTCCCTTTGTCCCGCCAGCTTATCCCTGTCGATACTCTGACAACCCTGCTCCGGGGATGGGATCGCGGACACTTTGGGGATGTTTCTGTGATCCCTGGTTCTCTGGAGGGTCGACGCTGGTTTAATAATAATTTTAGGCTGCTTCAGACCCGAACTGCTGGGGCCCTTAATATCTCTGGGTGTAATTATTATTCTTGGCTCTTTCCTCTCTTGGTTAGGAATCATTGGCAACTTGAGCTCCGAAGAGGAACAAGACGTCAACGAATCCGATTGCAGTGGTTCTACCGAGCCGGTGTCGGATCTACTCGCCCCATTGGAGTCGAACGATGTTTGCATTTCTTTAGGGGGTTTATTATGTTCAGGAGACGGAGCTGCAAAATTCATCACAGTTTGACTGAAACTCTGACTCGCCTGGCCAAGCAGATTTCCAACCCTAGGCGTGATAACTATTCTAGGTTCCATTCCAGAGATCCTGCTATCCCAATTGTATCCGCCAAATTGATGCTGCCTGTCCACTTCCCTGCCGATAATCCTAGGCTCGGACAAAGCTGTCAGCATAGAAAGCTCGTTCCCAGTCGGACATGATTTGTACCAATTAGGATTGCCAATTCCAGATTCCAATAGAGCAGCAGGGTTTCCTATGTTCTTATCCACACTCTGAGATATTGGATGATTCATTTCGTGAACGGGACATATGGAATTGGAATAAATTGTATCCACACTGCCTCCAGCATGAGTTCTGGACTTGTCTATTTTTTCGTCCAGAGAATCGATGATACTGGGGTCTGAATTATTCTTCGTGGAATGGTCCTGTCTTACCAGCAAAGGTCCAACATGGAGCTTGGTAGTAACAGGCTCGGTTTCGTACTGCATTTCGTTCTCCTCGGCAAACTCCAGACTCTTGGAAGGTCCAAACACTCTCGGTGGCGGCTGTGGAGGCTGATTGGTAGAACTGGGCGAGTGTAAACCGGCCCTACAGTCTTTGAACAGAGCCGCATGCTGTTTAGAGGCAAAGAGACTATTGGGTGCTGGAAGAGATCTTCTTTTTTCGATGTCCGGCAAAACTTTCGGATAGTTCCTGCGTTTAATCGTTTTTAGCGCTTCCTCGGGGCTGATGCACTCCTTTTCCACAATGGGTTCTCTGCAAGTTACATTTACGTCGCACGATGAAGGAGAATTCGCTCCAAACGTAGTCAGCTTTGGTCCCATTCTCATGTAAATATCTTCACCCTGATCTGCCACTTGCCCATCCGGATTTGTTCCTAATTCAGGACGAGGTAGACGGGATTTTAATTTAGGATTAATCTTCGCGTAAAGACTGCTGGTGCTACCAGAGTCGGATTCGTAAATCCTAGGGGTAGAAAAGTTCTGCATAGGCAAAGGATCGCTCCTGGAGTGATGGTGCTCTATGACGACCACCTGAGGAGCCAGCTGTAGTTGCCTCGGATCGGTTATCGAATAATCCAACTTCTTGTCGAACGAGTCGTTTGCCTCGACGTTTTTGGCTAGCTCGATGGGCACCTGCTTTAGAATCGATTCAGTTCTGCTAGCGGGTGTGGCGTCGATGGCTACAGAGACCTTTGGCACTTTTGACTTCTTGCCAGGACGGACTATCAGAGCTGGACTTTCATCGTAGATCGGTTCTTCCTTCTTTTCCCTTTGCACTTCCTCTTCCAGTCTCTTCTTTTCCTCTTCTTGCTGCTTCGTCAACTTGTCCTGGTGTTCCCTCTGCAGAGTTTCTCGCGTTTTCCTCAGAAACCTCGGCGAGCACCTTTGCAAATTATGACATATTATCACTCTTGGCTTTTGCATTCGTCAATGAACCGAAAGCTTAGAAAAAGAATAACAGTATTAACAGAGGCCCTAGAGAATTTCCAAAGTGCTCGAAAACTCGATCAATTTCCGTCGGGAAAGGAAAACTGTCGGCTAAGTAAATTCTGTCAGCAGCAGATGCGGAGGACGAAAACAGCGCTGGCTGATTTCGATGAATCAGCACGCGTCTCAAAGCAACCAAGTCTTTAGGTGAAACCGTTGATTGGATTAGTTGGACGAATTTTCAAGAGGCGCTTCTCCAATCCGCACAATTAGAGAGAGCGTTGGCCGGTAACTGAAAGAGCTGCGTCCACCTACCTGTGCACGATTTCCTGCTGTATCCACTCCCGAACCTTCATATGAGTGTCAATGGTGGATCCGGAGTTCTGCCTGGACAATTTCGAGCGTCTTCCAAAGTTCGAGTTATTGTCGTACGCCTTATCGTTCTTTATCACGTCGTTCAAGTCCGGCTTACTGTCGCTCTTGTATCCCAGTTCGCCGTAATGGTTTTCATATTTTTCCGATTTCGCCCTTTTCGAGTCATCCTTCTGACTGACGCGCCTCTTCAGCCCTGTTCCCTTTGTCTTCCCGTCTTGCTTTCTGCAGTATAGATACAGGAACGCCGTAAAGTTGATGAGCAGAAAAACGACACCGAAGCCAGTCAACATGGTAATAACTGAGGAGCTCTTTGGTGCGCTTGGCTGCGGAATCACTTCTTCGTTGGATTGCGAAGAAGTAGTGGAATATGGAGTGGTCGATCGGTACTCTGTAACGCTGGACACTGGCTGTTGTCGATAGTTTGTCTTGAATCTGAAAAATCAATCACCCTCTCGCTTTGAAATGTTATTCAAGTACCTAAGCAAGGGTTAATTCGATTTTTAAGTACGCGCAGGAATATGTATGAGTTTGGAAGTTGCAGAAACTACAGCTGTTTGTGCGAAAGCTTCGCGAAGCAATAGGATTGTGCATGCGAGTTTCGAATGAACTTGATAGAAGATAGTTTCAAAGATTTCTACCATCTTGTATGGATATTCATAAACGAGGTTTCGAGTAATTCGATAAGGTGTTGTTGGAAATACGAGCTTGCATGGATTAAATCGTAATGCTGATTTATTTGCTTCAAGCGAGAGGTATTCCTCTTGTTTTTCGAAGGTTAATCCACGCATTAAGCCGATCGGGGGCGAAATTGAAACCCTGAACGGGTGAATATCTCGCTCCATTGTAGGAAACTTTGAATAAATTCCATTCAACCGGTGCAACACGGACAGTTTAAGCGTTCTGGGCAAACAAGGCGCTGAACGCAATAGAGTGCGAGTGACGTTTCATTAAATGTCCAAGGGGAGAGAGAGAGAGAGAGAGAGAGAGAGAGAGGGAGAGAGAGAGAGAGAGGGAGGGAGAGAGGCTGAAAAACAATGCCTGCTTGTATAACATCGCGACAGAACGAATTGATGTCGTTTATCAATTAACAAGCTGGCGAAACTTTTTGTCAACAAGAAGCGCATTCTGCATTTTTATTTCAATTGTTTGGCCACTTCTGACCCACTAGCCTTAAACTATCTATTCCTAACCATCGTTACTAACCTCAAGCCGTATGTGTCGTAGTCCCTGCTCGCGTTCGCATACTTTCCAATTCCGTCCGCAATGTCGAGAATCTTTGGTCGTTGTCCTTTTGGACGGATCGGCAGAGGTATGTCTTTTCCCGGATGACGAATCAAGTTGGGCAGATGCTCATTCCAAAATTGCATCTCCGCGAGTCGGTACCGTGTACCGATACTCGGAGGAATAGCTGCGTCGACGCAAAATTACGATTAAACGTAATCTGTCCAACTGACGGAAACATGAAATCTCGATCACTTACTGAGGTTCAGGTAGGTCTGATTCTGTGGATCGTACTCTGGCCACTCGATCTCGTACTGACCCCATTCCTTTAAACCGTCCGTCAGATAGGGATACCGTTTTGCGATGTTTGGATTCCTAATTAACGAATAATAACGAACGAAGGAGCTTGTTTTTCTTATTAGAGTATAAAATTGATCAGGAGGATACAGTATGAATGTTCGCAAAGGTGTTTAGCATTTTTACCAACGAGATTTCAAAAGCTTCGGTGGTTTCCTGCTTCAATAGGAATTGAATTCCGAAATGGAAACCGAAATAGAGACTTGGTTGTGTTTTCAATAAACTCTCAGGCAAGAAACGATCCGAGGATAACACCTGTGGGTGCTCCTACCGAGCAAAATAATATCATGTATCCTGCTCAAATATTGGAAAACCAGTACGATATCGAAATTTTTATACACAACAGCTTTGGTCCGCTCCTTGTTACACGATATTCGCTCGATCGAAGAAACTATTTCGAAAAATGAGTATCACGAGAAAAGTAGGGGAACTAGGAACACTATGTGTGTTGTCTGAATCGACTACAATTGCAAATTGTTTTCTTTTTAGAAAGAATTTTTGGTTAAGGAGCTTGTTCAATTTGCAAACAAGTACGTAGAGATGCGCCACGCCCTGTGCACTCTTGCACCATGTGCCTCACCGTGGATATATTCTTACGAGAGCACAACGACACGCGCGATATCGATCAGTCGGTGTCACAAGCCTTGCAGAACACGCGGCGTCTACTTTGGCTGCCGTCGCCGCCGCCGCCGCCGCCGCAGCGTGCATTAAACAGCTTTGTTTCGCTTAATTGGATCGACCAAGTTCCCCCGCGACCAGCCTCCCTGTCACGATGCATATGCATTTCTCGTTTTAGTCAAAAGAAATTGCACCTCTGAGGCTTGTGCAAAAATTCAGCACGCTTTTGAAACTATTTTATCGCAACCATTCACATTTTCCAAGAAAGATATACGAATCGTACGCTATCCATACGCGGTTGGTTGATCGATCGGGGAACGGTGGTGTAAATCGACAAGATAAATAAAAAGAGTGACTCGCACGCGATATCGCTGGCAAAGTTTGCTTCGAAAAATTATCTCCTGCCGCGCGCGCGATGAAATACGAGAGAAATGTTGTACTTTTGAAAATAAAACATGCGAATCGATTGGGCCCTGGTTTGGAGGAAAACATGGATATTCCTCCTGCAGAGTTGAAATAAAGTGTGCGAGTAATTTGTGCATACAGGTAATCTGCTTGTATCGAGGAAATGAAAATGGCCACGTATCGGATCGTTAATTTAGCAATAACCATTGTCAAAGTAACAAGGGTGGAATTGCTGGCAACGAAACTTGGATCGTTGGCATTTCATTTCTGTCGAACAGCACTTGTATTGAACGGCAGTTTTTATTAGTCAAACTAAATGTGTTGCCCTTTTAGTTTTCTCGAATTTATTTTGCTAACGTTCTGTGACAAGTTTTCGCAATTATTTCAAGGAATAAAATCAGCTACCCTTACTGCTTGAAAGGCTATTCGTGGCAGATCAACACCTGCGCGTAGTAAATAATAGGGCTGATCGAACGGTAGCCGCGACCACTCCATTTAACCTACGTTTTCATTATCACGGACCATTTAACCCGTGCACGTTTTAGTCGGCGGGATTTATGGCAGCCAGATTAATCCTCCTACTCAAATGTATACTGAAAAGGTGATCTGGACTTCTCAGTGTCTTCTAAATCTGAATGTCAAGCAGCAGCATTTTTCTCACACCTTTTGTCAGCTTTGCGATAAATCCAACAAAGTTGCACATGTATAGCTGCCGGGGTAATTGGTGAAACGTTCCGACGCAGAAACAGTTTGGTGGCTGGTCGTCAGGGGTGTTTTGAGCCCTGCTCTGAAATGCATTATCAGTCGACCGACAGAAAATGGACTGAGACCCGCTTTCAAGCACGATTTTCAATTATACGTGCCTCTGAATATTTATGTTCCCACACCCCCAACGCTGCAGTTTGTACCGCTTGTAATTATTTTTCCAAACAAAGAGTTACCGCATTGTCAAGCCTCGCTGATGATTCCATCGTTTTGCCTATTGGCGCGAAAATAAGTTGCATTTATACAAATGGATTGGAAAGAAAAGATTGCTAGCTAGACTCCCGCCGATGCTTCTTGAAATTGTGTGTACAGAAAATTCGCATGGAGATAAAGAGACTTGTTTCTTTAGCACCTTTAGATCTGGCGCATTGTTTCGGAGAGCCAGCTACGAAATAATTCGTGGTGAAGTTCATGGGGCAACAGCTCGCGTTTCTTACGCGATGAAACAACACGCCAACTCGACAAACTCACCCCACGTAAGCGAAACTGCACCACCAGTTCATCATGGCCTCGGAGAAGAGAGTTTCACCGATGTTGTATCGGCGACGTAGATCGTATTTGCTCCCGTCGAGAGGCACGCCCAGCACATAGGGCAACTCTTCGCCCTGCACCGTGCGCTGACGTTGTTGCTGTAACACACAAGAGCCCACGGTTCGATATACATAGTTTTAGGGAAAATTTCGCGATCCAGAAGAACGGTCAAGTGCACCCCTTTCGACGATACCGCGGCCATTGTTATTAACTTCTCTGCCTCTCCCAGTTGCCCATGGCAAATCGATACTTTTCGATGACGCGACCGAGTAACTCTAGTTTTGCCTTTGCACGATTCAGGGGTTGGTGTTTTTATTCGAAATTGGTGTAGGATTTTCTTCCTTTACTTTTTAAAGGCGTATACTATCTTGCCACTGTCGCCCATAAATTCCATGTCTAACAGCGAGAGGCAACTCTGCGTAAGCCCGAGCTGAAAAGCAGAAACGCTGTTACATCGGGTTTAACGATACCACCGGTCACAGTACCCTCGGACAGAGCGTAACAGGCCGGCACGCAGCAGCGATAAAAATAGTTGGCCGGCATCCAAATGGGTCTCGTGGCTGGGATTTTTCTGCGCGTTCGCGCACGAACAACC
The DNA here is from genome assembly GCA_023838395.1 of Holcopasites calliopsidis. Classification (NCBI taxonomy): domain Eukaryota; kingdom Metazoa; phylum Arthropoda; class Insecta; order Hymenoptera; family Apidae; genus Holcopasites; species Holcopasites calliopsidis. The sequence goes on from JALHAQ010000068.1 coordinate 257,873, forward strand.
ACCGGGTCACGCTCTCTGTTGCCGCCAAGGTATCCGTCGTCCAGCGGAAGATGAATAAAATGCAAAGTACACGTAGCCTAATCGTACGCGCTCCACTTTCCTGAAGGGAACTACTACCGCTTATGCCTCCTTTACTCGGATGAATTTCACAGTGACAAGGTTTACACAGTTTCCTTCAAATTTGGATTGTAGAAATGACTTGATATTTAGTGGCGAAGAATTCATCAAGCGATTCCTTTGAATGCCTATTTTTATTTTGCTTTGAGAAATTCTGGCGAACAGCGAAATGGGACGTACTTACGCCGGAGTAGTCCTGCATCGCTTTCGGATGCGAGAAGACGTACATGTAGCTCTTCGGATTCGCCCTCGAATGTAAATTCGCGGACATTATTAATGGTGCGACGGTTCCGCTGTCGGAGAGCGCCTCCAATACCAGATCTCGATTCTTCAACGCGTAGTCGTTGGTAAAGCCCGCCGAGAAATCGCCGTATTGTTCCAGAATCTTCGATAGAATTAGTTCTGCCTCCAGCTCGTGCGTCGCCTGCCAACCAAGAAACATTGTGTCACTTTGTTATCCGTACGTCGAGTGAATTTCAGCCGGCTCGATATCACGCCGCGCACGAATATTCCGCCTCGAAAGCTTCGTTCTATCACTCTCGCGTGTGTATACCAATTTCTTCCCACGATCAATCACGATCAAAAGCAAGCAGCAGCTCCTCCCGGTAGCCGAAGAATTAGAAAAAGAAAATGAAAATATTCGGTCGGGTACCTTCGCGTGTTCCCTTAGAATTCCATCCCTCTGTCCGTCCAGCATTCCATGGAGCAAAGCTACAGGGGGTAGGATATGGAATTTCTCTGATTCCGTCACACCGTACATCAGGTCGAATCTGTACAATAAACATTGCTTCGTTTCTCGTTTCAACCGGGACACCCTTTGACGAAGGGGTTGAAACAGCTTTCAAATTTCATCGCATAATTGTTCTTTGACCAACCTGCCAAACAGCTGAGGATTTTTCATCAGGTTCAAAGGCTTATCTGGAATGACAGCGTTGTCGATTAATGGCGCAAAGGCGGGCACGTAGTTTGGCTTGTGAATTTTCACGTTCAGCAGCGTTTCTACATCCTGTGCTCGCAAACACAACGCTAGATCGCTGTCGGTGGTGGTGGGACAGTTCAAAGCGTGCGCCACCTAAAAAATGATCCCGACCATTTCTCACCGTGGTCCAATGAGCGTTTCCAATGTTTCCGACGATCGTGGCTGCACGTCGAGTGACGGGGAGCGATATTTCTTCCCTGTTCGTTCGAATCGCGACCACGATCCTCTTTTCATTTCCGAGCGAATAGCGACGGGCCGCCGACACGCTGGAACACGACACCGATCTCCCGTCGACGCGACGTCAACCACCGTCGAATTGATACGCGGCCAATATTGCGAGAGTGTTGAAAACACTTTCGCTTTTCGTGCGCATCGATCAGTGATACGAGTCTTGTGCTGAGCGGCCGAAAATGTTATAGCGCAAAAGGATTATTTAGGTATACCGTCGTTAGGCACACGTAAATCAGAGGAACCAAATTAGTTTTATCGAGTCTCATCAGTTCCTTCGAAATGGGTTTTACCTGTTTCGTTTGAAAGGATCTGTTCAACTATTGTGTTGCTTGTGCACCTACACGCGATGGAGACATAAAAACATGGTCAGACTGCTCCCGAAGAGTTTAGGAAGAATTCTACTTAGAATTTTATATTAGGAATCTCTGAAGAAATTGAAAATCCTTTAGGTTTGAAGTACTACGGTTACCTGCTTAGTAATCTGCAGGGGAGCCTTCCCGATAGCATCAGCGCTCAACGCTGATCCAGACATCAGTATAGCCCGCTTGAACAGACCTGCGAAAGGTGGAGCTACGATTAATGATCTGCCTCCCTCAGGATTAGACTAGCGACCGTGCATGTAGAATATTAATCGAGACAGGGGTAACGAAAATGTAAATAAGCCCTGCAAATTTAAATAAATGAAGCTGGGATGGTAAATAGAATGCGGATTTAGGCAAATCTTGGATCCATGCCCGACCAAATATGTATGTGCTACTCTACTTGCGCGACTACTCGTCGTCGTCGTCGTCGTCGTCGTCGTCGTCGTCGTCGTCGTCGTCGTCGTCGTAAGCAGTCAAATTTTCATTCATCGGCTGCATTCTCCAGATTACTTCGGCCAGCAGCAGCATTTCGAAAATCGAAGTCTGAACACAGGGGCCTTATCGATTTCACGAAAATGGAGATTACGTGTCCCGTTTAACATTCAGGCATCGCAGAAGTCGCAAACACGCGAAACAGCAATAACCATTACCTTTCTTATTAGCCACCGGACTGATAAGCAAAAGGTTAGCAAAAATGGCACCGGTACCGTGGCCGACTAAAGTAATGCTGTTCGAATCGCCACCAAAATCGGCCACGTTCTCCCGTAGCCAGAGCAGCGCAGCTATTTGATCGAGAAGACCGAAATTGCTCCCTGTATCGTCTCTGGTTCCTGGCCGTAAGAAGCCTGCAACAATATTTGTCCTTTTTTTATCGAGCAAGTAAATGCAAATGCTAAGAAGTATGAAAATACATTTAGTGATAAAGGGTAACTTCTGTTCTTTCGGTTTGATACAAATTGAATTCAAATGAAATCTAATGAAATGGTTAGTAACAGTAGTAGATTTCCACATTAGATTTCGGTATGTTCATTTAGCACGTTAATTTTTGCTTTCTGTACTAAACATCTTGCCAAGCATATTTTTCTCCGGTTGTTTCGCAAAGGTTTGAAGTTATTCGTACCTCCACCGAAGCCAACTGTGGCCGTGGTTGAAGTTAACTATGCGCCTTCCCAGCGCTTTAACTTAATTTATGATTATGGTTTCGCGGTTGTTTTTTCTTTTTACTTTCCCTTCCTTACCCTCTCTTTGGCTGTGGTGGCGCAGCTCGTGCCACGAACGCTCACCCATTTGCATCAGCCGCGTTATCATTTTAGGGGAAAAGGATAGACGGAGGTTTGTCTTTGCGGGTACGCAGCTGCAACAGCGGAAAAAGAGCAGGTGGAAAAGATAGAGCAAGCGATTTAAGCTGCACAAGATATTGGCTGGACCATCGCGAAAATGACAAGATCGATAGATGGCCGTAGGAAGGATAGAGGGTAGAAATATAAAGAAATTGGTCGAAGATCAAAGACCGATAGCGCAGAGAAGCGTGAACGTTAATGAAGTAGAATTCCCGATTTCATGCCAGGCTGCTACCGACGGCTTACGGCAACATTTCATAAATTCGAGTCGAGACAGCCTTGCCCTTGCATCACGTTTCCCTTGGAAATTTTGCACGAAATTTCAGATTGCAATTTTTACGTGGGTACGTGGAAAAGTACGACGGTACAGTGACCGGTTGATTCGTACTACTTGCTGATCAATTTCTATTGCCGAGCTGTACTTCTCTATTGATGACTATATCATTTCCGTATAGAGAATGTTAATTTTTCATAGATAAATTATCGTGCTGTGCCTGGTAAAAAGAAGAGTATTGCAAACCACTTACCGAGAATGCCCAGGCGAAAGTTGATGGTGACGAAGACGACATTACCATAAGCTGCCAATATAGTACCGTCGTAAGGGTTGCCGCTGTTCCATTCAAAGCTCTCTCCGTGAATGAAAACCATCACGGGATACTTCCGTAAAGTCTTTTGACCTGAACACAAAAGGGTGCTGCGTATAAATGTCAGCCGAGGGAGGCGATCCTTTTGCTACGTTTTCCTAACTACTATTCTTGGTAACATTCTAAAACTAACGTGCGAACATTGTCTGAAATATTATTTCTGATGTCATGAAACGTATATAGATAATTGGTTACATGTATTTTGTTAATTATCAATCAAAACGATTCATCAAATGTGACTCAGAAACCTGTTTGTCAGCGAATATTCACCCCTGGAATGATTCCGAAGAGAGATCAGCAATAATTCTGAAGGGTTATTAATAAAACAGAAGGTATAATTCAGCGGAAATAAAAAATGATGTACGACTTAGCGAGGCAAAAAAGAAATCGGATACTTGAAGAAAAGCACCCCCTTTTTATTGCTTGTTAGCAACCTCGTTTAGTAGTATCGTATAAGTTATTTTCTACTCGAAATATTTCCTTTCTTGCCCCATGCGATGGCATTTAATTGACGTCAGTGCAAAAATTATCATCCTAGCTTGCCTATGGACAATGGTGTACACGTAAGTCCAGTCAGTTGTCAAATTTATTACCATCGTGAGCTATTCATTATATGTAGTTGCACCAACTATTCATTGCGAGTTTTCGCTATTAGGATATCTATAAATTCTCCTATCCTGTGGACTGACGTAGTTTCCTTTTAGCGAGAGAACCACAAATTAGACTAGAGTGAACACTGGCCACCCTCGCTAGCCCCAAAAGCCAACAGCAGTCGAGATTTATTGGGAAATCTGTTTTACACGACTCCAGGTTCCCCCCCGAGCAACGAACTTTGCACTGACATTTGAATACCGCTTCTGGAATTATATCATTCGCGTCTCCTCGGAGCTCGAAGCTCGATTAATTGTCTGACGGACGGTATTTTCATTTCTTCCCACACCCCTCTGCCGACACTTTATCCAAGGTATAATTATAGTGCAACGTAAATAAGAGGAAATTCCAATGTAAACTCCCATTGACGGTAAAGCCTTCAACCCTCATTCCTTTTCAGCTGCAAAGACTCACTCGGAAGGGGTTGTTTCCACAATTTCCGCCGGAAGGCGCCATCCGTTCCTTTTTCCCTTAAAAACAAAATCGAGAAAAAATAGTGGCTGTGGTTGTACGCCTGTCCAATCTCGAAAACCAGCAACCATTTCCTCCTGTTTCGTTTGCGGGCAAACAAAAAGAAGCGGATTCTCCATTAAGCTCCATATGTAGAGTTGACGGTGGAGGATTTCATTAATTCACCTCGGATGATATCGTATGCTCTGGGCATCGAATAGCAAAAAAGAAAAAACATGACGGAAAATGATCGTCGAAGGGTGAAACAAGATGAAAGGGATGACGAGTGGTGAGCGGTTAACAAGAGTATGGACTGTCAGTCAAGCATCGCCCTTCGTAGCCACAAATTGAATCATTCGACCCGTACTCACGGATGAAACGAGGCATTTACACGAGTTTCTTCTCGCGTTAATATCGCTACAGATTATCACCTTGCTGGTGCATAATTCCGCTGGTTAATTCCCAAGGAAAAATAACTTTGGGGATAACTATGAGGACATTACTGCACTACTATCATTTTTATAGTGCAATAGGGGTTGGGATGGCGTAATTAATCAAACACAATCATCCTTTCTTACAATATATGTATACAATTGTACATATACATATGTATGTATTAGATTTGGAAGCATTACAAAATGGTCACAGAAAATCCAACCTTCAGTTATTACTTCAGGAGAAATGTCTATCGATTTCGTGGGCTATGCGCGACGCATTTTCAGCGGAGCCATTTCGCGGTGGTAAAAGCTCGATGAAAAATAGGTCGGTGCGATCATACGGAAGCCACTCGTTGCAATAATAAGTGCACCGTGTGTGGTCGTCCCCATGAGATCGTATCGACCTATTTTCCCTTGCGTTTCCCCCCGAACAGCCACGATAAAAGAAGCTTCCCGTTTGATCTCGCCCCTCCCCCTATTTCGAAAGCGGTGACTCGTCTTCCTCAAATATACCAAGGATTCGTCGTCTCCCGATCAGAAAATTTCTCGAATAAAAATTTGAAGGGTGGATCGATGCGCGGGTCGCGGGAGATTGACGTATGGCGGCGTATCATGCCCGTGGGAGTTTTCATCTTGACCACTGGATAGTGCAGCGGAGGTCGAACGTGCTGCTATAAATCAATTGACGCGAATCTATATCCTAATAAAAGGGGCAACGTGCCTGGCTCTTTTAGTAGAAAGATATCACTTTGCGCTCAGAGACAATATCTGGCAGCGTGGTCATCAAGTATATTTTACGTTTAAAATCAGTGAACCAAAGTCAAGTATAGAATTTTGGTGGCTAATATTATTTCAATATACCTATAATATTTGATAACAGATCCCAAGAATTTCTATGAAATGTACAATATCTGCATAAAAGAAATCAACGCCCGATTTACGATGCCACCCTTTTACGGCGCGGTCGGGGAAGGGGGTAGCTTCTACCACGACGTAATCATTTTTATCGGTCCCAGGGACCCGTCGTTTCTGAACGGCTCCGGGTAAATATTTATGGCGCTGCCCGGATAGCGTTCAGACGTCGATGTCTCGTAACTCACCCCCGCACGGCTGATTTCTTTTTACGGACGCCATCGAGCGACCCGTTCCAGCTTCTCAGAATTTACAGTGCCGTCCTCTCATTTAATTCTGCTCTGTAATTGCCGACAGTATATGCAGCGTCGTCGAGCTTCCGCGCAGAAACAGAAATAATACGATGAAGGCGCTCGCGGTGAACCAAAAGCTGAACAAAAGGGGATGATAAAATGGACATGCCTCTGCCATCTCGTGGTAGAGCTACGAAACTTTCCTCAACCGGGGTTGTTTCTCCCTTGAACAGATGTCGGCACACACTCGTATTTCCATCGCGCTATCATCCCCTATTGGTACTCCGAAATTGATTCGGAGGGTAAATAATAGTAGCAGCGTCTCCGAAAGGGTGAACGAAACTGTTTCTCTGGATTGCGCTTAGAAGGGTCGGGAGTTTCTTTAGGGTAGGTATCGATTCTATGGATTAGAGGGGTTGAACTTTCCGAGACGCGATGGCCGTGGCTAGTTCTACAAATAATTGAAGTTTTCCTACGTTCTCCTGGCATCATCCTTCTGGACGAAATTTTGCCACTTTGTATTTCTGCATTTTATGTTGGTCGAAGATTGTTTTTTAAGCTGTATAGGGTAATCTTTTCTTATTTGCTAATGCATTTTAGTGAAAGATGAGATGGAAGGGAAAATGAAAAACGAACTTGACTTGTTTCGTGGCAAAGGTCGTAATGCGACTTTGCACTTGCTGGGAATACATTCCTTCAAGAATGAAACTACCTTCTCACTCGGGCAGTCTCGACAACTTTTCCAAGAATCGATAGCGTTCAAATGGCTACATACGTTAGTTTTCCAAACTGTGCCATCGTAATGATCCTTTCAAGTACTTTTCTTAATCTATAAAGAAAATCAGGAACAATTTTAGCAGATACGCTTGCAAACAACTTTCACTGTTCAAAATTCGTACTTAAAGCATGCCGCGTCCATAAAGAGACATGGTAGTCGTTTGCATGGGAGAGTAACGCAAGTGAATTATAATCACTCCCTTTTAGTATACAGCTGCATTATGTTTGAAAGTTGTATTCGTTTTAACCGTTTCCATTTATTCACCGCCACACGCGTCCGCGCCAAGGCAAATGTACAATTCATACGAAAAACAAATTCGACCCACCGAGGGGCCTCGATGCAACGACTATTCCGGTCGTAGTCGAGCAAGCTGCCCATTGTCCCTAACTCTCAAGCAAGGAAACAAATGCTTTCCTATGCATGTCGAGCATCGCGAGGTCGCATTGTAAAATACAAGCGAGTTGCTTCAATTGCAAAAGTCGGGTGAGCCGGCCGCGTAATAAGGTTACGTTCTCCATGGTCCAGAGGGTGAGCAAGGCTCAGAGGTATTTCTTTCAAGACGGTTGTATAATTTTTTCCCGGCAGCCGCAACCATCCGCCATGCAGAGTGCGATCCTTCTACAGACTCCTCCATACGAGAGCAGCGTTGTATTACATTCGTCGTTCGTATTTTCATCTCAAAGAAAAATGGCTCCTTTGAAGGCTTCTCGGTTATTCACTTTGAAGCCTCTGGAAATCCGTCGTTATTCGACTTCGTATGCGAGTCGACCGGATGCCGCGCGCATCTTTTATGCAGAACTGCGTGCACCTTCGAGTAACTACCGATTCCGTACGCTTGGACTGTGAGCTGCGCGACTGAAGAAAGCCTCGTGATTCTCAAATTCTTGTGCTACAGATACCTTTCTCTTCATTTCTTTTTCATTTCATTCTATTTTTTACTATCGTTTTTCGTTTGAGCGCAAGTGAATTTTACGCGAAGCTGGGGACTACTACAGTAGATTAGCTTTGTACATGAGGGGTGAACACCTTTGAAGCCAGCACCCTCGAAGCTTTGGAGGATGCTGGATTTTCTTTCTTATCTTCCGACCAGATGGGATGGAAACAGAACCGTGAGAGATTCGAATACTTGATACAGGCGTTGCGGTGTAGCTGCAGGGTCGTCCAGCAAAGCCTTCCATTATCCCAGGCGGCGCTATTCAATCTAAGCTGCACGTATTCCGATGTATTACGCGAAACGTCTCCGGCCTGATAGAGCATCCTACCCGCTCTGCTCTATAAACAGATCCGTTTATCAGTTTCCTCTTGATAAACTTGCTGAACAGGCGAGGAAATCTGTCACCTCGGTACGAACGAGTTTCTTTGGTATTTCTTGTTGAGGCAGACCATCGAAGAATAGGGGAAGCGGAGCTAAAGAATTGTGAAGGATTAGATCTTGCTCAGGGTAGCAGCATTAAAAAGAAATCGTATAGTTCTCTGTGATACATTTACAGAATAAATGTACAAACAGGGCCGTCCACCAACGTCTTTCCCCGTGGCTGACAAATCGACCGACGAGCCGAAACGTTCGCAGAGGATGCATTTAAACGGCAGTGCGCGCACATGGGGTGCAAAGAGACGGTGATGCTCCCCTAATGATGCGGACGATTAACGTATATTCTACGGATAATGAGAATCGCGCGCATAATGAAGCGATGCACGAAAGAAACTGAGAGCCTGCTTCTCGTTTTTCTATCGACAAATTGATACAGTATTATGTATGAATGCCGTCAAGTATTACGTAGCCTTACAATTCTTGGCCTTCCGCTATTTTATTTTCTATATTTTTCACATTTGCAAAATTCCTTCTTCCTTCAATGGAACGTCGAATTTTGTCTTTGGAAGTGGGCAAATTTGGCAGAAATTTGTATTAAATTTAGAATATTTACTCCAGTACCATAGGTGAAAAATCAAATGCAATAATTTTTCCTCTTAATTACTATCCGCGGCACGATCACACTGTCGCAGCTACGTCCGGAACAAGCGAATAAGCGTCCCGTCTCACCCCCTAGCCAGTTGTAACACAACGGTGAAACGGCAGCGATGCGGGCAAACCTAATAATGAGCTGCATTATTAAGCGTAATAACGTTTTTAGGTTGCCCGTTTAAATGCATGAAGCGCGCGGAGTCATGTCGCACGAGTCGAGTTAGCCGATATTGCGGCACAGAAAGGTCTTGCCCCGAGCCGGGATATATTTACGCGCGGCTTCCGCGATAACCAGTCTGTCCTTTTTAAAGCGGAGCTTAAAAGCTTTTCTACCGGTGTCCGGCGGAAAAAGCTCCGCCAGTCGTAAGCGGCACGAGGTGACCGCGACTTTCGGAGAATACTGATGCCGCCTCGAATTCCACGTCGGACGCGATGTACCGCGACAAGGCTCGACGCTGGGATTTCGTGGTGGTCGGACCACGAATTTCCTCGGTTGAACTCGCAGTAGCAACAGACCCGGCATCCGAGGGATGGAGTGAGTATTCCACGACAGATTTTAAGTGCTACTGATGTCTTTCTAAGACTGACAGAAGATTTAGACGAGTAGAAGTAGTAAGCATCAGTAAATAGAGTTGTTTTTTTTTTATCTCTAGCTAAATGAAAAGTCAAGGAAAGAGGAGAAGCATAAGATGTAATAGAAGGTTGTGCGGTAACTATAATGCAGCTAAGAAGTTACGTTTGTCTCCTAAAATATCGATAGACTAATAATTCCTACGTTCTCCTATCTTATGCTACAACTAGAATGGATAAAATTCTCAGACGTGAACCGAAAGGGTTACAGCTTATCAATAACGAGCAGGCGGCTTCCGGTGATTTCGGACGTTGGCTTAATCCATGCAAGAATTAGATGTTCCTCGTGGAAGCGTTAATTATCCGAATGGAACGAAGGACCGTGGGCACGGTGGGTAGTCTCGAGTACATTCTTTTGATTAATCAGTCGACCGACGCAAAGGAAGCGGAAGCTCGATAAAGGCCGCCTTGTGGAAAAGCGACAACTACTCATCCGTATACGCTGAAACTATGTGTCTGCTTGCGCTTCAACTATTTCGCCAGAAGTGACGACGATCGATTAGCAGAGAATATACAGCGATTCACGCGACGCAGCGGTTGCATCGCTCAAGCGACTGTAATGGTATCGGCTCGCAATTTCGGAAACCGACGCTCTGGGCTGTGCCGCCCCTATTAATACAAACAGCCGAAACACCATTGCTCGCTTGCCCACTCGAAATTGTCAACTCACCCCCTGTATCCTCTGCATACACACCCCAGTCCGTCTAGATTCTCTCCCTTTTCGTTTCCGACTTTTCTTCTTATCCAATTTTCGTCATTCTTCAATTATTAGATGAGAAAAAAAGTTTCTGAGCAATTGTTTTCGGTAACTCTTTTTATATATTTCATGCTATCTTACCATCCATCTCTCCTAAACCGTCCGTTCGAACGCCGTCAGTTATTGTGCACCGTCGCGAATTAGTTAACGAGGCAATTAACCTAGATGCTGCGGATAATCGGTGTTGAACGTTACAGCGTTGCAACGATATCGAACGAGTGGCAGCCGCGACAGTTGTAAGCCTAAACGATCCGCATAATCATCATTCGATGGATCGTTGCGTTAATGAGCTTCCATATTATTTACTTACTGAGAACTCTCAACTGCCAGTTCTACACGAAAATTTGTCCCTTCTCACGCGGGCAGCACTTTCACGAATAATCCCGCAAACGTGTGAAAAAGAAATGAAACGTGAGAAACGATGTAAAATGAATTTGAAAGAACACCTGATAAAAATACCGTCGTTCATTATCGCGAAAAGACCATTATAGACAGGAAAAAATTATGCCGTCGCCGCGTTAATGGTCGAATGGAATTCGAGATCGTTTCGCATGCGGAGGAATCGCTTTTAGTATCCATTTCGTTCATTGATCTCTCCCCGGCGATATTTCACTGAGCTTCGACTCGCTATTCGTTGATCATAATTGTTGGTATCCAATGAATGGTGAAATAAAACTTCCAAATATGATCGCTTTGCCGTAATGCGCAATAATTTTGCAGATTCACCGCGGCTGTATTTCCTGAAAATCCCAGCCAAACATATTCAACGGGAACGCTATCGGTGGACTTAGCAACGTAATAATTACGGGCCAATGAAATGGCTTGTCCACGGAGGTTTAAAGTTGTTCCTGGAAATACCTCATAGCCTAGCGGAGAATTTGTAAAATCAGATATAAAAGATGGAGCAAGGGATTCAGAACTGGTAGGGAAATTTTGTTTAGAAAGAATAACTTGAAAATGATTATCATCTCTGACGATGCGTTTAATTCTCTCGGCGCACAGCTGTATTCGGATTCGGCGTGTTCGCGCGGAAATGTCAGTAGCAGGCTACGGGTATACAAGAAACGGTGACGTCAGTCGAATACTAGGCGGAGGGCTGCGGGGGAGGCGACCCAATTTTTCATTTTGCAGCCGAGACTTAGAGAATGCGCGGGGTCTGTGAAATCCGCGGCCTCCAACCGAACGTGCTTCTCTATTCTACGTGTTCCCTTTTTTTTTCTTGGCAGCCGGAAGACTCCGCGTAACCCTTTATTTCGATATATATATATATATGTATATATTGCAAAGTTGTCACGACTCTGACGAATTCGCGAATCACAGTAACGCTCCCCACATTCATGAGTTTTGCTAATATTTTCGTCGCTCCAACTTTTTTCCATGTAACTCCGATGGAAATGTGACATTTATATGTAAAGCTCTTTCCGTGGTTATTCTTTAAACATAAATGTTGACTGAATTAGTTTTGAAAATGAATGCTGTGTTAATGCGCATCCCGTATACACGTTTTCTGACACACAGACGCGCAAGGCATTGCGCTTGAAATAATTCATTACTTTTGCACGGTCCGCGGATATTACCCGGGGGCTCGGCTGATTGGAGAAAAGTCAGCGAAACTGCGCGGATATGCGTTGAGCCGACCGAATGGAAAAGCGATTGACGTCACGGAAAGTTGACGACGATATCGTTCAAAGCTACCGTTACTCGGCCCGTTACACAGCAAAGAAGAGAAAAATGTATCTCCTCCGAGGGAAACAGATCGAATGGCTCGAAAATTACCATCGATCTGGCATAAGCAGCGGCCTCGATGCTCCATGAGCCCGGAGCTTTTTCCATTCAAACGGCGACCTCGCGAATTGATTTACTTCTGAAATTCGCTGCAGTTCGACGGACACGTTTCCTCCTCCGTCGACACCCTCCGCTCCAGTGACGTCGAAAAACGAGAAAGAAAAGCTGAAAATATTCAGCCTAGAATTGGCCGAAAATTCAAATGAAAGAATGTTGGCTAATTGAATTCTTAATGCTCGGTAGAGAGACTATTCTGCTGTCGGACACCCACTCCCGCAGGTGCTAAAGAGGAATATACGCTTCGATATTTCCTGCGATTTCATGGTGAAACGATTGAATAGACGCGCGCGGTCCGATTTATTTCCTCGATATTTCTTGGTCTGTTGCGCTTAGAAAATATTCAGGCTGAAATAAGAAATGTGGTATGGCGGTTCGCTCGCAGGGCGGGCTTTGTATCGTGAAAACCAGCAGCTACCTGGTCATGAGTTATGAAGCGGCACGTCGTAAACTTTTAATACCCGCCTCCTGGGTGGACGTTGCGCGTTGCCGACTGCTAGTAGAGACGGTTCGTCATTTCTGCGACATTGATCCTGCCGAACGAATTACTTTCACCGGAACCTCGACTATTCTTACTATTTTATCAAGCACCTTTAATTATTCTTCTGGCATTAATTTCGGAGATTACAGTGCTTTTTATTATTACTATTATCTTTATTTATCCCTCAATATAAAAAGCGTCCGATCCCATGAAAGATAGAAATAATTTCATTAGGTCTAGCAAGGTGTCCGCGTGGTTGTTCCTTTTCTCAACAAGATTCTCTCAAGAGGAAAGGATAACTTCATTTAGCGACGGATTCAACGAATGGCGAGATATCACGTTAACAGGGAATAATGAAATGGAAAGCAGCCACTCGACGAATGGAAATACCGTTGAAGAAGTGGGAATCGCCAGTGAGAAAACGCGTCCCGCCGCCGCTCCTGATTACTCTTCGTTATCTTTGCACACGGATTCGGAATCGAAGCTTGACCCGTGCTCAGCTGAACCCTTTCAAACTTGGACCGCGAACACTTCTCCAGTATTTTGCGTAATGAATTCTTCCCCTAATGACAGATGTTCTCCGTTTATACGACAGGCGAATTGCTCACGACATTTCTGAAGGAAATGCAAAAATTACCACAGACCTGACGCAGTGAAAATAGTATTTAATTTCCAGCACAACTCAACTGTCGTTGCAAGCCAATCGTACACTAATCAATATACGCTGAACTTGAAAGCACTCGAAACTCCAATTAAACGGCTAAATTTTTTCAACAGCCTCCGCATCCTAGCACGCGCAGTGTTGAGCGATCCAGGAGAGTCAAAGTCGATAAACATCTGTAGACGAGTTTCCACGGTCGACGTGGGTAATTGAGGACTCATTAATTTTCAGCGTCGCCCGTCAGCATCATTGACGCCATTTAAAAACGACATCACACCTGAACTACTGGAGGGAACTTGAAGTTGCTCGCCGCAATCTGCTGTCGAGAGTCATGGCACATACACGCGACGCTGCTCGTTTAACTGGCCTCGTGCTACAATGCCATAGGGTGGTTGGCGTCGAGAGAAGTTACGGGGGTGCATTACGCGTCACGGAGCCTACCACAAGTACGCCAATTAGTCGTAACTGCGAGCGTTTGAATTTATCCCACGACTCTCCTTTCTTTTTGCAGCACCTGCTTCGTTTCTGCGGCCTACGATTATTTATTTTCGATTAGATTTGCACTTGCTCAAGGGCGTTTTCCTTCCTAGACACAAGCAGAGGTCTGTCTTGTCGCCATTGGCATGGAAATTTTTCGCTGGCACACACGTCTGTCACGAAGGCATCTTTGTGTAACTTTTTCCCTCGCCTTTCTGCGTTTCACCGAGGGATTCTTGCTGCTCGAGCACCTGGCGCTCTTTTCTTGTAGCTTTGCATTCGACGCGGATGCTCTTGTTTATCTACTTATCAACGCTCGATTTTTCTTGGGTTTAAAAAACATTTGCAGCACTACTTTCTTTACTACATTCGAAATCTGTGGCAAATTTGCAACTGTACTTGAGAAAGGGTACAAGCGTGAAACTGAGTGTGTAATTTTTGGAAATTACAATAATTTGCTAAAATTGATAGAACTGCAAAAGAAACGTGGTCATACGCCCGAGAGCGTATGTATAATGACGAGCTTATGAGCATGACGCAGGAAAAAAAGAAAATCAGGCGTTACACCATGGGATAATTAATTACGAATTATAAACGACCAATTAATTGCACCTCGACCCGGCACAATAGATACTGATGCAGATGGATCGAAGAGAGTCGTTAATCACGATAAATCGAATTGTCGGCTGGAGAGAGGCTTGAATCGTGCTGGGCTGACCAGTGACGGGTTGTACTACTGCCGGCTGCAATAGTTTCATTCGCCATTAAACGTCGTGGCACCCACCATTGGAAAATGAAAACCGCATCGACAAATATGCTTGAATGAATTTCTTGGTAAGGAATTAATAATACTCTATTCGCCAACGAATGTCCATTATTGTAAAATATTTTACAGTGGTATTGTACAACGATTTCGCTCAACAGCAAATTCTTTCGTCGTTCCTCCAGGCAGCAGGATGCTTATTAAACAAGCATACCCCCACAACTCTTTGTTAACGCGTTCAAATGCCATCGAATGGGGATATCACACGGGTAAGGGTTGAGAAAATGCCCGACAACTTGCACAAGATTCTATCGAGCGAACGGAAGACCGTGGGAGACGATTTTCTAGAAAGTGGTTCAGCCAAAACGGAGCAGTCTCGACCAGCAGAGAAACGGAGAAAGAGATAGAGAAGGGTTTGATACCAAGCAGAGGCAAGAACAAAGACAGAGTTTACTGTTAGTCAAATAAAAGGGAACTTTATCTCGAAGTATGCGAGTTCGCTCGGAAACAATTACATGGGAGGTCAGAAGTAAAGATACTGTTGGCGCAGAGCGTAGGCAATGCAGGAGATGGAAAAGAGAGACAGGATATTTATATTCATTAGAAAGTAAGAAGCCAACTCGTGGTGCAGTTGCAGCTCGAAAATGTTTAATGGAGGTTTACACCCGCGGCGTTTCACTCCTGAATCCACCCTAGGCGTCGAGTGTCTGCATTCGTTTCGAATCAGTTCCGAGTGCTTTCTATCATTCTGCTCACCCCCTCTTCGAAACTCGAGACACGATGCTGCCTCTCATTTTTCGTCCTTTATCGCAACTACCAAATCAATTTTCGTCGAGCAGAACTTTTGTTCACGATATTATTTCATTAACTTGTTTTGTAGTAATATGTTGCAATCGCAAAGCTCGGAGCAAGCATGGAGTACCTTCTCGCTTTCGCCTTTCATGAATCATCCCTACCGATCCCACGATTCCTCTTCATCGGAGGAAGGAACAGCAAGAAGTTCCAAAGTCCGTCGATCCGTGGAAGAAGTTTCAAGACATCGATTAGCGAGATTGAAAACTTCCGTCTCGCTGTCCTGCATTACGAATTTCCCACGGGCGAAACTCCTCTGAGGGGGTAGAGCGGGGAGGGTTGCAGCGAAAACGCGAGGCTAATGGTTTCCGTATCCGTCAAAGGACATCGATCAACATTCCCCGCTTTTCCTCTGCTGTACGCTTTTTACGATCCATCCCTGCAGTCCTGTTTTTCTTACATTTCGATTAGATGCTGATATACAGGTTTCGTAGTAACAGAAGGTTGCATCGCGCTTACGTGACGGACATTGGATAGGAGCAGGCCCCGATCATCGGATGCAGATTATAGTTCCCTGTGTCTACGATCAATGGGAGACACATTCGTTAAATTGATGCTCCGACGAACGCGTCGATATATTGCTTTCAGCGAATTTCTCTAATGAAAGGTTGATCGAGGAGCTTCTGTTTCGTCCGATGCCTCGTCGATTTCATCTTTCTACATTTTTTTGCTACACTCTTCCATTGTAATTAATGTTTGCTTTTACCAACGGATGGAGCGATCGTTGGAATGCAAATGAGAAAAGTGTTGCCAGCTGAAAATCGACACGGAGGAGC
Organism: Holcopasites calliopsidis; assembly: GCA_023838395.1. Classification (NCBI taxonomy): domain Eukaryota; kingdom Metazoa; phylum Arthropoda; class Insecta; order Hymenoptera; family Apidae; genus Holcopasites; species Holcopasites calliopsidis. The sequence goes on from JALHAQ010000068.1 coordinate 274,209, forward strand.
TTGATCCCCGAATTACAGCTTAATCAAGCAATGGCTCAAAGTTGAGCCGGCTCGGCGTTTCGTAGCTCGAGTTCCAGCAGCAATAAGTGACAATTTCGCTCCAGGCGTTCCGATAACTTTCTTATTATGCAAATTTAGAAATTCTGGCTGCTGGTGAGCTCGACTGGCAACCGTATCGCGAGTCAAAGAAAAGGAAATGCAAAATCTCGAGCAACGCCTTCGCAGAAAATTGTTAACTATTAACAGATTGGCTTCGTTCAAAATTCGTGACATTCAATTTCAATATGAAAACCAGATTTATTCAGAAAATGATTATTTTCGCGATCCCCAAGAAATGTTGACTACTAGTCAAAGTTTGTCAGTGCCTTCAACTTTTAGCGGCCTCGCAAACTATTTATTTCTGATTAACGTAAATACTGTGAAGAAAACAGACATGTGTTCGCGGATGACTGTTTGCATCGTTGCACTCTTCAAAGTTTCTTGGAAGCCAGACTCGTGTAAGCTCCTCGTGTTCCCGCGGATTGCTCACTTTCACGCAGCTGCCTTCAATCAGTTTATAAAATTCTAAAGTGCAGCACTGAGGAGGTAGTAATCAGGAAACGATTGGAACGTTCTCAGACAAGAGTAAGCCTGTTACTTGGGCCACTTGTTCGCGACAGACGATGATCCATCGATCCCGTGTCGACGATGATGCGATATCCCTGCTGCCGGCCGAAACGACGACATTCGCATGCAAAGCCGCTCCATTGGCCTCGAATCGATGCTTCATGAATTTACAGCCGGCTTATTCAATCGTCTCGCGAAGCGGCTCCTTAAAGTCGAATTCCCGCGATCTGCCACGATTCGTAAACGATAAGTGACCCCCCCCCCCCCCCCCCCCAAAGACGATACTTGCAGTCGCAAGTTGCAACAAACAGTTGCATGCCGTTCATATTTAAACAAAAAACACTGCTTAGAGAAGTGTTATTTGGGAGATATTAAAGCGAATAAATTCTTGCTGCCGAATTTCGGGCAACAAATTGAATATGAATTTATCAGGCTCGAAATCCTGACAATCGAATCGAGATGGTTCTTCGAACCGCACGGTTCGTTAAGTCGGATTTCAATTAGTCACACGTAATGGCCGTTCGAGGGTGCGGCGTACATGTTCGAGGTTGATACGATTTTTAATTTTCCGGCCTGTCTGCAATCCTTTAACGTAATTACGCGTTCCATTGGGAAAACCATTTGAGGTAATTACTCGCCACGCCAGCAGCGCTGGACGCCCTGACGCTTTTAATCGACTGTTTAATAATTCCACAACCCCGTGATTTCGCGATGATCCTGCATGTTTTTCATACAAACGTGGATATGAATACACGTATATGCAGCTGGCAGACCAGCGACGCAACAATTCAATCTGCCGCGACCACCACACGATTTTAATCAACGTGGAGTATTTCTGATTAATACTTTCCGTACTATAGCCATTGTCTGCGAGTTTCACTACTATAAGAGATAAGGGAGGCACTGAATAAATGTTTCACACGATGACGCCATATCCAATCGAATTTCTCGCTTCTCTTAAACCGTCCCAAGGCAATGGAACGTCTGTTTATTCATGACTTCCACCGAAATACACACTGTTTAGAATAGAAGCATAGGAGATTATTTTCTATAATCGAAGACAGTGATACGAGCTTCGCATCAGGATCGTTTGCAGCGCAAAGGTTGCATGATGGCGTGGCTGATTATTGCATGTCAGCGAAGAAAGGATAGAAACGAGACACCCTGCACGGTGTGCATTAACCTCGATAGACTGCCCCGGCAAGAATACGGGCACGCTTGTTTATCGAGTAACGATTAACTACAGAGACAGAGAACGCAAATAGCCGCGAATCCCAGCTGGCGTTTGGATTCATCGGCTGGCCTTTCGGCGTCGTCGAGATCCTCGTATGTGTCCGTCGTCGTTCCACCCTGAACACGGGTGATAAGGTTATTGTTCTATTGATCGGTCTGTTCCTACGATTTATCGTTCGGCAAGATAGATTGCTTTACACTCGCGATTGATCAATATTTGTAGGAAAAGCTTGCAGATCGCGAGTAAGGAGACAGAAATCAGAGGGGCGCGTGGTCGCGGAGAAAAGTTTCGGCTCGCCAGAAGCAACAATGAAAGGGGAACGAGGGTATTGTCAGCCGGCGAGAGAAACGCTGGCCGGAGCGCGTCGTTTATTTTAAGTTCTTTCAAACTCTCCGGCGCACTCACCGAGAAAGGAAGAAGGCGTCAGTGGCGAAGAAGGAGCCGGGGATCGAGGGTTTGGGGATGGGGGTGGCGGCAGTACAAAGGAACAGAGAAAGGGGATAGAGAGAATGAGAGGTCAGCGCGAGAGGAGAGGTATCGCACTGGAAATAGTGCGGATCGACCCGCTCTTCGAACCATTAGACAAATTTTATATGTATGTATAGCGACTAAAAGCTCATTCAGTCACCATCAGACTCTACTTTTTCACGAAATTATATTAAAATTTTCTGCAAGCTGGAAGCACACTGAATTTCATGTCCACTGGAGCGTTCCGGGTTTATCGATTCTGACAGGCTTAAAATTTCCCCCAGAGTTTCACAACCCTATTCCCACTATCGTTCCACGCTCGCAATTTTGCGGCGGAAAGGTAAGGTCGGTGGGTAACAGCTCCTTTACGAAGCCTCGGAATTCGCGACACGTAAACGCGGCTAAAATGCTTGCCTGTAAATAGTAGCGAGAGAAACAGGCAGGCGGTTGTAACGAGAAAGAAGCGCGTAACAAAAACAACTTTCACGACACGAACCATTAGAGTTTTAAGGGACGCGTGCGAGTATTCCAGCAAGAGCTCGACGACACGGAGTAACGCACGACTTTCTCGTTTAACAAAGCCAATTCCCGACCTGATCCCATAACGCCACTAACGGGACCAACCAACTTCTAGACGATCTGTGTAATTCTTTCCCTTGTCCCGCCAGTAATATAGTAAAAAACGAACAGTAGAGTTTGATCGTGTTGAGGTCAGGCAGCTTGCATCCGTTGCGAAAATTTGTACAATATTATATTCATCTATTTGGAACAAATGATTAAACCTATAGTTACAAAAGAATTGCCAGCTGAAAAAAATAGATGCATTGTAGGGATTTATTTACACTGAAGTATGATGGACGAGTGTATTATAGAAGCTCGCGAATATTATTGGCCGAGTTGAAAAATACTTTCTTCTAGGCACTCGCTTTATCTCACACGTTTCATTGCGTCCACATCGACGTGATATACGACAGTCCAACTGTGAATTTTCAATTCCCGCCCGAGGAACTTTGGACGGTTCGATTTTTCATCTGTTCGAGCGAGACTTTTTCCTATCCTCGAAACGGACCTCGAGAGGACGCCTCCTAACCAGAATTGTTACGACATATTGTCACGAAGGAAAATAAAATTGCTTGACTGCGACGACTTTCTTCACCAGGCTTCCTCCTCCAAGACAAATATATTTCTCGTCTTTTATGAAAATATCAGGCTGCTAGAAAATTTACTTCTGGCGGCTTACGTAAGAAGAATAACTTTGCGGTAAGACTGTGAAAAGGGAGAACGACGATAGGATAAAATTGCAGGTAGCTGGGAAATACTTGAATGGCCACTATTCCCTAGTTCTGTAGTTCGATCCACTTCCGAACCCTTCCAGCCCCGTGTCACGAGTGTGGATATGACAAACGCACGTGGGCCCTGAAACTCATATGCGCTGATAACGACGTTATCGGCCCGACATTGTGGAGCACAGCTGTTATTTGTGAGAAGCGGACGGGAGCTGATGCAGCCCGGTAAAACGCCATCCATTATCGAGCTGGACTGATTTACTATTAATTAGTAGCATCGGCGCGGGAGAAAGGTACGGTCGCTGGATTTCCAGGCCCAAACGAGGTGGTAAATGCCTGCTTGCGTCTGTGCGTGGACAGTCGATTGGCCGGAGTGTGAAGCTAGATTAATATTCCTCACGGCAGAAAATTCTAATAAAAGCGTGACAACTGTTGCCATCACAGCTTTGATAGAATTGTTTCTAGAAGAAGCAGTTTACCGCAGCATGGTGCGGGAACAAAATGCGCGCAGAGCAGTGCACGGAAACGAAATTTGCCAGAGCGACGGCGGCACCTTAAATTTGTCCCGGGGTCAGGATTACGGGAGTCCGACATCGGACGAAGGGGATCAGCGAGAGGCAAGGATTAAGGCCAACGAAGAAATTGAATTTGTCGGAAATCCGTAAACGCGGCGCGACGTGGAGAGAATCGAACGGGCCGACGCACCTTACACACTATTCTTCGACACTCCTACGGTCAGCCTAGCCCCTTCGTGTCGAGGCGTTGGAAAACAAAATTCCCTCAATCCAGAATAGAGAATCGCGTTTCCTGATCACTGCTATTTCCGCCATAATGTTGGCTTAACGACAAGAGTCGAGGATCGATAGCTGATTGGTTAATTTGATCGAAATTCTTGATAGAATTTCATCATTCAGCAAACAACAGATTAGTTGATTTTTACCCTTATCCGTGAGACGAACGTACTGGAAGCATTCAAGCTTTCAAGTTCCTTAATTAACGACTCATCGCGAACGCCGGGATTACTTTTAATTAGCTTCTCGGAGCTGGGGAAAACGGCGGATGCATTGGCGTTTGTCAAACGTGCATCAACGCGTCGTGAAATTATTCTACGTCTGGTTTGTATGATCACATATCGCCCCTTCATCGAGAATGATTAAAGGTGTTCGAAAGGTTGGATGAGAGTTTTATCTGTTCGATTTTAAGAAATGTAGAAGAAAAGTAAAAGAGAGTAGAAGAAAACTGAATGTCGCCCTTCACAATTTTTGCAATAGATTATTTATAGCCCATTTCGAGAGGCCTGCAGCTGCGTCCGATAAAGAATAATACCCAGGGACATTTCGTAATGTGTCCCTGCCTGCGCGTTCTATTCTTTTCGGCGAAAGCGATGCGTGCGTGTGACGCATCTGCTATGCAGTTGAACGCAAGAAAATTCGTGTCGAAAGGTATCGTTTGAATGTACGTGTTTCGCATAACCGGAGGCATTTTTCGCCAGGGTCAATTTGGAAGACCATAGTCGGAAATGTACGCATGGACGTTGCCTACTTAACAAACAGCAAATTCCTGGCAATATTTCATTTTCAATCATTTATTCATCAATTTATTCAAAATCTATATGGAAAGAGATTTTACAATGCAGGGTATTTATCAAATCATTGAATAGCAAAAGAAAAGTAGTTGCAAATCGAGTAGGCAGCAGAGAAGAGTATCGTAGTATATTTTCTAATTGTCATTTGGATAAAGGTTTTAATTACACCCCATTTAATTTCTTGGCACGGCGTCAAGGATAAAACATCCGGGATGACTGTTTACGGTCCAGAGTTTCTCTCCTTTTTACAAGCCTAGAAAACCACGAGTCCCACGATATTATTGGGCACGAATCTCCCTTCTGCCTCGTCTAGCAGCTATAACCGCGAACTATAAAAGCCGGTAAAGCGAGAAACATACATCCCCTCGAAGTGTCGTAAATCTTAAGCTCATTCAAGGAACCGGCACGCCACGACACTAAAGTAATGAGCACAGAGGAATGGGAATAGTATCCAGTTTAAATGTCTATCGCGCTGCCAATCTACCGTGCAGTCGAGAGGGATTGTTTCAATCGCTTGACCACTTCCTTAATTGTTTCGCAACTCGATCTCGAACTGTCTCAGAAACTATTAATCACGGTTCGCTTACCTTCAGGTTGATGAGGGGTGTAGATATTCAGGTAGAGGCAATCCTCGCTTTGATTCTTCAAGTAGGGCAGTAACTTCTCCAGGTACTCGTATCTGACCGGCTTCACCTCGTCCCGAAGATTTGGCACCACTTGCGGACACACCGGCGCGAATTCCTGCGATTGCCTCACACCACGCCACGGTTCCGGCGATCGGGGTGGCGAGAATCTTAAGGAACCCATTGGAGGCTCGGCATAAGGGACTCCTAGAAGAGTAAGCGGCGTCTTGATTACCCACTTGCAATCGCTTGCTTTGTTAAATGTCAATTAATTAGGCCTCGATTAATGTTTAGACTCCTCGATAAGTTGAGGTGAAAAATTGGCAAGTAGTTCTTTAACAAGCCCATACCAGAATTTTCGAGGATTAAAAGGTGTAGCTGGGAGAAGTCTTCTTCTTCTACACTTAAGAATTCTATTTTTACAGATTATTGAACATTTACAAAGGCAATATAAAAAGTGTTTGCTAGGAATAAAATAGAAGACAAATCAAATGTTTCCGAGTCCAGTTACAGCATGAAACATTGGGGAAAAATCTCATTTCAGGCTAAGACGAATCGTCACCGCGAAGCAATCAGCGTAAAGTTTTATTGCACAATGAGCGAATCCGATTAATTTGATCACGTTCGGCGTGTTAACACTCTCCAGCTTGCGAGGTGGCGAGGATCACAGCCGATTTGCTATATCCGATTCTAGGCTAAATTGGATTCTGCAGCGACGGACATTTCTACGTAAAATATGAAATCGTTCAACCTAGCGAGTACAAATGGAAAATCTCGATTGCAAACATCTCGAACTGAGAACAGCTACTTTATTGACAAAAACTCCAAAGTGTTTGGGCAATCCATAGCGTTTGTACCGGACGAACATGAAAGAAATCTGCTTTACGTTGTTTAAACTTGCACTTTCAATGGCAATAAGAAGCTTTCTGTTTGAATTTAGTCGGCCTGTCAGGACGCTTGTATGTACTCCTGTATTAACTTTGACCTGTCGGTTAATACCAGAGTTCCATCGAGTAATTAAGTTTGTTCTTATAATTCCAAAGTGACTTCGTGTGCTGTAACACTGTGCCCGTAATAACTTGCTCCGAAGCTGGCCGATTAGGCTATTAAAATTGAACGTGTTGCACAGATTGCACAGTTTCCCAGCTTGTGGCATTCAGCAATTCTGCCCGAGACATTCCTAAACCGTTTCTCTGCATACTGCGACAACTTGCACAAAATAATATTTCTCAACTATTCTTCGAACACTGTTAGTTCTTCATCGAACATCAATTCTTCCCAAATGAAACGCAATTTTTATTGTGCAACAAAGTTGCGGCTATTCATCTTCTCCATCTACTCTACTCAACACGATACAGAGTCGCTCGCGCGTCAGGAAGCTCTCGAAAATGCGTGTCCGCTGGCAAGGAATGTGAGGAAAGTGCACGGCCGCTTCGATTCCACTTTACCAGCGAGCGCGTGCACGCGAGCGGGAACCACCGCTGCTGCGAGGGGAGCGTCTATGCCCGAAATAGCCTGCGCGCTTCTCATTTTGGAACCTTTGCCGTATTGAGATCCTCAAAGCGCGGGGATACATCACGGCTGATGCTGCATAGTCGAGAAGGGTAGGAGGATAGGGGGAAGGAGAAGATGGAAACTGATGCAGCTGCGAGCAAACTTTCCCTCGCTGACCGAACTTCGGCAAGCGGAAACGGGGAATCGCAGTCCTCTCTCTCTCTCTCTCTCCATATTATATTACCGTTCTAACGTCGTCTGGATCCATCGACGGAGCCGCATGATTGGGCCCGAAACTTTCCAACTTCCTACACACCATGTTAAACGAAGATTGTAAAACGGATTTCAATAGTCGTGATTGACCTTTAGCCCGATAGGACTTCACCCTTTGCTCTTTTTTCTCGGATACTTGTGATTATTTCGGTTTGTAAAGAGTTTCCGAGTGGTCCATCAGGATCGAATAGACTACACTGAAATAGAGTTCGCTGTTCGAGAATTCCATCTTATTGTCAACTAGTTTTATGCAACTTTCTTTACCTTTATTGATCTGGTTACAATGAAAGAATAGAAGAAACTCACCGAGAAAGACATCGACAGGCTGCAAATCGTGATTAGTTCTCGGCTGCACGACGAACCCTTTCAGACGCCCCTGCTTCACGCGCACTTCTCTGGTCAAACGTTCTGGTGGATCGTGGAACCTGGGCTGGTGAGCATATTGCGGGCCGGACTCGAAGAAATCCCGGTGTTCGGTGAGGATCTGTGTACAGGTCAGCAGCACAAGACCCACCAGCTCAAGCCGCAGCATCCTCGACATTTGTTCGATCGTCGAGTACGGGCAGAAAACGTACACGTACGCAATGAATTTTCACCTTCTCGTACTGAACAGTCTCGTAGGGAACAAAAAGAATTTTTCAACGTTCCCTCTACTTCCGGTTCTTGAACCGGATGTTGAAGATGTCCTCCCTACGTTCTTGCTCGCCGGACACGTGTCTGCGTCGAAGAAGGTTCAGACGTGTGCCAAATCTGTGGTGAATCGACTTTGGCACCACGCGTGTACGTGCCTCACATTTTCGTCACACACGATTGCGAGTCGTCGATATTCGAATCACATTTTCACTGAAACTATTATCCCAAGTACAGTTCGCTTAATCATCGAAGAAGAATCTCCAGCCTTCTTTAAAGGCGCACGAAATTCAACTGCACAGCATTTTCCCTTCTTGCCACGATGGTTTTAAATATACATAGGTGACAGACTTGGAAGTAACCGAGGCTTCGGTTTCGACGCCGATTGCAAGGCAAGACGCAGCAGTCCTCCAGCGGGATATTCTTGGGCCGAACAAGGGTGAACGCGCGTACAAGCCAGGAGGGAAGGGGAGAGGGTCGGAGTGCGCTCTATTTTCAACCCAAAAAGAACACTACTGTTGCTGCTGGTAAACTTTGCGCGCATTCGCGCCAGAACTCGCGATTTTCCTCCGCTATTTTATCGAAGACTTTCTGCCCGGCATGGCGATGCACGTTGAATCTTCCTTTTTTCAACGGTATTTCCTACAGAGACAAGATTTGTTCAAATATTTGTCAGAGATCAAAAACTCGGAACGTTACTTGACATGTTGAAATAAAAGAAAGCTCAGCTGTCATAAACGGAAAAAAAAGCAGGAAATAGAAAACGAGATTGCTAAAAAAGAGAAAAGGAAAGAGCGAGATTTAGTTTTGAGGGAAGAGTTTCAATTTGCTCCATTCATTGGACTCAAAAGCCGGTATCAAAAGAGAGCGCGAATTATTTCCACTGTGAAAATCGTTCCGCGAAATTTACGGGAAACAGCGTGGCACACGCGCGCTGAAAACCAGATTACGCGGCGTGAAATAAAACCCGGGTATCGCTGTAACGCGCGCTTAAAAGCGGTCAATAGCGTTAAATTATGAATACCCGTAATTTGCATACTGGTTGATCGTCGACTAACCAACTCTTCTCACTTTTTTCAATGTTCTTAAACCAGCCGCCATGTATTGCACGACTACGTGGAGAATCAGCTCGAATTCTGCAACTTCCTGAGCGAATTCGATCGAGTAAACAGTTTCAGCTGTTCGAGCAGAAAGTTTTAGCTTTTGATTAGGCAGCTGCCCTCTGCTGTCACGAATAAATTGCAAATTATGATTTGCGATGTCGAGTAGTAGGTTTTTAGGGTTGAAGAAATTTAAGTATTGATGGAATTGAGATGTGATTAAAAGAAAGATTGAAGTTTTCACAGTTTTGGATAAGGTTTTGAGATGCCGCTACAACGTTTTCGTCGAGGGTGTTGAACTTTCGACTGCCCTTGCAGGCCTCGAACAACGCGGATATTCTTGGACCAAGCCGTGTCGGCTGCGTTTCGACCACGGCCTTTCGATATTTCTTCGAGAACGATATGGAAAAAAGAAATTCTTACTTGTGATATTGATATTTGATTAAATATCCGTAATTATTTACAGACATGTGGGGTAATGCTAAGTATCGCAGAGCATAATTCACCATAAAATAAGGACTTGAAAAGATCACGTTCACCCTTGTTCAGTTTTCAAAATTACAGAAGTTGAACTGTCACAAATATTGCATCACGCTTTACCTGAATCAAGCAATTATATCAAATATACTAGAATAAACAAAAATACGAGCGTTTTCTGAACTTGGTGCTTCGCGATCCGGAAACGTCGAGCAAATGTCGCGACGCAGGTTTAACACGTACGTGAACTCGGTTTCGCCTCGATGGAACTCGCGAGTGAACTGAGTTCGTAAGTGCTAAAATTAAATCGACAACGCGTAGAAGAGGGAGCGCCGCCGAGCGATAGAGTTATAAGCTGAAATTTTTATTTTTGGAAACGCGATTCATCATTATTATCACCAGCTTTCTCCCGCAAAAATTTGTCTGAAAAGAAAGCCCTATTGCAAATATTTCCAACATTTCTTTCATTTCAGGAATACAATCCCATCGTTGAATTAAACAAGAAAAGCCAGGGGTCTTCCCTTGCAGAATACAATTTAATTTAACCCTTGTATAAACTTTAATCTACAACAAAATTAAATGTCCCATCTCTAATGGAATTAACCTGCACGGTAATGCATACACGCTAAATGAAACAGCGGCTAACTAGACCCTCCGTCTGTCTATTGAGATTAAGGTAATTGAAGTGTACGTGGACGGAATGGAACTCGCTCTAAAGAAGCTTCAATTAATTGTCGGAAAATCAAACAGTTCCTCGGATGTAATCTGCTTTCGCGTAAACGAAACGGGAACCGTGTCTAACTCGCAAACCATTAGAGAAAGATGATTTTCAAGAAGGGACGACTTTCAAACGCTCGCATGTTCGATGACTCCGTAAACACACGTATAGTATAGGTGAAAGCTTCACGCAAGTTCGGGAGAAAGCAGATTGGAAAAGTTTAGTCGTGAATTACCTTGCACGTACACCGTTCCCCATGTGTAACGACGTGTTAAAGCAACGATAAGAAGGCTTTGAGAGACGTCCTCGAGGCACGAGGCGTTCCCCGATGAGTGGGCTCCTCTTGAGAAACATCTCATTCACGTTAATGAACTTACTTCGTGGCAACGGGAGAAGCGCAAGACCAACGGAAGCGCATGGATCCTCCACGGGGACAAAGGCTTGGATGAGATACACGTAACGCCTCGTAAAACGCTCCCTGAAAATAACTGATCGACCTTCTTTTCAAAGAAGATTGCTTAATTAGCATTTTTATGCCCATTTACTCTAGAACGAGCAGTTCCATTTAATGTGCTGGAACATCTTTATGCATCAATTTCACTTATCTCTCAAGGTATTGTGCACCATATTTATGACTGCGGGTTTAAGTCGAAGCAATTTTCGGTATTTCTGATACTTTCCAGCAGATTCGCTGGCTCGGACGAACGCGATGCATTGTTTTGCGAGTTGTCGATAAGGGGAATTGAGCTATCAATAGATGAAGATAAATATCTTGTAGCGTGTAAACAGTCCAATTCCCGGAGGAGTTGGGCCATCGTCCGGAATAGCTGGCTCATTCCGGGAAGCTCATCCTGCCTTACCTTGCGGAGAAAATATTTTTCTATATCCGACCGAGAGATATGATCTATTCGACAGATTAATCACACGTGATATTTCGTTTCACCGGAACTTGTCGAGCGAATGTTCAATGAACTACGTATAGCTATATCCACGAAAGAAAGTAAAGAATGCAGAGGTAAAGGTTTTGAAGTTTCTTCAAATGAAAACAAGCTCGTACTTTTTGTTGTCGTCGCTTAAAACTTTAAGCAGTTACATTTTTCAAACGTTGCTTTCTCTTTTCTTTGAAATGTAAAAAATGCACGCTGGCCAGTAGCGCGAATAAATATTGCACGTCTCTCAAAGCAAAATTGTCATCGTTGGATCCTCCTCTTTACTTTCCTTACCTTTGAGGGATAGCAATTCCTGAGCCTGTTTACGGTCATGCAAGGGACACGCGACGGCGGATAAAGTTAAATGAGCCTTGTTTGCGCCGTCGAAGGCGACGTGTTTGATCAAGACTCGGAAGGGTGAAAAAGATTGCTAAACAGTCGCCTCATTTTCTACACGGACACTTGTGCCAAGCAAGATGAAATTGAGGAGGAAGGGCTGCAAGAGAAAATGAGAAGCGTAAATTCCTCTGGTTGAAACCACCCCCGGGGCAAAATTCTATTCAAGATAGAACTACTTCGTGTGCAGAGATCTGTATGAAACGAGTACTCATTTATAGTTTTGAATCTTAGGATTCAATTTCCACCCCCCTCATATCGTTTTGCATTATACATACCCAACTTCACTGGAAATCAAAGGTTGAGGCTTGAGAAGCGAGGTTGGGGTTAAAAGTCGCCCCTGAAGTTCATCGAACGAGACGAGATTCGCTGCATCAAATTTACTTTTGCTTTCGATACCCAAAAAGTCCCGCGAGTACTAGTCCCTCCACATATCGTGTTGTTTTGAGGAGTGGGTGGAACTTCTAGAGGTAGATGAGTGGATTGAGAGAGATTCAAGAGGAAAACGCTGTGGAAGCGTCACTTGGATACTTGCAATCAATTATTTTTCAAATGAATTGTTTGAAGCGTTTACGCGAATCTCGGTCGAGTGTATCGATATGCAAAGTACGATTTCCCAAGTCCAGAATCCCAAACACCGTCGAAACAGGTTCGATTTGATCTGCGAATCAGCCAAAAACCCGCAGCTGATGGGATTTCAAGGTCCGTGCGATCGGTTGTACAACAAGCGCGCTCCACGTAATCGTGTTTCATCTAGCCAGTGGACAGTGGACGAGCTAGTTGAATTTTCCAATTGAGAATGGGTATTGTCTTCTGGCCCACAGTAACCGAATGCACATTTACTTACCACCCCTTCTTCGATATAACTGCAAAATGTGCAATCAAGGAGCAACTTCCGTTAATGTCCTACTTAAAGTTACTTTGCCCGCGAGGAACCAGTACTTTTTTCTAAAGCAGGACACAGCGCAAAGGGGAAAAAGGCGAGGGTGGAATTGCTGGTACGCTAAGGATTTTTCTGGGATTAACAGGACCTCGTAGTTTTTTACCGTTTCAACGCGCTGGATATACATTTACGCTGTTCCAGGTACACACCAGGATCCGGTCGTTCTTATTCCACATTCGTACAGCTCAGCCGCGTATAATCCCCAGAGCGTTTTACAGGTGTTACATTATTTTCCGTCGCCTGTCGCGGTGGGCTTTCCCGGGGGCAGACGACTGTTCATCCCTTACACATTTTTTCCTTCGCTTACGTCACTGTTCCGCGACAGACCTCGTTTTTACCTGTACAAACTTTCCGCGGCTTCAACTAAGATGTAGTTACATTTTAAGCACAGCTCAATCGTGAAAAGGAAAATGTATATTGAATGCGGAAAAAGATATAGTACCTATCCTGTTTGGAGAAGAAAGCATTCGAGAGCATGAAAAGGAGTCGTTGATAGCGAATCCTATCTGTACCGTGAACCGACAGGTAATAGTGAAAGTCGATGTACGTAACAGGTAGTATCGAACGACGGATGAAAGGAAGACGAAAGGCATTCATTCACGGCAGATTTTTCCGGGATTAGCTGAATCTGCTCTATTATTCGGCGTACAACTATCGAGCGGCAGCGAGCTCCCACGATAATAGCATCGCTGTTAACCGTTCCCTCTTTCCTCCCTTTGCGTAGCAAGCTGCATTTCCATTTACACGCGCCCCATTGCCAGAACACCGGCTGATCGGTAGAATAATATCTTTTTCCGTCCAAGGAATACATCCAGTTCATCGTTCAGATTTGATAATCGAGTGGAGACATAAATAAAGGCTTCGTGGATAGGCAAATATGGGCTACGACCGAGGGAGGATAATCTTATTCACTATTCTAGGTCGCAGACAAACCCGTGAGAGTGTTTTCATTAGCTAAGGGCCGTTCGAGGGGAAATCGTTTTTAATCGTAAAGCCGATTTTACTCCATATTGCTACCAAGGCGAACACAAATTTTTACGTAGACAGAAACGATCTCACAAGATTTTCCCTGTCTAAGATTATCTCTCTACCCGATTGAGCGCACGCGACGAAATTCATTTATGTCAGACGCGTGTAGGCACAATCGTTACCGGTTAAAAAATGCGTGTGATGAATGACAGCCAGGCGAGACTCGGGACGAACGGTTCTCGACACTATCTATCTTTCCCCAAGAAGACGATAAATTGTCGTGAAAGTTTCATGAGTTCCCCCTGCGTGGCGGGAATCAGAGTACTATACGACGAATCGTTCATCGAAAAAGAGGTTCGTTCGTATCGATCAATTCTCTCGTGCCGATTTCTTCTTCACAGTTCCTCACGTCTGTTCAGACGGTGACTAAAGGCTCCTACGCTTCCACGAATTTGATTAATCATCGGATAAACGACGGTGGCGACGGTCAGATTTGAAGAAGCTTTAAACTTCTATCGATCGTAGAGAGCCGCGAAACGGTGCCACCGAAGAGAGGGCCACCCGTAAAGAACTGTCCGTTTCTAGGACAGCTCTTTTATCCTTATGGAAGGGTCCTGCTGGGTTGAAATGAACCACGTTCGGGTACATTCTTCCGCTCGCTTGGCCCTTCTTTGTACTATTTTCGATGGCAGTGAATAAGTCATAACGATTTGAAATTCGCCGGTATCTCTCGAGCAACTTGCAGCTTGAATCGGGATCTTCGAAGACCATTCCGTTTTTTAGAGGACTCGCATGTAAACCGATGAAAAGATTCTCTACAGAATCGTTGCAGCTTCCTTTAACTGGGACCGACCAACGATGTGCGACAGAATCCCAATTCCGAAAATGGCACACGCTCTGGATGGTGCTTTATGCGATATTCATTCGCGCAACGTTCGTAAAAAAACGTGTCTGTAGGTTTGAGCAGCCTTTAAAGGGCGTTTCTGGCTAATCGGGTGAAAGGTCTAGATAGGCGTATGATTCATTTATAGCTCATTTGTCATTACTAATAGGAGTATTCCAGATGATCCATAGATCCCATCTTTTAGAGTTTATATTCTAACGGTAGAATCGATTTTGGCCATTGATAAGATACTTTTTTCCAATTCCTTGAAACAATGTCTCGCCAACGGATACGTAATTGATTTACGCACTGCTATCGACGAGCAACGGCGCGCAGACTTGCACTGTCTGGCCGATTAGATGGAGTAACGGGAGAGCTTGCCATTGGCCTTAGGATACGAGCTAATCGCATTGGCAAAGTTGACACGACAGAACGTCACGTTGGGAAACAACGTTAAATGCATTCCGCGCCTCCGTGCCCGGAAGAATTAAGTCGGTAATTCGTGAAGGCTCGTCCAACAACTACTCTCGCCCTCATCATCTCAACGTTAAATAACCAAGATCGCTATCGCGATAGACATCACTGATTTTTACAATTATTTTTTGTTCGTGCTAGGGCATAAGCAAAATTCTTATGGGGACTTTTAAGAGGGAGCCTAATGTGCATCGAAGTTTGTTAACGAGGATAACTACGCTGGCCAAAGTACGAAGACGAGGTGGTGTTTACATCGCGAAACTTTGCGAAGAAACCGCCAACGCTTCCAGTCATTCTTCTCTGAAATTCTCGTTAAAAAGTTTGCCTCGGTTGGATGGCTGATACTCCAATTTCGCATCCAGCCTCCTGGTTTCCCCTCGTTCGAGATGATCGGCGTAGTAGCGTGACTCGCGGAGGTCTTTTGTGCAGCACGAATCAGTTAACATTCGCTACAAGAATAAACTCACGATAATCGGATGAAACGATAGAAAAGGAAGTTCGGTCGTAAGATGAAACGATAAAAAAGGAGGCCGTTTAAATCATCAAACTTCTTCCCTCCTTCTCGAGTAATTATGTTCCCGATATGGGATTAGAATTGAAGTTTTGGCAATTTAATAATAACGAGTTTGCTTAGCTCGTTAACAAGAGATAGCTATCGTTCTGCTGCATTAAATGCCTACCTATGTGCGTAGCAATTGCTTCGTTTCGTTGCATTCCATTACTTCACGCGTCGCAGACAGGGAGAAAAATTGAATCGGAACCCAGTTGGTATTAAAGTTCTACAAGCTATAGCTTTATTTGCGGTGGACGGGGTGAGTGGAAACGGCTGATGGATCATAGAACACTATGAGGTCATATTTACAATATAATCAACGAGAGTACACGCGAGATAGCAGGTTTTGCTTGCAAACAGTTAAATGGATCCAGTTATGTGAATCAGGCCTGTCAGAAGGACCCGATGCAACACGAGTGTAATTATAACTCTGACGCAGCGTGAAATCGTACTCGTGTTTACTCGGTCATAGTTCAGGTATCCTGTAATCTCCAATCCAATGCAATAACACATTACCCTATCTTCAATAGAAAATCATAGCAGTGTTTGTTTTTTTTAACTCGTCAAGGTTTGCAAATATATTAAGGAAGAGGGCCGGAAGGAGAAATGAGAATACAGTGTAAGTTACATTCAATCCTTCAGATTTTAGATATTAGATTCAATCCTCGATCCATTCAATTACATTTTTCATTAAACCAATTTTAATCGGGAGAAGGGAAATAGAGTACAAAAGATTTGCACATAAAATAAATGTAGTAAGATCGTCCCCGATAAAAAGAAAATCTGGTTTAATTGCTGCACCCCTCTGTTCCACCTCTAACCGTTCAAGTTTTCGAAGACTCGAACCAGCATCTCCGAGGTGGCATCGATCCCTTCTGCCGTATCGACGTGTTCGTGAAATTCCACCCGTGTTCCGTGCGGTGTGTGCAGCGTTTGCGTAGCGCATGCGCAACTACCCGCGAGCAAAGTCGCCTGACGCCAGTCTGACCGAGGTTCAAGCGATGGAAAGATCGTCTTCTGTGCCCCAGCAGCACGTTCCATCCGCTGGAAGCGAAGCTGGAAGTGGACCGAATCTCTCGTAGAACCGAGGGGCACGTGGCGGAGATATAGTCGCGTAGAGCAGTGTGCGGTGCTTTAAGATAGTGTTGCAGCGTGTGTGTCGTTCCGGCTCCAGCATCCTATCCTTTAACGGGGCTGCGTGCATCCGCGGGACTCGTTCCGACTGCACTCGTCAATTTCAAACAAGAGACACTTCCTTTAGATTAGTTTGAAACTCTCCCAAAACTTCCCTTGGACTAGTCCATCACGTCTTTAGAGAATCTTCGAGTTACCATTAGGGTGTGACAGTGATTCGGTGTGGATTGTTTTAGTGGTGCAACGCAATTCGTGTCCCCTTGCGCGACTGTGCTCCTTCGATAGTACAGTCATTTCTTTCTGTGCTTTTACCTGGGATTTCGTGAATGCAGCATGTCCGCGTGAGAGCGGAAAATCTTGCTTCGTCCAGTGTTTCGTGGAAAGGAAGAGTGGTAAAGCATTGTGATGAAGCGAACCGGTAAACACCGGCATCACGGTTTCCTCCTGGCGATCATTAGGGCTAGCGCTTTTTACTTATACAGTCATATCAAGCACGCTATCAGGAACGAGATCGTGTTCTTGTAACTTTTACGATACCCTTTCAAACTATCAACAGTCCGGAGTCCCTTTTTTTCATAGGCCCTCGTTCTGTTAGAGACGTTGAGAGCATTTAGGAAGCAGTTCTTACGACGAATGTTTCTCAGAATCGAGTGGTCGTGGTATTTACCTTTCGGAGCGCTGACAAGGTGATGTGGCAAAGTCCGCGTGTTAACTGCTTGCGGAGTAGAGAACAAACTGCATCGGCTCATTCCAATTACAACAAATTCATCTTCAGCGGTCCAAGAATGACGAGAGAGTGTGTCCCTATTATCAAGTAATTACTACTCTACGCCAAGATTAAACATTATTTTCGATACCGCATGCACACTGATGCATCCAGGAGGACCTTCCGACACCCATGGCGGCGAGGCGGACAGGATCGCGTTACACCCAGCCTCCGGGGGTGGCTAAATATTCAAAAGAAGAAATGAAATTGCTGGTCGAGTGAGCGTGTAGCAGGCGTGGAGACGGAGTTTCAGACGCGAGAAACAAGATGACGTCGTCGATCCTGGCGCTGCTCGGCCTAATCCTGGTGACCGTCAGCGCCGAGCTCAGCTCGAGGATCGTCAGGACAAAGTACGGGGAACTGTCGGGCGTTATCGTCACCCTCGACCGGCATCTCGAGGGTGTCGAAGTGTTCCGCGGTGTTCCGTACGCGTCGCCGCCGATCGGCTCGTTGCGTTTCATGCCGCCCGTCAGCGGGGCCCTTTGGCACGGTGTTAAAGTCGCGGATAAGTTCGGCCCGGTGTGTCCCCAAAGGCTTCCGGAATTAAGTGACAAGATGCCGAAAGGGAGGATCGATTACTTGAGGAGGTTGCTGCCGTACTTGAGAAACCAGAGCGAGGATTGCCTGTATCTGAACATTTACGCACCGGTTCAAGGTAAGGGAACGCTTTTCATCATTTCTTATTACCCGAGGTACGCTGCCACCTCGTTAGTGCACAGCTCTGTTTCTATTTTCTGCGGGAAAGGCAAGGAGTTTTTTAAAGCACCGCAAGCTTTGCGAATAATTAAAGCTACAGCAATGATATTAGTTTAACAGCAGTGTTGCACGCTCCACTCAAATAATTAGTCACGTTCACCTAATTTTACTCTGATCATATGACGTCTACGCGTTCCTGCAAAGTTTAAACGATAGATCTTTCGTTTATCCTCGGCAAACAGACCAAAGAATTCTCGGCGTTTGGCTCTAGTTTGAAGCGAGGAATTTCTTTGTGCCGCGCAACAGTATTTGCCTATGTTTTGTTGAGACAAGCATGGAATTCTGCATAGAATAAATGACCACCGTGTGGATATAGCTGGGCTGGGACAAATGAATGGTCCACGTGTTTGCTTTTTGCAGAAACTCGCCCGGAAATCGTCTCTGGCGTGCTCGCCAGCGTGGAAGCTTTATCGAGGGCAATTCCATACGATTGTTCATTCACGTTAAACGTCAGAAAATTATTAATTTCAAAAAGTCACAAATCTTTTTCATTGCTTTTGTCTGGTTTTTCTGCGGCGCGTCTTCGTTCTGTGTGCCTAAAAGATAGCACGAACAGTGAAAATAGAAACGGAAGGCAAAGATTCTTTGATATCCAAACGAATGCACAGTAGTTCTATTAACGGAAACAAACATTATTGAGATTTACTGAACGCGCGCGTCCATGTTTGCGGGTCGGCGACTCTTTTTTATTATGTTCGTGAATGCTTTCATGGTATTTAACGATGAAATATTTGGAGAATCCCTGCTGTAACGAAAGGTAGACTTGGAAGTGTAGAATACAAAATGAAACCAGAGGCTGTAAAACGCAAGCTTTCTAGATGCAAGTGTCTGCAATTTCAGACTCGCTCGTTACAAATGAAAGAGAAATCAATTGGGTAGCTGTAGTAAATTTCTGCAGCTATGCTAATTCGGATATCACTTCGTAAAAAGGCTTTTTTTTTTCAATTCGCTGGATGTAGTAGTATTTTAGGATAATAACCCAGCGGCGAGTTATTGTCGAGCTTTAGCAAACAAAGAAAACAGCCATTAATTTGCCGATTTGAATGGGAAGTGTTATTTTACAGCCGTAAAATAACCGTACCCCTTCGCTTCCCATCAATTGTTTCGCGTCTGTGGAAGTCACCCAATCACTCTATACCACCGCTATCGCGATTCAACAACCCTTTAACTACCACTGTTCACCACGGCAATGGCCGCGGCGGATTTGCAGGTATATTCATCGAGGCGCATGATGCTTGATGAGTGGAGAAACTCAGGCGCGGCCAACCTCGTAAACGGTCTTACATGCCTCGACTAATTATGAAATTTAATTAAAGCGCCACTCGCGTATGTGCGTGGCTTTTGAAGGTGGGCGAACCCAAGCTACTATTTAGCGGCGCACTAATTCAGCCTTTATTTATCTGCCGCTGCAGGGAATTAGGGAGACTAGGAGAAAGAAATAGATGGTTGAGGGGGCACGACTTGCCGTTCCACCTTTGACGCTACGTAGCATCGCTAAACTTGGCATTTTTTTGCATATTAAAAGCTCGGAGAAAAAGCAGCTTACACTTGACCCTGCATCACGCGAATATAGGCCGTGTTAGAAAAATCAAAAGCAAGTGAATATTCCAGGGTTGAAATTTTAGTATAGAATGCGCTATCCTGGACCTAGTGATTTAGATGGCGGTGTTTAATTTTGGGAAACAAAAATGTTGGAACATTCAGTTTAAATTCATGAGATTGCATAAAGTGTGAGAACGCAAAGAAAACATGTGACCGCGAGACAAAGCCGCCGTGGCAAGACTTTTCAATTTCGTCGGGAAGAACTCGTTTCGAAGGAATAACGTTGCTCCTTTTGACGTTTCCGGGAGAAATGTTGGGGTTACGCAAAAGTCCTGTTGCGCGTGGCTTTATATCGGATCATCCGGATAATAGATTTGCCGAGAGCAAACTTTGCAGAAATTTTGTCTCTCCTTCTCGCCCCGGCGCAGCCTGGAAATTTAAAGAAAGCAGCCAGCCATTGTGCCTCCTCTGTTTGCCAGTATTCGAGAGGAAAATTAACTCTCAATGGTTTCGCTGCCGTGCCACAGTATCAATAAATTCATCGTGAATTATTAGTGCGACAAAGAAGTGTATGAAAATGATATTCTAGAATAAGGATAGAATTTGAAAAAGTTGTAGGACGTTCAAAAGAATTATTTAAACGTATTAAAGTAAACTGGGCAGTGATAAAATATAATAAAGCGATGTAACTTTAAACGGTGAGACAGCCTGCACATTGAGATGTGGTCTACGATACTACACACATCTTTTTAAAGATATTCAATATTTTTTAATTTAACCGGACATTATAAATTCCATGCACTCCTTCGTTCACGTATTTGTAAAGGTATTTGTTGGATCGTAAAATGGGGCAGCATATTGGACGTTTATCGTGGTCCTTAAACATCGTTTTATCCGTGCCTTTTCCTAAAGTTCACGGTACCTCGTCCACGGATCAAAAGGATAGAGGAAAGGAATCAAACTCGGTATAACGATGGCCACGGATCCGGGCAATACAGTGGCAGCCGTAAATCGATATCGAAGGAATAGTAGCACGAATACGTGACTCCTGAAACAATTGAAAAACATGAATTAACCATGTTAGCGCGATGATTTACGTATGCCAATGCAGCAGCGAACCTTTCACCCCCTACCCTACAGCTCGTTGTCTGCCGATATTATATCGCACCTCAACTGAATATCAAACGATTTTCGATTATACTTTCTCTCGGAACTCTGGCTTGGCTTTCGCTCTTGGATTTCGATACGCCATTCGATTGAAAATGTTTCATTTGTATGACGACGCTTTGGAAGGAAAGAGATTTCTATTGTTCTTAAATGGAATATAATTTGGAATTACTGAAAATACAGTAGCAGCACAGACTATGGTCGCGTGTTAGATAATGCAGATACCGGAATAGTTATCGAACAAGTTGTAACGCTTACGGACAACGGACGGAAAATTGGCGATACGAACCGATGGATACTTTGCGATAAACTCTATCACCTCCCTCTGTTTAAATATCGAGGTAAAATTGATGAACGAGCGCCTGGTGTTGTGCCAGTGACGTAACTCGGTTTTCAAGTAAACCAGAGAACGAGGGGAAAAAATGGAAGCAAGGCGCGATCGTGGTTACAGCGTCAGGAATGTAAAGAATAATTGAACGGCATTGCGCATCGCGTGAATTTTACCGGAGATGCTTCTCTTACCGAACCGACGACTCTTTACGATCCAATCATCCAGTCTGGCTTGATGGAGCTGTCAGCTGCAGAATCGGAGGCGAATGGTCCGTAATGGATTTCACTGCGAGAACCGGCCGCTGCTGAAAGCGTGAAAAGAGTATCGCAGAGATAAATATTTCAATTGACGAAACACCGAACTCTTTCGCGAGATTTTGATTTCCGATGTAATCGCTGTTGGAAATCCGCGACGAGGTAAAACGGCAGTGTCGTTGTTAGACAAACTTCGTTAGCCAACGATATTCAATTCGACGCGGAATTATCGACAGATTAAGCTACCTCGAAACTTACAGTGCTTAGGAAATCAGCTGTACACAGTGAGCTTCCATTTTAGTCTTTCCCTTCATATTTTTTCTTTTCTTTTTCGTACAATTTACATGTATTCTATAAAGAACTGTGTTATCCACTTTGGTAGCTGCCGCTTTCCATACCAATCGATCTTACACAATAGTTGGTATAACTTTGCCGGAAACGGCTGCTTCTCTTAACTAAAAGCAACGAGTACGATAGGGTGGGGCCGTGAAAGTGTACTCTTGTCGCGTCGAAAACGCGAAACGGCGTGCATGCTGCAGGCATTACATGGCCAACAAGAGTCTGATATTGCAGAAGAGCTGGCTTGATCATGACAAAGACGTTGTTATCGTTTCTAGGGCGTCTTATATGAGCAGCGAAATAATAATAAGCGCCACTCGAGCGTCGCCGGAAATTGATCGTAAGCGGTGAAGAGGCAAATTATTAAAGGGTTACCGTTCTTTGCTATGAATTCTACAAGTAAGAGTAACGATTGGCTGACCATATCGCTCACCTGTACTACTTCAATTCTAGTCTCACTCATTCCTTTGTTATTCCTTTAGACTTCATTTATTTAATTAATCATTTACACACGTAGATAATTTTTCCTTATTAAACTACTTATAGACGAAGTTTTAGAAATTATTTGCGAAACTTTTTAAAATGCTCCGTCTTAGAGAAAGCTCTTCTCCTCTCCTCCTGAGGCTTTTAAAAGAATGTACCATTTTCGTTGGTTAAAAGCCGCCATGAATTTAATCTTTTCCTCGTTTCACGCTAACGAAGCACCCTTTACGACGCAACGCGGCACGTAATAGTCGATTTTTATGATTACGCCAACGTACGCTCAGTTGTGGCATCTCCTCACCTCGGGCTCGTAATCTCGCTGGAAGCTCAGCTACTCTTTCATTGGAGTACATTCTTTAAACTTCTCACCGGCAATCAGATATAGAACTTATCTATAGAGCCAGAAGCAAGAAAGTACCTCGGATGAGTGGAAAGGAATAGTGGGGTGAACGGTACAAAAGGCGACGGGGGACGAGAAGACAAAGAGCCGGTGCGACGCGCGAGTCACATTTTTAATCCGACAAAACTTTATGAATTACGAGCGTGACGGGGAAAGGAACGTGGACGAAGGAGCGCATAAGGCGTCGACCGCTTCCTGAAAGTCCAGCGAAAAAAAGACATTTTATTCCAGCCCATAATGCTTCCTATTATTCGCTTCGAGTCTTAAGACTTGCCATGGCTGAGGAACAGCCATTAAAAAAGATTTTCTGCTGGACCAACGAATGGTCGAATGAAACTACCGCGGGCCAAACCGGAAATGGCGAGCGCTTGGAAGAAGCATCATGAAGGAATTCTTCGCGTCAGTTTCTTCCGTTTTCCACCTTCGCGCTGCTTCCTGTTCGGCATCTCGCCCTCTCTGTGTCAGTCTTGATCTCGCGCGAACACTGTAGCTGACTTTTTTATGTGAAATATTCGCCAGCCCACTTTCTGCGTATCCTAAAAAATGAATATCGATCCTCCAGTGCGACGAAACGAAGCCAGGAAGAATCGACGAAGAAGCTACGAAATTCGGTCAGCCACGGGGCGGCTTAACTGACCGCCGATTAATCTTGCATGGACCCAGCAGACAGCGGGAAAGCAAGGCGACAAGACTACAGACCGCTTGGCCGGTGCTCGTAACCGAGTTAATGCCCCATCCCCAGAGATCGGTGCGACCGTTGTTGTACCGCATTCGGACTTTTACTTTATTCAGCGAGTCTCCGAAGGGACGTGAATAGCCACCAAAAACCACAAGATTCTTGGAGAAGCTCCTTTGTCACCGCTTTCTCTGTTTTCTTGCTCGTAATTCCCTTTAATTATTGATCGGAAGCTTTGCGGAGAATTGCTATTCGTTGTAATCCCCTGATTAAAGCGAAAGGGATGAACGATTCAAAACATCATAAGATCTCTTCCTCAATTTTGCATGCAATATTTTTAATCCACCGCAAAAGCTTGCCGCCGAATCGCAATTTATTAACTTTATAGCGTGGCCGACATTGTTGCGTGTTTCCTATTGAAGCATGCCACCGGTTGTTCCATTAAATTATTTAGCTTAAATTACCGAGCGAACTTGAGGGTATTGCATCGTGTGTTTGATGTTCGGCGAAGCGCGCGACGATAATCGCTGTACAGAACGTATACCAGCCAATCGGGGTACGAGGCTTCGGAGGAAACTTTGTAAAAAGCTATTTTGCTCGAAGCGCAACGCCGAGCACCGAGTAGCTGTAATGTTAAGTGCGGCAGGGGCTGTCGTAACAAGTTCACAGTGACGCCATCCGCGCTATGAATTGTTTTCTCTTAGACATTTTCCATCCCCCGAACCACTGACGTATTTTCTTCTTACAAATTCAACGGCGCCGTAAATACACATTTTTATCTGTCATTTTGTTACCTTTACCGCGAACGCTTTTCACTACCTTCAAACAATAAACTTCGAAGCATAGAATCTTTGAAAGGAAGTGAAAGAAAACTGCGAGACGTTGATAACAATAGGGAATGTAATTTGCGATTCATTCAAGCCGAAAAATACTTGCTCCTCGACGACGAGGACGACTGTTCTTCGTCGGTCGACGCTCTCCAGGCAATGATTTCCACTCAATACATCGATCGAGATTTCCTCTCTATACTTTGAAAGGCGATTAGAGAGTCTGAGCTTCCACTTTTGCGACGCCCCAGGCGGATTCGGCCGATAGAGGACTTGCCTTTGTTGCCACACCCCACTGTCTTAGCTATCGTATCGCAGTATCGATTTAAATAATCACCCTTTCCAACAGTTCAGTCAGGGGCAATATCTCCCCCCCCCCTCCCGTAATCGAGATCAACCTACAAAATCAAACTATCGGCCATCGTATTAAAATCTACCGAATTCATAAAACAAGCAATTTTATACCCCGGGCTTCTAAAGTACACGCCTCATGATAAATTATCCTCCACGCACGATCGTTCCATAGTCTCAAAGCCTTCGTCTCTGTCTTTCGAATTCGACGCATTACCGAAGCAGCAATTGTGCAGCGCTCGCGAAATTGTTTATAGTAACGCGGCGCGTTTCCGTGTTTGTTGCCCAAGCACAATGAACTGTCGTTAATTCGCCGTAAAACGAAACGTCTGTCCGGAAAGTGGGTAGGGCCGCGGAAAAACAAACGCAGAAATTACAAAGTACCGGCGTTGCGAATCGACCGTGATACATTAGCGCGGCGGGGGTAGGTGGAGGTAGGTGGAGGCCCGGCGTTTTGTTCACGTGTGCGGTCATTGTTCCGCGAATTAACGGTCCGCTCGAGGGTCCTCCGCAGGGACGAGGATCGGCCACTAGACGAACACAAAATTATTCGCGCAAAAGCGGCTCGTGCGGCCGTTGATTTTTCAATCGACGGGTAATTCTGAGCGTGTAAAGGACCGTTGACCGGTACGGCGACGATTGCTCGCCTCGACTGCCTCCGCTTTCGACGCTCGCTAATTCCGACGTCAATTGTTCTCCACATATCCGATAACGCCGCGCTTCAAGCGAATTATGCCAGGCTAGAGGCGAGATTTTCGAGTGGAACAGGCTGAAGGGAGGGATGAACCGTATTAACGAAATATCATTTCTTGCAATGATTTGTTTAAAGAAGGAAATAGTCCCAGGGGGTTGTAGCAGTTCATTCACAACCACGTCAAAGGATTTTGGGATACTGTCCGTAGATTTAATTGCGTTTGGAAGATTTATATTTAACGCACAGTAACTTTCGCAAACTCGGGAAATGATTTCACCAGACTTTCACTGCTCGTCAAGGAAAGTTGGATACCTCGCAAATTACGGTTCCTTACCTCGCGCTTTTCAAGTATCATCATCGGCTACACTACAATACTTGGATGCCTGGAACTGACCTGCATGCAGCAGATCTCCTGACTAAATCGAAAACGTTGCAGCAGCCGATGTTACAGCAGCAAGGAACGAGGTCGGGGGTGGAAACGAAGGTAGACAAAGCACGAAATGGAATGAGAGAAAGGCAGACAAGGACCAGTATACGCGGCTCGTTACCTCGATTTTCAACGAGCTGCGCAATCGTAGCTTGTCGTACCGCTGGAATCATTCGTTGGCTCGTTCGTGCGATCTGCCAGGGCTGTACGTTACACGGTATCCGCGCAATAAAGCGCTAATACGCGGCCGAAAGACGGCGGAACGAGGAAACGACAAGCCATCCGTTGATAGACGAGGAGAGTTCACTAGGTCGGGACACGGTTCGTGATTCGTTTCGAAAGCAGCTACACCGAGGATTCTAATGGACGAGTGAATATGGGAGCTTTTTTGCTCGTTCTGAATGGTAGAATGTGCGTAACATGCGATGCGGAGAATATAGAGGAGGAAAAATATCATAGGTGTGAGAATTGCCTAACATTAATGATCATGATTCCAGCAGTTTGAAAACTAATAAGGAATAATGAATTATTATGCACAGCTTACCGTTTGGATACCGTTATTAGCCATTCACTGGACAGAGCCACCTTTTGGAAAATGGATTTCACCCTCGATGGCCCGTGTCTTTGCCATGCTGGCGAACGCGGTATAAGTCTTTTAACCGACAACGTTTCGGCCGTTCACCACAGCAAGTGGCTTTTGTTTGTCACCGTGGCCGAATCGATAATCTATAAACGGTCAACCAACCGGCTCGCGCCCTCCACGCTGGCCGCTTTTCGCGACACAGCTTCGCTAGCTATCGTTCGACGCGGCGCAGACGTGATGATCGATTATCTTCCTGCATAACTGTTCAAGTTGGCATCCAAGCGGCGAAATGTCAAAGCCACCCCCTCATCTTCGTGCCTTGGATCGAGCTCGCCGTGATATCTACGCGACGACCCTCAGCGGTTTGCCTTTTTCACATTCGTCACGTTACGGAGGCAGCAATTGTTCGAGATGTTACCGGACCTTAGTTAAATAATTATTCAAACAACTGCCAAAGCAACGGAAAATGGAAGACCAATATATGTATAGTCAGATACTGAGGTTCTCCTACAATTGACGAGATATTTACGATGATTTTTAGTTTGTCAAAATATTGACGGAGCGTTGTGTGCGCAAACTCTGAAATATTTGTCCAAGTGACACGGGGAACAGTCGCGTTTACCAAACTCCCAGCCACGATATTTAAATTAACATGACGCTGTTTGCCGATCGCGAAGAGTTTCCGTCAAATAACATGGGATTTGACGAAAACAACGGATTATTACTCCCGTACGAACCTAATATTCTCGTGGCTGTTTACCGCATCGACGATGCATTCTACCAAATGATTAAGTAACAGTGCAAATATTCTGTTTCAAAAATAATTGCAGCTATTTTAATATGTTGTAAGAAAGCCATGGAAACTTAACTACTCGTTAAGGTAGGCTGCGAACTCAATATTAATTTTCAAGAGGATACAGGCTTTCTCTATTTACTCGAAGCACCGGATAAAACAGTGGGTAGTGTTTTCCGCAAGAAGAAGCCACAATTCGCCCGTAGATCATCGAGATGCGGACCATGGAATAAATTGTTTCAAGGTTTTTGTTTCGTGGGGAGTAATGGCCGGTCAGATTAAGCTTGAAATACGGTGTTACGATTCTTGTTTCCGTAATGAGAAAGCGCGTTGCGCTTAAAAGTTACTACGACCGCAATCTTCGCTACTGCACAACAAATTTACCGTTCATGAGGCACATTTTCCAAATAAAAGGAAAAATATTAATTTCACTTTTATAATTTTTCCGATGAAATTACGACGACCGAGAATTTGAATAAAATTAGCGAGACACGTTGGTTCATTTCAAAGCGTCGCTGGAACAACCACAAAATTTACTTCCGTTCTCTCGTGACAAGAAGGATAACGTGAACGGCCGTGGAGCCTGCGATTCATGAAATCCGGGGTGTTCTTTTTTCCCTCTGCCTCCACCGCTCCCCCGGGCTCTGTTTTCTAAAAGCGAGAATTAATTTGGCTGCGCGTACATTTTCTCGATGAAAAAAGCGCAGAGATATACGGGGCTTTGTTTGAAATGATGTGTGCGTTACGTGACAAAGGACCGAAAATATTTTCCGAAGTGGAACCGGTGAAAAAATAGAGGGCTGAAAGAGGAAACAGAAAGGGTCGGTGTAATTGCCGTGGAAGCGTTGCTGCGTTATCTGATAAGCTTTAGTCAACACCACAGATTTCTTTCGATCAAATTTTCCTTCGCACAATCTTCATGTCCAATGGGCACTGCAATGAATTTCATCTAAACGTTCAGGAAATTCATCGATCGGCGGTCGCGCTTCGAAATCGGATCGCTAAATCAAGCTAACAAGCGGATGCTAAACTTCATATCCCATCTTACAAGTCCCATTAATCAAAGAAGAAATTTTGGAGCAACTCGAAAATTCGCCTTAGACGAAACTCGCCAAGTATGTCGTTGCATACCGTCCTCTCGAGACGGAAGTTCGTCGACGGCATGACGTTTCATATCGATCCTCCATCCGATTAAATCCAGCCGTTCCGAGATAGTTTTCCGTGGACCAACAGTCCCGTCGGACTTCCGAATCGACCAAGTTTAGGGCGCAAATATTGCCCGCACGATGAACAGCAGCACTGAAGCTACGATAAAGGTTCGCCGAGTTTAAGTTTTCAATTTATAGAGTAACTCGGCGATCCTCAGTAGCCACACGATCCTCCGCGCGTTCCATTATTGACATTGAAGACCGTCCACATCATCCGAAGAACGCCAAGTTCCATTTTAATAGCGCGAAAAATGAAATAAGGATTAAAATGATATACCGTGCGGTTGATCGAGTATTGGTCTATACCACTTACAGTGCCTACTTCATGTCTCCATTTTGCTTTTCCTTTCATTTACTTTACTATGGGTCGCATTCACGATCCGTATTTTTCCTTTACAATTTCCAGTGAAGCTTTCCACCATTTGCTACCGAACAATTTTTAATTATTTTTCTCATAAGAAATGTATATTTCCAAATCCACGAAAAATTTGCAGATTTTTTTGCCATTTTTGTCAATCGCTTTCCATTTAAACCCAAACGAATTTTTACACAGGTCAAGTATGAACGATCGGTTTTCATTAGACTCAATTTCAGTGCAATCTGTACATCTGAATCATAAATGTCTAGGAAATTAGCGGGCTGCGTTGCCCCGGGGTTTTAGAAGCAACGTCGCCCACGCTTATGAAATATTTCATCGACCTGCTGCCCTGTCTCGTGGTACGATTTTACTGCAGGGATAAACGTGCACGGTATAAAATAATATTGAGGGGGA
The DNA here is from genome assembly GCA_023838395.1 of Holcopasites calliopsidis. NCBI lineage: Eukaryota > Metazoa > Arthropoda > Insecta > Hymenoptera > Apidae > Holcopasites > Holcopasites calliopsidis. The sequence goes on from JALHAQ010000068.1 coordinate 303,353, forward strand.
AAAACCGGCGTTAACATACGAAACGATACGCTCGTAAAATGGCAGAAACGTAAACGTCCTCGTAAAAGAGGCATCAAAATGGAAATTATGAGTTACATTGACGACTAAGTGCAAAACATGGCATTAATATAAATCACGCTGCCACACATGAATTACGCGTGCATACGTATGTACGTTATCCAAATTATCGATCCCGCGTGTAATTTTGTCTAAAACCGATAATTATTAAAAAAGATGTCTATCGTGGAACATCGTTTCCATTCACGGATTAAAATAGTTTAACTCGCCAGTTTGAATTCTATGTTCTCGCCGCTTTACTGAACATTCCAATGAACGTGGGTATGCGGCAAGAAAGATAAGAGGGGTACGGTTATTAAAGAAAATTCATGGACTATGTGGTCGATTAACCGCAATTAGATAGGCAGTGGCGAATAAGAAAAAGTTTCTCGCACGACCATCTCGTTGCACGCTACGATCGACGTGTTCTATCTCGTTCCATGGGTGTACAGCTGGTCTCTGATAAGAAAGTTTCCTGAAAAAACTAGGAAACTTACTTCTCCCCATCGACGAGAGTGCCTGTAACAAGTGGAATAAGAAAGCGAGCAGAGCCTTCTCTTCCTACGAACGGCCAACGTTCTCTTACCGGGCAATTTCTCGTAAATTTAAATGGGCTACTGACGAAAAGGCGAACGAAACGCAAGCGTGTCGATCCACCAGGTCCAAAAGTGTACTGAAAATTCGAGTATCGTATAGTCCATTGTTACGTGTTTACTCGGACACGAAATAAAGCGTGGGGTGTAGAATGCAAACGACCGAGGAGAAATTCTTCCGGCAAAGTGTTTGAAGAAGTTTCTCTCAGGGGTGCCGTCTAACTTTTTAATGAACTTGGCAGTACATTGTTTCAGAATTCTTTTTGCTTATCCGTACAACGTTCCTATGGAGTCATTTTTAGAGTTTGCTCATACACTGCGAATGTTATAGGAAATGGTAACAGCGTGCTCACTGTCAGTTGCAAAGCAGTGAAAAGGTGAAGCGATGGATGAGAGAATAGCCGGGAAGTAGTAGAGATCCGTCTATGGTCGGACGGCCACTTTATTACCCTTCGAATTTTCTGTGCGACTATTCTTTCAACAATTGTCTTAATGGCACTTGACTAAACTATGCATTACCATTTCCTGTCCATTGTTAAACTTTCCTAACATGAATAAATACATTCATGCAAAGGAAAAAATAGGAAAGTAATCAGTGTCGGCTTGTCGCGTTCGCAGTAACAGGGGTGACACGCGGATTTATTTCGCTTGAAAAAGTTCCTTTCACCGATGGCCCGGAAGCTAATGGCGAGACCCAAGACTGTCGTATCCCGACCGGCAAACGTAGCAGAAATTTCTCGCATCTATTCGCCTCTTTAAATCACTTTCGGTGGATTGCTTATAATTCTAGGAGGCGATAAATTCCGAGCTGCTGACGGTTTAGTTAACGAGAAAACGAAGCCGCTAGCGTAAACTACGCGCCACAAAATTAATAACACACCTTCCGCAGTTGGTGATCAGAAACCATTATCAAGGAAGCATAGGAAAATTTTAGAAACCACCTAAGATTGTTATTACTGTTATCCATTCATAGGCATACGATTCCAATCGTAATTAACTTTGTATGAAGAGCTTTTTCCGTGTTCGCGGATTAATACACATCTATTTATGTTCCACCTCTGGGAGAAGAAAGCTTTCCTCCCATCTGGTAGATCTGGTAGATCTGGTGGTAGTCGTGGCAGAATACTTTACGACTGCCTGAAACGTCGTGAGAGGCTATTCCTCGCGAAAGCCAAACGTGTAACCGCAATTTCTCCTGCATCGATGCCGATAAACGTCAATGTCCTTACCTTATCGTTATGTACTCTTCCCGCGGTATTTTAGCTCGGACGAGCCTCGAATAGTTTTGAACCAGTAAATTATAGCTCTACCAGTTTAGAAAATGTTCCAAATTTTGTTCGATAATACTCTCCTCTATTCTAGGGGCATCATTGGGGTAAGAGGGTTGTCGTTAGAGAGACCCATCGCAAAACACTGTCGCATTATTCATTCTCGGATTGCGATAAATCATTCTTAGCCCGAACACCGAGGCGGCCAGCGTTTACACTTTTCTGCTCTCCTTTGTTGCTCAATCTCGTTGGCTACACCGAAGCCCGGGACGAAACACTGTTATCGAAAATCGTGAAGCGTAGATCTTTCCTGAGTCGTTAAATTCTCGGAACTTTTGCTCGGTGTGTTTCGGCTACACGAACGCTTTGACAAAGGGATATACGGATTTTAGTCGGGCGGGAAACTAACTGCTTCCCGGACAACGGGGAAAAAATATTTTTCCGCGCCCTCCCCGCGTTTAATGTATTCCGATTTCGAAGGGGAAACAACGACGTCTTGCCTCTGGCGATTTATGTGGTACTCGCGCTTGAGGATATGCGGCTGAGCGGAGAGAAATTATGCTGGAGCTCGGTTTAAAAGCGGAGTTTTTAATTCGCTGCATCCTTAATAGACGAACGGAGGGCGTGGCCCGTTCGGACAGCAAAAAATTATACGAATATCAAGGGCGTGATTTGCGCATCCATCAACTGTTTCGGGCCACTGTTCGTGACGTCGATATCTCTGCATTCATTATTCAATTTGCTGCGAATCATCAACGGATAATTCAAATATTTCTTTCGTGTCATGGGATAGGTATAGTAGAAACAAAAATAGAGGACAATTGTTTCATCACATCTGTTAGCAGTTTAATCAATTTGTGTTTTTATTGCTTTGCAAACAATCGAATCAACATGAAAAAGACATACTGCAGCTTCGTGTCTGAATAACAGGAAGCTTGTATTTACTAAATTCGAGATCCCAGCTGTTACCAGACGGCAAACGATCCGGCTAGCAGGCAGAAGGGAAGCCCGTTCGAAATCCACTCTCCCCTTTGGAAACTCTTTCGACCCTGCTCCCGTTTTCCATCCAGATCTTTTCGCGGTCGACCAGGTCAGCTCTCTAGGGAACCACGTTCGAGACGAGCCCCGGGAATTGTCAGCTTCGCTGTTTCTACCGGAGCATACAGACACGTACGCGGTCCCACGACGGAAGTAGACACTTGCGCGAGTCGTAAAACCTTCAGCAACGTCATGACGCAACGGAATTCTTGCGGCATGGTATCGGTGGACTTCATTTCGGGATTCCTTAGTGGGAAAGGTTGATATTCTGGAACGTGAAGGCAACGTGTAATAATGGGAGTAGTAATTGGGGAACGTTGCTGATGATGATTAAGATATCTCACACGGCTGGCAACTTTTTCTACAATTAGAATTAGCAGAAATAGCTAAAAACTAATCGAAGACAATTTTCAAACGAGAACAACAAACTTGTTATCTCTCAACGCGATTAGATTTTTAAAATCACTACTGCCGTTGTTACTCTGAGGATTTTTTATTTGAAACCATCAGCTTTCCCTGCGCAGCACCATTTTTCACGTAAGTGGACTACCGATAGAGTTAAACGGGGGAAAAAATCCCGACGGTATATTATCCAGCGCCGCGGTGCGACGTGAATCCATTAAAAGCAGCGATACATATTTGTCAAAGAAGCCTGGGGGCGTTCCACCCAGCAGTCGTGCAATTAATAATTTTATTAGTTTCATTGTGATGGAGTAATTAGAAGGCGCGTGCTCCGCTGCACAATTTTATTATCAGAAATCGATTGTCATCCAGAGGGGACGGGAAGAACGTTTTAAACCGCGGATATTGTGGACTATCGAGCTACTTTCGCCCATCCTTTGTTCGATCTTGCCTGTGTGTTCCAACAAACACGCAGCATTTCGTTGCTAAGGCTCTGATAATGCTCGAACCATTGTGTTCGTCGCTTTTGCCGTTCGACGTATTCATTAGACTCACCAGACTTTCCGTCAAAGATTCAACCAGACTTTGGAAACCTTTTCTTTAGAGGAATAACAAACCCTCCCTGCTGGCATAGAACAAAAAGAAATTTCGTTCTTCGTTAATACTAAAAAACCAGTAGTCAGAATTTGTCAAACATACAATATAATATAGTTCAGAATAATTATAATAGAGCTATGCTAAACTCGGCAAAATTGCGGAAAGCTGTTTAACCGCACATGCCCTGCGGCCCGTCTCATTTACGTCAGTCATAATTAATCAATAACATTATTCGTTGCAATGCAATGGCGCGATTTAACGCGCAAACGATTGAACCGCGCCGATAGAGGTGGTTCCTCCGTTTCATCGTCAACGTCACGTCCAGCCGAATTTGAAACACGTGGCCGAATATTTCTAGCGTTTTATCCGTCGTTTATCCCGCGGTTAGATAAGCCGCTTAAATTACATAAGGACGGAAATGGGAGAGTCCACGCGGACGGGTGCTTCGTTCGAGTGGCCTTCTTAATTGCGCCGCCTTTTGAATTTAAATTACCCTCGAGAGAAAGGTGGCTGGGTAGCGAAGCTCACCCCGTGCAGCGGTTCTCGAAGCGTGACATCGTTACACGTATTTTCCGATAATATCACGGCAACCTGCGACGCGAGGGTTATCGATCTGCCCGTCGGTATTATAGATGACAAGCAAAAACTATTAGCTTATCAATCTTGTTTTTAACAATTGGTCAGTACTCGCTTCTAACAACTTCATTTAATGGCAACTCAAGCTCCCTTTTTTCTGCGATTAACAAATTACTCCGTGACTTGGTCATTCGAGGAAAAACAACGCAGCAGGTGCACAGGAGGTTGAAATGAAGAGCACTCGGAGGCACGCGCGAAATTTCGTGTTCGAGGAAGAAAAGCGAGAAGAATCGCGTCGGCGTGAATGTCTCGTATGGCGCCGGTAATCGCAGGTAGATGCGGTCGCAAGAGTGGCGTCGCGGCGCTAATTGCTTCCGGAAGCGACGGAAAAATGTCGCAATTACGTTGGACGTCTGTGTGGCAGGGAAAAGGAGCTCGCGACGGCCACTATTCGCTGGCCAGCGAAAAATTTCAAGCTCTTAATCACGATACGCTTCCTTCTTTCTGGCTAACAAGCCTATTCGTCCCGATTTTGACGAGAAAGTCGGAAAACTTTCTCCGGTAGTCATTAAATACGTTCCGCAATCGGTGATTCGCAAAGGCGATGGCCACGAGAAACATCGTTTATCGTCCAAGCATGATTTTCCTGCGGAAACAGCCGTCCCCGATAATTATGCAGCTTGATAACGTTTTATCGCTAATTACCGAGCGCCGGCCGAGAAACTCGCGATAATTACGGGGCCAAACAATTCAAAGTATGCGTGCGCGCAAATTAGATGACACAGGACGTCAATTTATTCCGTAATACAGCGGCTCCCGTTATGCAATTACACGAAATTGATGATAGTACCCGGGGCAGAGGCGTACGAGCGTGAACGAGAGCCCGGTGTAACTTCGATCATTAATTGTGCACCTTCGTTGCTCCTCTGCAAAACTTTCTATCGGCGTTCCTTAAATCGCGATTGCGGACCACGAACCCTACTATCTGCACGGAGAAAGTGGGCGGCGAAGCAAGTTGGTTAACTCGACGGACAGGAAGTAGTTATTGAATTGCCTGTTCACCATTTCTTTTCATGCTCTCTTCTGTCCACAATTCCTCCCCTCCCCCTTCGCTTCGACTTTTCCTGTGCACTTTTACTTTGCTGCATCGAAAGGCTTGTCAACTGAACCGTGTATTGTATCGTTCGTTTAATTCATTCGATTCAAATCAGGGTATCTTAACCATTTAGTTTAACCATCAATCAAACCCTCGGAAGTTGAATTGCAAGATGTAAGTGGAATAAACATGAAGACTGCCTCGCATATACAATGCTTCTGTTCAATCTCCACTGGCCGGCCGCCAAAAGATTTTTCTTATTTTTTGCCAACAACTCCTGCTACATATAACTGGCTAAAATGTGTCTGTCTCTTCTCTCGCGTGGCTCGCAGTGTCCACTTCCTTTCGGTGCCTTGTTCTTCCGGTTCGCTCGTTCTACTCCCTTTCGTGTTGCACTCGTCGTTTCACTGTTGCTTCGCTGCAGCTACTCGTTCGTCTTTCTTTTCCAGCCACTGCTGCAAGTTTCTTTCAATGATCTCCAGCGCAAGAGCACCGTATATCTAGCTCGTGATTTACAACAGTATTTAAATCATGGAGAATGTGCGCTGGACAATTAATTATTCGCAGTGCACAGACACTGACACCTCAGAGTACAGCCCGGAATTGCTTGAAGCGATGTTTTTTTTTTATTAAATTAAAATACTTTGACGCTGTTTATTATTCTTAACGCACGCATGCACTGAAACATTCGCAGAAAAATCTGAACCTGAACTTACGTATCTTTGAATCGTTTCTGTTTTTTTTTTTTTTTTTTTTTTTTGCTACTGAAGATATCGATTTTAGAGTACGCGGCACGTTGTTGTGAAAAGTTTCTTGAAGCACGTAGACACCATGCCTTCGTGGCCGGATTACATCGGAATTCCTCTGTTTCGAGGCGTTTTCTATATTCCCGGTAGCCCTTCGCTATGAAAAAGGAAGAGATTGGAAATCGGAGGAGAGACCGTGTGACACGTGTCAAGAATACGCTGCAACTAGGCAACCGAGAAACAGACGATCCCCTATTCCAATTCGCTTTTTCTTCCTCTCTTATCTGGTGGCTGCAGGAGACTGAAGTTTTCCTTGGAAATTTTCCTAGTGAGATTACGATCGAACGTTAATATGGTCCCTCTCTTCCCAGGCAAGAAAGAAAAATTTGTTTTAAATAATAATGAATGGCTACATCGATTGAAAAAGGCAATCAACCGTTCCATTGTTGAAGGGAAGCTCTGTAACGCTTCTGTCCGATTATGGAACGCTCAAAGCCCCAGTGGCCAATTGCCATCGCACTGAAACGAATTAGTTCGAAATCTATGTTACACGAGGGATCTCAACCCTTGATTAATATTTCAATTAACGAAATAAAAAAAAAGTGCCTCATTCACTGGATTGAAATAAAATTGTCAGCGGTGTAACCAACATTTCCGTGCTTTAAGAGAAAGGGCTAGAGCACCCCTTGAATCGATCGACCTAACTGTGGAAAGGTGGCACGATTAAGAGGGAAAAAATTGGCCGTCTGGGGTGGTTAACGCGTTCCCTCCTCGGTCTACCTAATCCCTGTGCAGTCCTGATCACGTTAAATACACTACCATTCTCCGTAAACGGTCCATTCTGCTCGAGGGCTCGCGCGAATGGAGGCGGAAACGACGTTGGGGACCGCTGTTTCGACCAAGACGAATCTCACGCTCGATTGATAATCGATTTTCGCATTAGTTACTGACTAAAGGGAAAATTAAGTAAAACGTACGCGCCCAAAGAAGTTGTTCTATCTTCGTTCCGCTGATTTCCCTCGAAATTCTATATGAAATTCAAGCACGGCAGATAAGGAATTTTACCAAACAGAGTTCGTGCACGAGTATCGAATAGTTAAGCCACCCCTCTGCCCCGATTAACGTCGTATGCTCCATCGAACAAGGAACGGCAGTCTCGCAGGCAACTGCAAAGTGCGCGTGTACTCCTGTAAACAGACTGGAGATACTCTGCCTGGAGGAGGCGGCGAAATTTCCTTGACGAGAGACGAAAGCAGCTTGCACACGGTGATCCGAGGATTCGTGGCGGCAGGTGCATTCAGGTTCTCCGGAAAAGTACCTTTTATATTGGAATTCCCGGGATTTTTCTCAAGGAATTCTCGCGGCGAGATTCCGCCACGGCTGCGAAATTGCAGCTGCGCTTTTATGCGAATCGAATTCGAAGAACCCATGTCCGCTTTGAGAAACTCGGAAATTGAAGGGAAAGATGGAGTCTTCCATCGAGAATCTTTGATTCCTTCAGATTTCGAAGCAAAGGTTGGATATCAGATTTTTCATTATCAAATTATTCATAGAGACGAATATTTGTTGAATACTTAATTGCTTGCCATTTATTGAAACGAAACTATATGTTAATAAAGTTAATGGCTAACGTTAACACTACAAAGCATGCAGAGCGAAAGAAAAACCACAGTTTGTTCCAAACTTGATCCGAATCGCAAATGACGCGAATCGCAATGCCATTGAAAAATAAGTTAATTGGCAAATTATTCGATGCCGCTGCGCCAAGCGTGCGCCAAGCGTGCGCCAAGCATCGCGAATATCTTGAAATGTTTGTCCTGCTGAGAGGCAGGCACGTTGTTAGAAGGATAATTCCCAAGTTATTTCAATTTCCAATTGCCTTCCGTCCCTAAAAATCCAATCCCCCATAGGAGCATAGACCGATAAATATTTCAGCAGCAACCGAGCTGCATTATGAAACTCGGACAGCGGTGATCCGTTCTAACGAGACCTTATTGCCAGCAAAAAGAGAGAGCAGCCGTCTGTCCCGTTGGGTACAGTCTACACATCGATGGATGTTTCAATAGCAGCTCACCTTTGAGGCCATGGCGGATTCCTGGGCGCATTTGCCAGGACAGGCCACGTAATCTAGCTTGGCGTTCGTGAAAAGTGCCACTGTCTGCGTGCGTCTCCTCGTGGCTGACGGCATTGATAAGGCCTGGACTGCAACCTATTCAGCTAGGCTTACCAGCGTCTACATCCCTCATAAGTGTTCCAGACTATGTTCACACAGAACCAGATAATTTCGGAATGAAACTGATATATGCTCGATGAGTTCCTCGCACTCGTTAATTTCCTCGGATCATTATTATTATCATCGTTATTCCAAGGTTGTCTGTCTGTGCTTTAATAAGAACGTCCAGAAATTGAATGGGGCACCATTTTATTGAAAACTGCGCTCATCACCAAACAAATTGGTCAAGAGTTTATTAGCGTTTCACTAAAGATACGATTCTTCAACTATCTTCGTCGCGAAGAGGTCATCCTAAACTGGCCGTACTCCATTCGTTTCTCTTATCTGCGTTTCGCTCCTCATCGCGGGGATAGAACTCGAAAATCAGCCGCATTTGGAGAAACTAATCCTCCCTAGTAGAAAGGTAAACCTAATGTGGCTGGCAATTTGAAAAACTTTCGCAGCAATTTGTATGGGGAGACAAGTTCTTGTCGGAGGGTTATCACGTTCTCTGGACAAACTGAATCCAATTTTTCCTTACGATCAGGAGGCGCGGAACCGTTTTAACGTTGATCAAGCTAAAAGCACGCGAAGACTCGTCGCGGATGAACGTTGAATATAACGAGTGGTTCGCGTCGGCAGGCGGAACGTGACGAGACAGCTACGGCTTACAGTTTTCCGGGGCGAGTGTCGCATCTAAATTCGTCGACGGATTTGACGGAAGAGCAGCAACTTCATCGTCGACCGAATCCTGTGGGATTAAGGCGAGACAGCGTTCCCTGGGTCACGAAATTTTCACCGAAACGAAATCCCATCGCATCACTCCGTTAATAGGATGAACAAGGTGTTCCATCTTTGCGAAATGAAACAGTAAGAAATAAATGCGGCCATTAAATCAACGAAAACTAATTAACAGCTGACACACCGCTAGGGCACCGGCAACTGTTTAGCAACTCGTACAACCAACTGCTGCTTGGATATCGATTCTCTCACGACCTGCTCGCTCATCCCTACAACGTTAACGTCGTTGCATTCTACGCCGTCGGACCGGCAAGCTGTTTCCAAACGTGTACACCCGCCAACTAAGTCTTCTACATGCACGTAATCAACTTGGAAGACGAAACGTAGAAGACGAAAACGGTCCGTTCATTCGTGCAACTAGCGCAAAAGTGCCGAGAGATTGTTTAGGAAGAGCATACGTTCGGGAAAGTGGAAGAATGTAATGAAGAAACACCAAGGGACTAGTTCCCCACGCAAACTCACAACGCGTTGTAATGGATGCCGTGTTCTGGCTACACGACTCCCGAACAAAGTTGCGGTTTAACCCCTTGCTCAGCCTCGATGAACTTTCATCCCTACCCGTTGCTGCTGAAAGTTCGAACTTTGCTTAGCCGACGACTCTGGGAATGATGGAAAAGTTTTGGTCGCGATAATCGACATTTGTTTAAATGATTTCTGCTTCATTACCCAGATATTCAGCGGAGTCTGAGCTAACTGGAGCAAAGTTTCTATTCAGATGTCCAATTGAAAAGCAGGTATAACCCTTGAGAAATTGAATGGCCCCTAAATGTGCTTCGAATAACTCTAACTTTCGTTTCAAAGGCATGGTTGTACTACTGTCCATTACATTTCCCTCACTGCTCGAGATTCTTCATAATCTCCTGGCAACTATCTGCGAAGCAGGGATATGTAATTACACGGAACGAATTTATCTCCACATCCCCTAATTTCGAGAGGAACTGATCCTTCGCTCCGCTGCTGATCGTTAGCTTTGCTATTCGCCCGTGTCTGTTTACAATAGGTCAACCTTTAGCTTCCGGCTAGAGAAGTTTCCAAACTTCTTGTACAAGTTTTCTGATTAAAGTAAAGATTCCCTGCGCCATGGCGGAGTAAACTTGGAAACGAGCAAAGTGGCCTGGACTCCGATGGAACTGCTGTTAACAAATCATGATCCTGCCTTTGGATTATCGCCGATCGATCCATGTCCATTACACTCGAACGTGTAACTTCCGGAACGGCAAAATTTCGGAGAAACTCGAGGGAAAATTCAACAAATTTGCACGTTTCGTCTGTCCTGTTAATTGTGCAAGAGAATGTTGAATGTAATTTTAAATATCGAATACGTTCATCGATCGAAATTAAGATGAAACACTGAGGAAATAACGAGAAGAAACTACCCCTTTGTTTACGGTCCTTTGCTTGTCGATACGTTCGAGTTTTTCCCAAAGTTCTTGCAAGAGAGTGGAAAGTTTCAGGCAACAGCGGGCGGCCGTGCAAATTGTGGATTCGTGTCGTCCACGATTTCGTTCCGCTGCAAAGTATTTTTCCTTGTCTCGAACTTCGCCGCCTCTGGCCCGACAAACATTTAATATCGGGTGCCTATGAACCTGCGGCTGTAACACCCCGCAACCTTTACTCTTTTACCAAATAAATCACTTTAGAACGGTGCACGCACAAGCTCGCTTTATGCATCGCTTTCTAGAAAGTATAAATCAATAAAAGGCCCAATTCGACACGCGAGATTTCACGCCCCGGCTAATTTAAGCTCGGATCGAATTTTCGAACCGTTCGAGTAGTAAAAAGTCGGGATTAAGTAGTAGCGTGTTGCAGATGCATTTGGCAAATCAAATTACGGCGGCTTTCACCTTAGCCGTTGTATAAGCCGGACAAAGCAGAGGTGCTGGGATAATGCAGTTGCCATGGCGTTATGGAGATTCATTAAATTTAATTCTCCTAATACATCGTATCAACGCGACATGGCTGCTACGCGCGTGTAATTCCGCTCGTGAAACACCAGCCTGCGTAAATATTTGCCCTAACGTCGAACATTGTGCAGCCCTTTGCCTCTTTTGCCGCGTGCATCGTAAAATTATGCAGCGACCTGTAAAATTCTACCGACCTACCAACTATTACAACCCCACGTTGCCTCCGCTAAAGATGTTGAGTCGGAGATAAGGAAAGAAGAATATTATAATTAAATCGCTGGCAGCTCGGTAACGATGGTTGTACCGAGACGCGCCTTGGAATCGCGACACGCATCTCCCCCATCATCGATCCACCGAAACAATGCCGGTGCGAAGGCAGAGAGTTGGAAGGGGTGTCGCGGAGCACAGACCGAGGGGTTGCGTATGGAACGAGCGAAAAGGGGTGGCTGCGCGCGGGCACAGAGAGGAGGAACTCGGTAACGCAGTCGGCGTTCGAGATGTGGTAAACGGCGATGTACAAAGGACCCTTTCCCTCGCATCCTCCATTCAGTTCCTCGCCTTCCAGAAGGCTGACTGTATTCTCCGGACCCCTGAGATGAAGCGATTGCACCGGCAGACCGCAGGAATTCCCAACGATCCTATTGTGCAAGCGTTTTCGACGCGACCAATCGTATCTACCATCCGCAAGCATCACTTATTTTATTTGACAAAATTCGAAGCGACGGTTCAAACATAGGTCTTGTTTCGATTTTCTTTGCCTTGATTCCCAACGAGTTTTTATTAAAAGAATTACATAAATTGCGAACTGTGCGGATGAAGAAGAGATAACGAGCGTTTCTTCTTCCAACTGCAAGAGAACAATTTAATGCCGTGTGTAATTGGAACGGCTCCTCCACGAGCAAGCTCCACGAGCAACCTTCACGAGCAACCTCCACGAGCAACCTCCACGAGCAACCTTCACGAGCAACCTCCACGAGCAACCTCCACGAGCAACCGGTTGACAACGTAACCGGGATAACGATCAAACAGCTACATATGTGCTTCGGACAGTAGATGTCCTGAAATTAATCTGGCGAGCAATGTAACGAAGAAAAATCCTGTCGCACGAGTTGGAAACTGGAGATACGTGCAGGTGAACGCAATAACTTCTTCGATACGCCACAAGTCCTCTGATTGCTTCGCACCGAGTAAAACCATTTTAAGAAAAAGTTTCTACTTCTCCCCATTGATACATTTTACGTTCAATCGTAATTCTGGATACTTCGAAGCATCATAAATGCTCCCCCGATTTGATTGCCCAGGCAGGGGTGGGAAAGTTTGAACACGAAGGGGTCTTTATCAAGCATTTTAGAGTGTCGTCCAGCCTCGTCAGCGTGGCCGAAGCTTTTTCGTCAGGAGACGCGGTAATAAATTCGCGAGCAGGGCGAACAGCGGACATCCGTTCCGTGTGATAAACTACGGCTGCCGCTCCGGAAATATTCGCGTCCACAGTCAACGTTGTCAGCGGAAAACAGCGGTGCGAAAAATAAACAGGGGGTTGGGACTTGGTTTGCCGTTTGAAAATTTCTCTTGTTGCCGTTAAATGATGTCGGTGACACTTGAAACTTCTTCGTTGGTCTGACATTCATTGCCATCACCATCTCTTCTCCCTCGTGTCCCCCTTTTTCCCCACAGCTTTCCATTTTGCTTTTTCACTGAGTCTAAGCTTCCGTTGCGCCTTCATTTTCCCGGCATTTTCCACTTTTTCTTTCCTATAACGGCGCAAAGAGTGTTTATTTGTTGAGACAGTACAGAAATAATTTGTTTGTTAGTGACAGTGATTTCTTAAACCGATCATGTCGCGCAAAAGGCGTATTTATTGCCTGCCCCGCTTACACTTTTTCGGATGCTGCAGTTGTACGCGGGGAAAATAAGAATGGAACTCGCGAGAGCCGACCGACCGTCTGGGGATTAAAAGAGACCACAGTGAAAGTGGCGACTGCTTTAGGAACTCGCTATACAGTGCGCTGCCGGTCTTGCCTCCGTGGAGAAATAAAATCCGTAGAAAGAGCGAAGTGTACGACTATCCTTTCTGCGCGAAGAACACCCCCCTTTGCGTCTTGGGATTCCTAGCGCCACTGTGAAAAGGAACGATGCTGTTCCTATCTTGTAAGAAGAAAAATATTGAAAAATAGAAACGGCGAAGCCTTGGCCAGCCCTTGCATTAATAAGTTGTATTGTTCCCATTCGAAACTGCAGCAGTACACTTCACACTCAGACCCGCAATAGCTTTTAAATAAATTCAAAGAACACCTCCGTAAATGAGGCATAAATGAGGATAAGAATTGTTTGTTACATCGCAGTATCCAATTTTCATTACTCAATTGTTTCTGACGAAGCAGCCACGTTCGTGGAACAGTAAAAGCGGACAATGCTCGATTCTTTCTACGCGTGTACGAAGTTCCTCGCGTAGTACTTGGCAGAAACGAGTCATTTTACGAACAGCAATAATCGCTAATGCTTGGTCCTTTGTACCGTGTCATTATTGGCGTTTTCAATGTCGCGTCTTAGTATTGAACGTGCAATAGCGCAATGTTTCGACTAATATTGGTGCTTCTTTACTTTGTTTCTGGTAAGAGTAAATGGATCAAGATAAAATTGTTGTACACAAACGATGAACGCGTTTGCGATTTGCTCTGGTTAGACCACAGGTATTTACAACACCATCTTTAACATTACGTTAAATATGTAATACATTACGTTAGCCAAGGGGACGAATATTACGAACGAAACTTGAATTCCCCCGATTTCAGCTTACAGTTATTATTTTTCCAATAGAATATCATAGGATCGATGTTGAAAAATCTTCGATGATCTCGGCAAAGGGTCGCTCTCGACTGTGGAACGGCAAATCATGACTGGCCACGGTTCGATAGTCGTTCAGGAAACAACGATCATGTATATTTTAGTGTATTGCATAATGCATTGACAGTGCGTATATTCGTCATCCAGCGTTATTATTGCGGCTCCTGAACGTGTACTCGCTGCGATTCGCACGCGTCGATGCGCATCCAGCAGGCATCGATGCATCCGAACATTGAAACCGTCCTTTAAAAGTAATTTACGCGTTCGATGCACCCTTGTACGTACAACATGTCGAAGCGAAAAATAGGGATCCGCTTCCCTCCGCCACGCTTCTCTGATTTTTCTGAAGCTTATTGCGTCCGATGGAACGTAGCGTAAAGGAGAGCAGCAGAATATTCGTTTTAACCACGCTTTCACGCTTATTGAAATTGCCACCGTTACGTTCAATTGCACTATCGCGTTTCGCGAAATCCCCGAGAATCATTTGTCAGTTCTTTCCGTTCCGAGCCCGCGCCCCTCTTACGTTTAATATATTTATCGAGTTCTCTTAATAAAAAGAAAAGAAGCCTGCTTTATTTACTGCATTCGGGTGCGTTATTCGGTTGGTTCGTATCTGCCTTCTGGCGAATAGAATTTCTGGATTTTCTCCACACGATTTTTCTTTTTAATTTAGATGCAAATATTGCTGTCACATCGAATAATTTAATGTTGGAAAATTCGCAACCTCGATCCGAATCATTATGCTGACACCGATAGACCCATCGCTTCGACTTACGCTTCCTATTTCTCACACTCCAATTTACAATCTTCCGAAAATTGACTTGCCGGCCGAAAATCTCGAACCCCCGCCTCTTTATCGCTAGAAAATCCTGCAGCACTCAGCATCATCTCAGAGAAGGATAAAAATCCTGCACCCTAAATTCCATTCCCGTACGATTCTTTCCATCAGAGAGTGCCGAAGCCATCAGGATAGAAACGTCCTACTCCCCGAAATCGTCAACGAATAACGATACGCTTAGACGGGGTGGTCTGAACCCTTAAATTCTCACGGTCGGGCAGCGTTGTCGTGGAAAAATCGACTCGACTAGGCGAACAAAGCTCGAAGACAAGCAAGGGTGGAACACTCTGTCGCGATGGATGCTCGTGGACTGTCGCTTTCTCAGTGGCTGCGGCGGAACAAATGTACGCCTGTTCTACGAACGCTCTCCTCGATTTCATGCCAGGGGAACAGAGGGGCCCCTGATGAAATATCTGAACGGCGGCCCGCCACGAAACGGATACGAGGAACTACACAGCTCCAAGCTCGGATGAATCTGCCAGGATCGCGCGAGTCTCTGTCTTCTGGCATGCTCCTGGGAAATAATAATGAGAGGCTTTTCCTGGGAGCCTGTGATCATGCAGCTGTGCTCTTGTTTTGATTGTTCCGAATGGAGAACGTTCCGCGAAGCGAGAGCGTTGTTTCATCACGTTTTGCCGTGCTGCAATTTATGTTATTCGACTGGGCAAAATTAAGTTATTCCTGCAACACCTTGTGCTATTTTACTGTTAACAGAAAGTGGAGGTGCACTTTCTTGTTGCGGAACATGTAGTTTACATCGTGTGACTTTAAGTGAATTTTTCAAAGATGCATCTCGGCATCCGTTTCCGATACATGGAACTCGATATTCGCTTCGCACTTTTCGCCAAGTAGAAATCGATTCAAAAGCCAATAAGTGTCTGACCAGGCGTGGAAACGATAACAACAGCCATTTATTCTTTTATCACCGTCGCAATCTTCCCGAGCTTCCGAGTTTCTAGTTGCAAATCTTATTTTATTGTTTGTTCCTCGAACAATCCTTTTGCAATTCTTTTTCTCTATGCAACAGTGATTAATATTATTCGTTAACTAGCTAGAATATATTCAGGGAGGTCTCCAAACTCTAATGGGATTCGACGTCACCCTTCTATAATCTGACGCGGTACCCGCATGAAATATTTTACCCCAGACACGCGAACCCCAACGCCTGCGTTTCGTTTTTGATTCAGGAATCGCGTATATCCCCAGGGAGGGCGAAAATCCTGAAATTATGAATACACGTACGTGAGGGTGTCGCGACGAAGCAGGGGTTGAACCCTCGCGTATCATATCGATTGTTTGCAAGCACTTTCAATCCACAAATGTAAAAGCATGTCGCCCGCAAACACATCTATCATTCGTCCACGACGATCGGAGGCAGTTTCGTTGAAAAGCGGAGCAATTTTCAATTCGCTAATCGCATTGTTCAGTTAATGTCAAGTCCAGTGAAAATATTTATATAAGTAGCCAACAGGTTCCCCGTTTAAGACAATCTCTCTCTCCGTAAGAACCTTCCACTGTCTGTTTTTCGAAACTCTAGAATGTTCATCACTTTGTAGGAATGCAATTTCCTACTAAATAGAATTTTAAAAGCTATTTTGTTGGAAAATTATTTCCATTGTTTTGATTTTATTGATGAACGCTTTTACTTGGAAATTGGCAGCATTTCGACCTTTCGACAAATTCACCCATTCTTTTGCTACTTTATTTTATTCTGACTGGTTACCAGCAAAAATTGCCTCCGTTGTTTTTCCAGCAAATACATTTTTTATTCCCGCTTTTAATTACACGTAACTTTGGGCGGAACATAAATTGCGGAATACAATAAAGCTGCGAAAATATTTCTGGGAAAATCGTCAACTTAATTTCCATATTTTCCAATGGCAAATTTAAATAAAATTGTTCTGCGTTTTGTACCATTCTGGAATATTAACTCCTCGAACAATACCTCCATCTTTTTCTTCGATGTACTAAGCTGGCCCTGGAAATGTGATATGAAGTATGAAATAATTATCATGTGATTCTCGTTTCACGTGCGAGCAAGCAGTTCCTTAACTTCTGCGCCGTTGCGCAGTTGCACGAAAAAAGAAAGAAAGAAAAAATGACAAAACGTCAGAGATAAAAGAATGTTATACATATATAATCTGGCATGGTCGCCAGTCGAAACACGCACCCTTATCTAACACGAATAGCAAGCCCTTCTTTCGTTACTCGTTCACGTCGTCTCGTCCATTGAATTAGATGCTGTTTGTTCTAAACAGAATGGGATAGAGATTCTTTTGTTCTCTGGTAAATCAGTTACACGAAACACTTCGCATACAAGCTTCTTCTGCTACAGCAATAATTATCTAATTACAAGGTCCTTTATCAAGCCCCATCCTACGCGAAACAATTGTGAGAGAGAAAGCATACAATAGCTTTTGTACCTGAACTATTCATTCTTACAGAATACAAGACATGCGTGTTCTTAATTCATTTTTATCGCCAACCAGATCACATTAACGCCCATATCTGTACAAGATAGCGATGCGTTATAGTTAGAGTATTAAAAGATACTGTAATCTCTGAGGACAGCTTAATGAATTTTTCGACGAAACTTTTCCTATTTGTGAACGCGCAGTCGTTGGCCAACTGTCGACTTGGTCCGGATCATTCTGAAACCTATGGGTGGTCGCGTGCAGCGAGAAGGGAAAAAGAAAGTTTAGCAAGTAATATAACGCTGGCGTGTCCAGGCAGGCCGATTTATCTGAGAACTTGCGGGTCGGGGTGGGTATTCCAGCCAGGGGGTTGACGAAACGTTGAAGGGGGTTAGTGCACTCGATATCTGGTGGTGTAACTATTTCGAAGTAGCTGGTGAAATTTCTGGATAAGGTGAAAGGGAGGGAGCACGATGAGTTCGGAACGAATTGTGTTGGAGGAATTCTCGCTGTGGCCAGAGGTGTGTAGGAGGAGAGAAGCCCATTCGGTTCTTCGATGGTCTCGGTTGTTCCAGGATACCTGCGCACTTCCGCAGAATCATTGATCTGGCTCGAATTCTGAACAAAGTCGATCGATAATGAGAAACTTTCAACATTCGGAGAGGTTTCCGAAGAGGTTTGATGTGAATTTATTTTTCTAAATACTCTACATAGAATTTAAAAAGTCGAGTTTTCTAAACTAATTAAAGTAGCTGATTTCCTCAAAGACTTCCCAGAGGAACTAATTACTCTGGCAATGGAAATTTATTTCCATTCTCCTTGAATTCGATGTCCGTCTCGCTTCTGTTTTAAATCAGAATTTCTATGTAGCGTGTTATTATTCCGAGGGGGAAAAAGAAGTTTGGATCTAGCGACAAATAACGCGGGAACCCGTTCCCGGCCGTTCGATTAAGGCCAAGACATATGTTGTGCCGGATGGCGGTTGGAAATTAAAATCTCGAAGATGAGGAACTCGTTAGGCTGCAGCTCTGATTCGCTGCTGAATTGGCTACTTCGTGTGTTTGTCGAAAGTTTCTTTACCAACATTCACAAATTCATCCGAGTGCAAAATCGAACAGAAGATACTGTGTCATGGAAGGGGTTACAAATGAATAGCACCACGCTTTATGGAAATTCGTATATTCTTTTTAAAGCGAGCAATTTTTTACATAACATTTGATAAAATAATACTATTTTCCTGCCTGGTCATCACCCGTGTGAAAGGACGTTTCTCTCAGTTCTCGGCAAACGTGTAGTTGCTTCTTAAAATTGATTAAAATGCGATCGGTCGTTGGTTCGTCGCGTTTATCAAGAGGATGACGGGAAACGACCCTATAACTCCGTCGAAATTCCCCTGTTCACGGAGTAATCGTATTAGTCGTGTTCGTAATTACACCTTCGATTTCTGATCCCACTTCAAGCAAACTTCTCCCTTCACGTCCGTTCTTACTCGTTGAAAATATAAATGCCATAGGAAACGGTGACCGCAACTTTTCATTATTGCTTTAATTGCCAATCAAATTTGTGGAAGGAAATAATGGGGTCAATTTTTAATTGTCGAGAATAGCATAATCGAAGCACGTTTTCCGACATTGCCGAGAATGTTAATTGTTTAACGACAAAGTCAACCACCGATGTTTAGACACGAACGACATTAATTGCTGCACTCGTTAACATTGTACCGCCACACTGTTTGCATTCAGTTTTCCCTTTTCGATGCGCTCGCGTTATCTTTCAACCCCCTAACTAAATATCAACATCCACGTTCATCCAGCTCCCGATGAAACATGTCGAGCGAAAGCTCACGGCCATTCCAGTACAAGTGAATTTACTCACTCTGGTCGAATATTAACCAGCATAGATGGGCATCTTGAAATTTCTCATTTATCTAGTTTTTTTTCAAATTAAAAATCACAAGCAGCTCAATAATATTTGCACTCTAAAGAATACTGTTTAATACTGATCTTTCCTCTAATAAGAGCATTCTCGAATTTTTCACTGCGACAAATTTAAGAGGCTTCATATAGCCAGCGATCAATAATCCCAAACCTGCGAGCCTCGAATTAACGCTCGGCCCTCGCATTTGGAGCTCAGGAGGCGAGGAGGTGGTTCGTGACTAAATGATATTCTATACAAGTTGAAGGATGGACGAAGACGTATTAAAACGACGACGCTTAAAGCCTTGTCCTCGGCTTTCTCTGCGGGATCTCTCTCCGCTCACTTAATTCCCGTTTCATCCCCCTTCCGGGCCATCCCGCTCGATCTCTTCTCCGGTCTCTCCGTCTTTTACCCCGTCATCGGTCTTCGTCTGGCCGCAATCTCGACAGTCGAGAAGGTTTTTAGGTTTGATCGACCATCGAGAACAACGACAGTTCCTGTTCCCAGGAACAGGCGACGGACAGATTTTCCAAGCGACAGAATGGTTACAAATGCTTCACCGAAAATCTTTCCTGGCTGATTTCAACCCTCCACTTTCTAAATCTATCAAGAATGCAAATTCAGCTAATGTTCTTTAATGATAGCGTGCACTCCGAAATTTCTTACATGACGAACAAGCACTAAATTTCATTAAATCGCCGCAAAAGTGTGAAACGCTATATTCGCTCGATGCAGCTTGCACCCCCGATCGAATGTTATTACGATTCTCAGCGGACCAAGCTGTCGATAACTATATCCAACGTGTTCCAAGCGAAGAATATTTCTAAGAGGAAAATACCTCTTGCTGAGTATTCAGGGGATCACGAAGTCGCGTTCTATTCTTCGTTCACGCACGTCCTCGCCGTCAGCCTATCGTTGGACATGCATCCCCCATTTCTTCCGTTCCTCTTCACCAAGTTGCCTATTTTCGCTCTGGAATATCAGAATTTTACACATTTTACTTATATTCCAAAAGGACGGCAAAATTCAATACCATCCGCAGTTTCAGATGGCCCATTTATAAATGAACGAGAAACATTGAACATTTCTACCATTTGTTCCGCAAATGCAGAATGCTTGATTATTGCTTAAACATCGTTCCTCCCTTCACTGCGCACGGAAACAGTCATAGCAGCTGTAATTTCGTAACCAGCACAAATACGCCGGGCTATAACAAATGCAAATTTAATTTTGCGATTATTGCAGTAAACTGTTGCAACGTTGAAAGGAGTTAACGCGCCACTAATTCGCCCTGCTCGCAGCAAAAATATCTGACAAACGGATAAGGAATAAAAAAATCCTCGAGGGTTTATTTCTATCTAAAAAGATGTCGAATGCGTTGTACGCCAGGGACAAGCAACGAGTCCCGTTTCTAAAGATTTTATATCGCCGCGTTTCTTTAGTTCTCGCTGGTAAATTAAACGAGTTGTACACGTGGTTGCAGAATGGGGAAGAATTGAATTGCAACTTATTCGTTCGCGCTTATCGAGAATAACCGAGCTTTACGCAGAGATTAAATAAACATGGAACTTCATTTTTCTATTTACCCTTTTCCTGCACGTTTCGCTGAACCGTTCGCTCCAAGACGCTTACCGAGCACACCTGCCTTCCCACGGTTCGGTAGTTCGTCGTTTTTTAGTCAATATGACGAACTTTTTCACGACGATTTACTTCCAAGTATTATAGCCCCACTATGCAATTCCCAGTCCACATATGTATTTAGTACCGAGGTATGCAACTATCTACATGTATTCCTTGCAAAGCTATATTTCATTCTCAGTGAACAGAGGCAAGCCTCATCCCTAAACTTCTAAACCGAAACGATCCGAGAATCCTTCGGACTCGTAAAATTTATAGCAAGAGCCCTCCACAGAAATGCATAACTCAATTGCCACGGCTGTAATTTACATTTCACTAAAGCAGTTATTAACCAGTCGTCTTGGGTGTAACGACCCAGACCGGAAACACGAAATCGCGGCGACGTCGGCGATGGGGCATAATGGAACAGCCCCGCAAGAACGCTGTAAACGGAAGCACGGAGAGGAAAGAAAGGGTAGAGTGAGAGTGGTCTCTCGAGGTGGCCCACCAGCGTCACGCTTCCGTAATTGAACTACTTCCGGCCAATTATAAAAACCGCTGACTGACATGGACTTATTAGTCTTTCAGCGAAGGAGGAAACACTCTGTGGCCATTTTTCCGTCCCTTTTACGACTTTCGTGATTCCTCCATCGACCCGGGCTTTCTCCTCGTCGTCTCTGTTCCCCAGGATTCGTCAGCGTCTTACCAATCCCTCTTTCGTCAAATTTCTTCTTCAGCACTAGGCTATCTCACCTATATTCAGCAGTCTCCTGTTATCATTCGCTAGAATATTATCATCCTTGGGAATGGTTAAGGCAAGATTCGTTGCGGAAGATAGTTGTTCAGCTTCAATAGTAATTTTATTGGAACCCCCTAACGGTGAGGAAAATTGCCAGTGAAAGTTCAGAAGTGTAAGAGTTTGTTGGGCCGTTGAACCGATCACGCGCACAGCTCTTTTCCTTATCCTAGGAAAATAGTCTGGCGTTTCTGTTCCCCGACGATGCGACATTCTGTTTGCTCCGCAAGCCTCGTCCCGCGTTTTCTTCACGACGGAACGATCTGTGCTCGTGAAATTTTCTTTACAGTGCTCTTTAGGAAATGCAGGTATCTCGCACACGAATAACTATTTCCCTGGCAGAAATGAGAGTTACGTTGAATTTCACTTTCGCACCGTGTCGAAACTAAGCGTGCTCTTGCTCAGGCACGTGAAAACGGGCCACCATGATGTTGTTTTCGTGGAAATTCTAGCGAAATACTCATTTCTTTCCGAGAGCAGCTTTCTGTGAAAACTATCCGCGGAATTAATTCCGTAGCTTCTACGATTATTTGTCTTTCCTAAAATTACTCGAATAACAATAAGTTTACTATCCTCTGTTAATAGAAAAAATATAAGAGCAAGGTGTTAATATCACGGCGACCGAAAGGGAAGAAAAATCAGGGGTTGACCCAACGAAGTCGTAAATATTGGAGGCCGACGAGCAAAAAGCGGCGCAAGATTCATCCTCTCAGGTGGCTGAGCGGAAATAAGCGTGAAAAGGGAAATAACGGTATGTACGGGGCAACGATGTCTCGCGCTGGTTCCGCGCCCTTTCAGCGGTCGTCGCGCTTGCACTCCCCGAGGGATGAGTTATGTGTGGCGTGCATACCATAAATTTAATATGCCGAGTGGAAAGGCTATCTGAATTGAACCAGCGGCGATGCCTCGATGCTGGGAACGGGACTTGAATTCTATTCGTATCTGGCATACGTAGACCAAAGCCTCCCCGTCTATACATATGCAGGGCCACGTTCCTCTGTGGTTTCGCCATCGAGAATCGGCCGGGACACGTTATACACGTTTCATTCCGTTCCGTGTCGTCCTTTGGCTAATACACCCGCTTTCGTTTACATATACTTCATATAAGGAGGCCACTGAGAGATTCAGACTTTCCGAGAGGGTAGTTTCAGAAAAGATAAACTTACTATTGTAGATTGCAGCGACCTGCAACTCCAAAAGGGATTTGGCGCGAGCTGCCGCTTTATCGAAAGTCAGGCTCTCCTAATACACCAACTCCATAATTTTTCGCTCCGTCCTTGCACCACCCGTAACCGCTACAAGATCATAGAAATTCATTTTTTAATTGGAAAAAATTCTGACAATCAAATCTCCATCGAGTCGCCATAATTGAATTCCGCCTGAGGGATGATACGAAGCTTCACTGTTATCGTGTTTCAGTGCGCGGAGAAGATGAGAAGGCCTAATGAAACAATGCCTCCTCTTTCAGCCCTTTCAAAGCACGAGGAAAGAGAGAGGGTGGATCCTAGACGAGACAGCATAGGGCTTCCCTTTCCCCTTTGGATTTTTGTCTGATCTCCGCTTTGAATCGCCGCGTCCGATTACCGGTTCGAACGTAGGAGACTCGACGACGATTGTTCGTCAGACGAATGGAGAATCGCGGAGTATTCGGAAACACGGATAGTTTCGAAATGTTCCGATTAATCATCGGGGTCGAATCCTCCCTGATTTACGTCAAGGAGTGGCTTTACTTCCAGGGACGGAGCGAAACATTATTTACTCTGGCTTTCGTATGCGATTAATCTAAAGGAAACACTAGTAAAAGTGCACCCTGTATTCTCAAACATCTATTTGCAAGATGGCATCATGAGGATCTAGCAATACTGTACGTATATTGTTTCTATCCGATACAGGAGATGGCAAGTAAAACATGAATGAAATAAAATGCAGGGTGCCTTGAAGGTTGTAGAATATCGCAAGCAGAGTCTTTCGCTGCCAGTCTTGTCTCGAATGCCTTATCCAGACGAATCCTAGTCGAACACGTTGCTTGTCGGAACGCTTAAAGTGCGGAATCTTGTTGCTCGTCAAACGCTAATGCTTACACACTGCAGTGACGATTTAATGCCGCACCGATGTGTGTTTTCCTCGTGCAAGAAACGCCCTGCGCCGGATGCACACGTTTTCCAACGGATCTCTATTCCAGAGACTACCTACCGCGCTGCTTCTCTAACCTTGCAATTTCCTCCAAAGATAGTTGGCATGTTCTCCTCGTACGAATGAATCGTCCAATGAATGGAACGAAGCTCGAATTTTCTGGTCAGAATTCAATGAAAATTAGTTAGCTCAGAACCACAGAAATATTGATGGACTTATCGTTGTATTATCATAACAGTATGCCGTCATTATTCGTCGATTATAAACCCTTTCACAGAGGCAGCTTATTGCCGGTTGGGGTAAGTAACCCTATTGGAGCTTGAATTGCTGGCTAATACGGATATTAATCGATTGCGTTCAGTTCATGAGCACGTTAACACTAATGGTACGCCATCGCCTCTCGCTATATCTCTATTTGTTACTCTACACACTATCCCAGTTCTCAAACTATAGGTTTTATTTCCTACAGGCTGATGAATCCGGTCATTTTTTACGCGACCAGCAGAATGCGCGTTAATTACTACCGTTGATTAATAGAGCCGCTTCTGTAATTGCGATGGGACGGGGTTTGAAAAGCAGCGTGGCGATACGGGGGATCGCTGATTACGAAATTTAATACGTAACTCGATGTCCGGTAATTTACTGTTTATCCCAGGCTTGATGATTTATTCGTAACGAATCGGATTTCCATGGAAAACATTTTTTCGTCTCGATCCCGAGAGTAGGAAGACGAGCTACGTTTCATAACATACAAATGAAATCGAGTTACTTTGGGGCGTATAAGCTGTGCAACGTTCCGACACCTCATTCTAAAAACAATTAAATTCATAAATTAAATGACTGTTACTGCGTGGATATTAAATTGCAATTGAGAAAAACGAACAGTGAAATTAAATTCTTGCTTTTAATTAAATATTACAGAAAATGTTTAGCGTTAAAGTTGCTACGAATGTCGACTTTCTATGTAACTTCCATTCAAGAAATGTATTCTGATATCGCGTAGCTTTTTTGCTGAACATGAAACTACTCTAACGATTGCAGCGACGTTAAGTAACTCTTTCTAATCAAGGGGGCATCTAATTGCTCAACTTTATCACGATTTGTATCGTTAATAGTATACCGCAAATCGCTGGGCTTTCTCGTAACCACAGTAGCTACAATAATACTTGACTCAGCCACTAGGAGCGGCATATTAATCGGATCTGCTGCGTGTAATCTGAATCGAGGTCGTTTGCGTACTCGCATGTCAGAAAGGGTTGCGCGGCATTATTCTGCCCCTCGGGATAGTATGGGAATCGAACCGACAGGGGCTGTAATGAAGCGACTCGTATCTCCAAGAATCTTAGAGATTTTGAGAATTATTGGTATACGTGTGTACGGATATGGACAATTTTCGGGGCCGATCTTTTCATTGCGAAAAATGCGTAAGAAATCGTTAAGACCCGTGGCGCGGCAGGGCGTGGCAGCTTGGAAACTAGCCAAGAAGAACTCGTAGTTTAGTCATTCCATTACCGCGTCTAATTATCGAACCATCGACGTGAACAAGTGCATTTTCTGCACCGGGGGTGAGGAAAGAAGGAAGGCTGCAGTCGCATCCAGTGGGCGATGCTCGGCGCGGCTGGGCAAATCTAAAGTAATTCTAAGTAATTACCGGACACAGTGAATGCCGTTTCGAAATCACGCAAATTAGCGGCGCCATCAAATTAATATCGAAGACCGGCCGTGAGAAATTGAATTATCGCATAATGCCGACTAGCACTTGACTAAATTGTTCGTTTTCTCGTTCGAACTATTCGTTCGTTCGATCACGATTTTAACCATTCTCGTCACCCAGTATACAGGGAGGGTATACAAAGGTTTCTCTCGTGTAACATAACTATGAGACTACTGATCCTCTGTCGGAGAGCAGCAATTTTCAGAACTTTGCTGGAAACTCAAACGCCACTGGTTTCAACAAAGTCTCGGGAGGATACGAGAGTTCGCAGGTCAAGTTGTGTGGAACAGGATAGCACGAACCTTGCCCCCTATTAAAAGCGACGACATCGCACCCCGAATGCTGATGTAAAGATAACAATTTAGCGAAAGGGCAAAGTTAAAACATCCTTCCGATTCCTTGGACAACGAATAACCGTCGAGTTTTCGATTTCATTTAACATTCGCTGCCTTGCTCCAAGAAATAGCGAGCCGAACGTGTGTTGTTTTGATGGTTCAACTGCAACAGCTGTGTTAGATGAACTCGTGCTTCGTTAAACTAAGCTCGAAAGGGCTGCAATTTTTGGCAACTAATTTAATGAACGCGTGAAAAGCAATTATCGGCCCAATCCCCCTGGCGAGATTCACTTCGCTGACTATTTCTACAAAATTCGGTGAATTCCGCTTGATAATAATGTAGAGTGTTGACGAGACGAGCACAAGCTGCGTCTCACTCGTACTAATTCGCGAGTCAGCCTATCTCTGGTAACGAGACGAAAGCGCGACGAGCGATCCTGTTATATTTGAATGGACTTAATTGCGATCTAGCTCAATCTCCTATTATAACGTTATTGTTTTAGTTTGCCACGTTTATTGTTTGCCCTTCCAGGGTCTCTCTCCCGACCGGGGTAGCTCTTTGTTGTTGTCGTGAATGCGATCTTTTCTTAAAAAGTTATTCGGGTCAATTTACAGAATCATCGAAGCTTCGCGAATAGAATGAAATAGAGAATTTTTCAATTTTTCCAGACGATATTTTCTCATTTACACCCTCGTTACTCTCGTGGCCAACAATTACCATCCCCCAGGCAAAAGTCGTGTTTGCCCATGACTTGAGCCGCACCTTTAATCCAGCACGTCTACCCCCGCCGTTTCTTTCAAAGCGACCCAGAATCTTTTTAGTCTGCAGATGCTCGAAAGTGGATCGTTTGCTCTTCATCAAAAGACGAGCAAACGTTGTCACAGCCGAAGGCCCTCTGAACAGTCGGTCGAATTTATTCCACGCGCGGAAGAGACCCTCTTTAAATTCATCCCTCGACACATCTAATAACGCTGAATCCGTGAAGTGATTGATCTGGCCAGGTAACCGGACTGGCGGATAAATTCCGCTCGCGTCACCGTGTTTCATCCACTGCAAATTTCCAAAATCGTATTCGACGAGTCAGCGTTTATTATCGAGGGGTTTTCTTCGAGGGAAGAGAACCACCTTGGTTTGTTCTTCCTTTTCACCATGACTGCTGCCATAGGCAATCGAGAGTGCCCGTAAAGCTTAAGCAAATTCGCCACCCTCGAAAACTACCCCCTCGTTCAACAACAGGTTTACCCTCTTCTTCTTGGCGGAGAATTTGAAGGGCCGTTACAATGCCGATTCCTTCGCCCCTTGTTACATTGTACGATGGAGAAACGGACGAATCGATATCGAATCTCGTGGACGCATGAAAGAATTGATATTAAATTTGCCGGGATTACGGAACGCGGCAGGGTATGAAATTCCTTGGGCGGAAAAATCGGGCATGCGGGAACGATCTCTTATTCCTCCTGCCGAACGGTTATTTCTTGTATGAAAATAGGGTAGGGGTCCGTGGAACGTTCGTGAAATTGTTTGACAGCGGGCAACGAAGATCGGAGATGGTCGCGTGTATGCGCGAATGGAAACGGGGCAAATAGAACCGATTGGATTGTTTTTCCAGGGTAATTGGGAATTTTGTTTCGTCGAATTCCGGCCCCCGTCACGCGTCTGTCACCAGCGACGATGGGTATCCACAAGTATTTATGTTGGGATTCGTTGAGGGAATCTGCAAAAGGAAAAAGGGCATACACGTACTAGAAAGTTTGAAGGTGTTTTATTCAGATTTATTACAACCTTACAATTATCTACGAGTTGGTTATTTAAGAGGTAAGATTTGGAAATGAGGAGATAACGATGGAAAGAAAAAATTTCCTATCCAAGGGTGAAACTAGTTCCCAGCTTCGATGCCGCTTCTCCGAACGCTGTCAAGGCTGTTAGCTAACGTCGATTTTTCTCAATTATTCGATATAGAGATGTGTAGTAAAAGCTTCCTCTTCTGGGTGTCGGTAACTTGGCAAACGAATATATATATTGGACTGCGTCTTGTTCGTTAGAGTAAAGCTAATTTGGCCGCGTTGCGGATCGAGAGCCACCAATTAATATATCCATTATCTTCTAACATCTGCCCTCTCCATTAAAAATCGAGTCGCTCTTGAAAGTTTCTATAAACAACGTTGACGAACTTCCATACTAATAATATGTTCAAGAAATAATTACTTATAATTATTCAATTCCTTTAAAATCAATACGAGGCTACTGTCAACAAAAAATAAAATTTTCCATTCAAGCTAAAACAGTTTATCCAAAGGTCTAGCAATATTTCACGCCCTTTCGCGAAATAAGGCGTGCGTCTTTAAAGCTACCACGCTAGCATAAAATCGCATTGCTTCTCGAACGAGCCTATCGAGAAATGTTCAAGACCCGGCTGCACGTCGACGGAAGCATAACTTGTCGAATGACTGTCGATCGACGAACAAACTTATCTGGCCACAGAGGATGCGCCTCGGGGATGGTATGACGTGTAACAACGTTATCTAAAGGGATGGCTCTTGCGCTCGACCAACGAATAAAACAGGCCGCCGCGACGCGGAATAAAGAACGAGCTTGTCGTACGCGATAAGGGGTGCCACTGACTGCCTTCTTGCTTGCTGGCCATTAGATAAACAGATTTATTCGCTGTACACGCGAGCACCCGCTATCGAGCACGAGATTCGGATGTACACTTGCAAGACCTGTCGTGACTGTTCCGCAAACTAAGCTCAACTCTGTCGGCATTGCTCGTTGCGTGAATAAACGACCAAGGTGCAGTTGGAGTTAATTACAATTGATATATTATTGAGTTGACTGATATGGAGAAACAATGAAAGTCAATGAAAGCGGAGACGGTTCAGTGTACGAATAAATAAGTTAGCAAATCAATCGTGACGTGAGTGAATGAAATGTATCATGGAAAGTGTAATGTCTATATGTCATATATTTATCGGCACGGGGGATCCGTGAGAATTTCTGCAAGGGAGAATTTCACGCTGTATTGACTATTTGATACGCGTGAAATTTGTGGAAGTGCAGGCTCGTTCCGAATTCGATTCGACATTGCGATTTCTTGCTCGTCGCGCGTTTCCATCGGCTCCGCAAAAAAAAAAAAAAAACCACCGAGTCCAGTTCGTGTATCGATTCAGCTGTAATTTCACGCTTCGAACGATTATAACGCCCTAGCTGGTGGAACGTTACACAGCACACTCTACGTCAACCCAGATACGCGATCTGACGTGATAGAACAAATTTTTTCTATCGCCGCGCCATCCTCACGATGAAGACATTTATTCCTTCCTTTTTCCCCAGTTATGCGTTCGAATCTCCGGCTGAAATTCAATCACCAAACGCGAGCCAGCATCAAAAGTTTCCCTGTTAAAAGAAAATATTTTTATATAGTCCATACTTGTTCGAGGTGGAAAATGTTTTCCTTGGAAATTTCCGCGGAAAAAATCTTGACGATTTTTATTAACGTGGTACGCGGTATACATTCGCAATGCTTCCATTGCCGTTCTTACGACGTTCGACCATGAACACCTCGTTGTGGAATTTTATTATACACTTTCGGCAAAACGTGAAGTTCGCCGTATGAATACCAATGCGTTTAGACAGGCGACTTGGTGCTTTCCGTAATATTTATCATCTCCCTTTCTCGACGCGGTACCGGTTCTTGCGGTTATTCCGTTGCGCAAAGCGCGATCGTGCATTCTCCTCCTATGCATCGACGAATAGCTTCGGGAATAAAGGAAAACGACATTGTTCCTATATTTCAGCGAACGTTTGAAGGGGATACCTTTTGCTAGACAAGATAATTTAAACATGGTTGCAAATCTGTAGCTGATTGGGAAATTGATGGAATTTGTTCGAGATGGATATGCCCATCGCGCGCTTTTTTCGTGGCAAATGGGAAAGTTTTTAACGAAATTTCAGTAGAAACGAAAGATTAACATTGTCCTGAGATATTCATACAGCGAAAGAGGTGAAGCTAAATCTTGAACAACAAGGGAAATTGAAACTCGCTGTAAAATTAATGGAACGAACAACAAGAACCGTCCAAGGCAATTCCGTTGCCGTGCACTTCCTCACTTCTCCTTTCCGCAGTACCATATTTCACTTGAACCATGGCATGAACGAAGAAGGCGCCGCAATCGGTAGCGACGCGTTAGTTGAAATTTCCCCGGGGCAAAACGCGAGTTGCACGGCGTTTTGAAAAAATCGCCCGGAGCGAAGGTGGCCAGCCGCGAGCCAAGTCGCGGAGAAACTTCCCCGGGTGGGTCGACGCTTTTCGCGAATTGTCTGCGAAGCGTCGATACTCCTGGCATTTTGCAAACGCGCCAGAAAATTTCAAGAACGTGTCGACGTAACAGAACATCGACATAAACTTTTGTATCAGCTACAGCTTGAACGACGGAGTTTCTTTTTTCCGTGAAAATAATTAAAAAAGAATCGCCCCTAAAATTGGTACAGAAAATTCAGAAACGTAGCAGACATTTTAATAAGTTATACTACTTGGCCAATGGGATTTTATTTGAGAGCTAGAAGTAAAGCTAAGTGGAAAACTTGTACATGAATTTCACGTACGAATATCATTACTAACGGTTCAGTTGAGAAATCTGGAGGAGCAGCCCTGAAGCTAATATTCAGCTCTCGTATTCTAACTAAGCTCGTATCTATACTCGGCGTGTTCACAGTATATTTTGATGTATGCGCAAAAAAATCCTATACCCCAAAGACGTCCCAAAATTGTTCTTCGCCTAAAGAATCTTAGGTTTCCCAAGCATTTTATTTGGCATTGGGATACTCTCGTGCATTGCCACTTTAATCGCACCAAGGGTAAAGAAAGCTGAATGCAGAATCTCATTGAACTTTCATTGTCGATTAAGCGCCGCAACGATTCATGCAGCGAGCATAGTGAAACCTCTTCCCGTTTGCTTGTCGCGAGGTTCCTCGTCGTCGTCAAAGAGCTTGTCTTACAAGCTGGAAGTCGGGCGGTATACGCGAGCCTCTGCAGAAGGCGAAGTGGGTGACGAGGCTCGGAGGGTGGTTCGAGCGCAGGCAATGAGTAAAATCGAGGACTTGTTCCCCGGGAGGAAGGGCGCATTTCTTGGAGTAAACTTAATTAGTGGGAGGTACTTCCGTGTCCTGACATTTGCCAACGAGCCTCTAAATCTTGAAGAGGAACGGCAAACGGAGAAATGTGCACTGTTCCAGATTGCATTCTCGCTGAGGCGCAATCATCCGTCGACTACCACTCGTTTGTACGTCTGCCTCTGTGCGTGTACGTGTGTCTCCAGTGAAGCTCTCTCGATCGTCTAACAATGGAGCTGCCACGCGAAACACGAACTGCATTGTTATCCAATGTTCCACGCAACGCGTGGCGATGCAACTGTGTGCGAGCTACGCACGAGAGTAATACCTTGAGTCACAGTGTAAGAAAGCTAGAAAATAGGATCCTGTGCTGATTGCCAGCCACACGTCATACCGTGCACGGATAACTCTACTTACAGCGTCGCTCCTTGGCATCCAGGAATCTGTATAAAGAATTTGAAAAATTCAAGTGCTGGCCTTAGTGAAATGATGTAATTTACAAGCTACGGAAATTGTTAGAAACTCTTAGTCACATAGTTGTTACAGCGTTAAGAGAACTTCAAATTAGTTTACAAGCATCGCGTGAACACTTGCAGCGCTGCACAGAGGAATATACCGTGTTCCAGTTAAAAACTTTTAATTGCACTTTCCGCCTACGGCTCGGCCGCCCTTCAGCTTTATCGAAAAATAAAACTTCTCAGGCGTTAACTCGCGCGGTATAATGTTCTCATAATATGTACGCACAAATGAACCCATTGCGATTGCACGAAAAGTTGCGTGCCTCCAATTTTTCCTTCACTGTTTTGAGATCATTGCGAAATTTTTCCTCGAGATAGCAGGCCAGTGTCCATCGAACGGCACCCTCTCGAGCAACGACCTTAATCCGAGCTCAATTCATCAACCGGGAGTTCGATCCTGCCTCGTTACCCTTGCGTCATCCGGAACCCCGTAACACAGGGCCGCGATAATCCACGGTAGGTCAACCAAAATCTCTTCTAAGCCTAAAGCCCTTTTTCCCACGACACTGTGGCCGGCCATGGATCTATCTACTATATCTCTGGCCCCATTAAAAGCTTCTAAAGATCCCAATTTATACTTATCGACTCTGAATTTTTAGCCTGCCGTGGTATAAATAAACATTATCTGATTCCAAAATTTTCATCCAGATTCAATTCTACCGAGTTGTTTACGATTGCACTCTGAATACATTTTATAACGAGTGTTTTTTGACGATAAGAAGATCGGAAAGGGGGTAACCATGCTTTCGAGATCAAACGGTGTTTGTTAGCGATCGCTGTGAAACGCTGTACACCAGCTCGAGGTTTTACGGTAGCCCACGTTTCATGGGAATATTCTGACAAGTGTCAGTGAAGGAGATTAAAACGGAAAACTGTGCTCGTTGTAAAAGCGAAATCATCACCACTTTCCACTACTCGATACATTACAGAACATCAATTTCTCAAATCATTCTGGCTTGTCCGTCTTGTCATACTGAAACAACGAGTTCATTTGCAGTTCACTTGAAGTTGCACACGATCCAAAAGCTACTTCTATTCTAAAGTTCAAGGCAAATTGTTTTCGCTAGAGCAATGGTTTTGCCTTGTTCGGATACGTTTGATAAAAGGACCTACCAAGAAGGAGCAAACCACCCCTTTTTCCTTTTGAATGAAAAATGAACGAGAAGGGGCAGGAATGAAAATCGAGGGTGTCTGACGCGATATTTCACTCCTTAAAGTCTGCAATTGTTCCGTACCACGGTGTCCCATTAAAATGACACTTCCCACGGACTATTAATGTTCGCCATTACAAGAATAACGGCACCATTTTGATGGGCACGTTAATGCCTTTCTCGTAAGAGAAGTACTTTCCTCCTAGACGGGCTCAGTCGTATCTCTTCTCCTTTTCTTCCTTTACTTTGAAATGCACTAGTTCACTAACAATCCAGCATGTAACACGAATACTTCAAGTCAATTTAGCACAGCTGCTCTTGATCAGA
Source organism: Holcopasites calliopsidis (assembly GCA_023838395.1). Taxonomy (NCBI): domain Eukaryota; kingdom Metazoa; phylum Arthropoda; class Insecta; order Hymenoptera; family Apidae; genus Holcopasites; species Holcopasites calliopsidis. Next base: position 336,357 of record JALHAQ010000068.1, read on the forward strand.
GCTGGGTTGCCTGACATATGACTGGCCTGTACTACTTGTTACTCTATTCCCTGATTTCCTACTTCTTCTGTTTCTAAATAAATTAACGCCAAGCGGAATTCGTCCTTTCTTCATAAACTCGTCAGCTTTTAAAGTGGTACGAGTCTCCGCTGTTCCCGACAATTTCATAGGCAATTAATTTTATTAACAACTTGGACGAACAAGGGCCGCGCGGGAGCAATAGCGGCGCACAACTTTCCCGATTAAAACTAAACAGAATGAAACCCTCCGCTCTTATTCTTAGCCACCCCTGTAAATAAGATGCCAGCCCTCATCGAAACGTCCCCTCGTATTTTTTTCGTTGGACTGGCGATTGTCTGGTCGGTCGTTTGTCGACTGGCGCCAGTCGAATCGCGAATCATCTCGTCGAGTTAACTGGCGTTTACGGGGCTCCCGATTCCCGGCACGTACGGAACGCTGTTGGTCGCCGGCTGGCGTACAAAAAAGCGCGCAACAAAGCGTAACGAAATTGCCGGACACTATCCAGGAATCGTTGGCCGGAATCGCAATCGCGTGATCACGCTCCAGCAAAGAGCCACGCGAACGCGAGTCGCTTGTTGAAAATTGCGTGGCAAACATTCCGTCCCTCGGTCGAATGAGAAAATTCAATAAATCCTCCCACGAAAAAAGACGCTCCTTCTCCATTTCATTGAACCGTCGGTAGATTCGATTGAAACTTTTCGAGAAAGTCTAAGCAAGAGGTGTCCGCAAGTAACTATTTCATTATTTTACATGCTTCAGCATTAGAGGATAAATGGAATTGTACGTTTTGGGGAAGATTAGGATTGTTAGAAAAATGAAATCTTACATGGAGCTACGCAACGTTGGCTGGAAGTTGTGTTTGAAGTACGGTTCACGGGTGTGAGGTTGACTTTTCAACTTAAATTAAGTTGGTCCACGCGGCGAAAGAGCTGCTGCCAGCCGCGAGCTGTCGATGAATTTTATAGAAATCAGATGACAGATACCATACCCTTTTCGGCCTTTTCGGATTGAATCGTTGCCGCGGAGAGATTTACTTAGCATACTTTGCAAATTAAGTCCTTATTCGGATACATACATATGTATAGTATACCGGCTACGACGGCGCGGCGTAAAGAGGTCTCTTTACTTGTTTCTTGTACACTGTACATTATCAGTGATCCATGCGGTTAGCGATTATGTATCTTGACGAGAAACTTGTACAGAAAATTACTTGGTAACGATACGAAGATAGAAATTTTATATTGATAAAGGATCCTCCTAAAGGGTGGAATCTCACAGGAATAAGGGGCCAGTTTGTCGAAACAATGGACTCGGTACGTGCAGGAATTGCTTCCAGGTTCATCGTCGATTAAGGTATTTACCGCAACCAGGGTATAAACGTTTCTGGAAGCGCAGCGAGCCGGAAGATCTTGAAGCCGGTCTTGAGGAGGCAGCCAACCACGCCTGAAATTAGGTCGGATCCCTTAATTGAGACGCAATTATCGAACGTCTGCTTGGATAAGCCATTACAATATCGATTTGCACTAATTCTTGGTCACGTCGAAATACTTGGCCTTTGCTTCCTGAAATTCTAACCGAAATTTCTTCTCTAGATTAATCCGTGGCAAAGAACGAATTTGAACAAGATCCCAAGTGTTTTAGAAAATCCCATTCCAATTTAGTTCGTTTCTTTATGAGAATAGGTGTAGAAACTTTCTCGTGTACAACGTGTTAAATCTCACAGTAGTAAAGAGAACGAAGATATTGATTCGATAAGAACTTTTTGTGCGCGATTACGTGTTTCCGCATGGCCCGGGGGAACCAAAAAGGGAATCGTGGGGACCGTAAAGGACGTCTGAAAGTTTAAACGACGTACTGGGATTCCTTTTTCTCGCTGAACGAAACAAAGTATCGGTCGTCGCACCCGTCTACCGTCTACCATCCAGGGAACTTTGTGTTTCTCCCCTGAAAAGAAGAGGTACGAAACTTCACTGAAATTCGAAACCAAGATATTCCCCAAAAAATGCCCGCTCATTTTTTCTGGACCAAAACTTTTTGCATGCGATTGATCCATCATCGAGGTATGTAGCAGAATAAAGATTCGAAACATTTTTCTTACAGCGAGCTTCGTTTGAATATTCAAAATGACGGAGTCTCGGCGGCGCAGAAACATCCGGTTGAATAATTTGCTAATTCGAGGGATCAAAGAGAAATATATTTCCAGTTCACGAGCGATGGAACCACAAATCGCTCCTCCTGCGCCGTTACGAAAGCCCAGGAATATTTTATGGATTTTAATGGAAATTTATCTTATTGCGCCGAAATAGGAAAGAAATATCGTGGCGCAAAAGCGAGAGACGTGATGGCAGCATTAGAAACTTTAGGATGAAAAATGTGTGCAGTTGATAATGACCCCTGATGAGCTCATTAACGTCGGTGGTTCGTTAACTCGTATTATCTTTGCCGATCTGCTATCAGCTATAGCCTCGCCGCGTCGTTTCGATTATTTTCCATCGTAATTGGCTAAATATTCAAACGAAAAGTCAACCGCAGTTGTACGCGGTTGAACATCGTAGTTATACATTTTGCTATCGTCAGACGTCTAATTACGTTGACAGGAAAAGCGACGCATTCACTTCGCAGCCTGTACGCGGAAAGAAATGAATTATTCAAGCAGGACAAACAATCATAAACAGTGACAGTGATAGATATATTAGCGTGAAAGCACTAAGACTACGTAAATAGATACATCAGTATAGTGAGCAAAGTTCCAGGGAGATAGGCTTACCTGCCCGTATTCGAATAACACCCCCGATCGATCGCATTTCAGCCAAACTTCGTCCAACAGCTATTCCTATACCTTAATTACGAAACGTGCCGCGGCCTCAGACACCACGAATATTATTAATGTCCGCGTTAAATTCCCAACCGCTATTCAGTAGTAAAATCAACGATAAATCGTGCACCGGCGCGCGTTCCCCGACAGTTCCATCGCGCACAGTGTTCCCGCAAATTATATTCACGACAAATCATTCACGAATAGATTTACCGAAGAAAGAACGCAGACAGTCATTCGCGACAGAGGCCTTTTCTCGAGCGACGAAATAACCGGTGTCATTCGTCATAATACCGCGGGATCGATGGATTATAAAATACACAGAGGCTGCAAACGAGTCGAATAAATTTCCGTATAAGGATTATATACGGTCGGATAGGAAACGACGCTATCCATTTCCGGCAGCTGTGACGTTTAATCCGATGGCACCCGGGGAAATCTAGCGCTCATCCTCCACCTTCTTCATTAAGCATCGCCGCAAAGCGGTTTAACCGAGAAATAAGAGCGTTTCTGAGTCGTTCGGTCTGGCTAGCAATTAAACTTTTCATAAAATTAAGCCCATTCCTACCGGCGACTGGGTGCCCCTCTCCAAGAGCGATCTGATAATTGCCAAGCAAACTCCTGCACCACCGTTTGGGAGAGAAATTTTGCAACTTGTAATCCGAAGCAAGATTCTTCTTTCGGCGGATGAAAGAGATTAGATATGAGGGAGGGGGGAACGATTTAATAGCTCTGTCCAAGATGAAAGACGGATAGAATAAGTTTCGACTACCATAAGGGAATGCGAAACCGCGGCCTGGTATTCAGCCCATCGAGAAACGCTTCGTCACCGATCGGCTGCCTTAATGTTCTTCCACAAAAATATGTCTCGTGTGCCTGACCGCCGTTAGCAAAAAAAGCGCACCACCATCCCAAGGATCGATGTGTATGCTAATCAGCCGGCGCCAAAGGATCGTGGAGACAAACCCTCGAGTCTCGTAAAGTCGTGGAAAGGGGTTGAAAACGAGGGGCATAGACGGAGGGCTGAAACGGTCTCGGTGATGAATGAGTGGGGACGAAAGACAACGCTGATTTCAGGGACAGCGGAGAAGGTATTTCGTTTATCAAAGATAATCGTCAATGAAAAGAAACGCGAAGAAGTATTTCTCTGACTTTTCTCGTCAACTATTTCGAGGATAAAAAAATTGAATAACTGGCTCATCCGTTCCATTGCTCGGTTATTAACACAGCAGTCTTCGAAAACCCTTGGTCCCTCATCAGGAATTCATTGGGACGTAATTTCCTTCGATGTCCAATTTCCAGGGACAAAAATTGCCATTCCAATCGAACGAAGGGAAGGAGGTGGTAATCGAAAATTTATCCTTGCGAATTTTAGCTGAGGAACTGTAAGTGAATTAACGCGACAGTCAAACGATGGAAAGTAGTAACGAGGGGCGGAGGCTCGAACAACGATAATGTGGCGAAATTTATTCATAAGCAAAGTTTAGCAGCGTTAATGCGAAGGGGCAATGGCTCGATGAGGTATCGGGAAAGTTTCAACTGGAAAATCGAAGTTTTCTTCGAGCGCACTCCGTCTTCTGTTTCACGGTATTGCATTCGGCATCCTTCATTACTAGTTAGGAAAGCGATGCATGCAAAGGATTCCGGCTAGTGGGAGTTTCTTGCGATCCGCATAGCTGAATACACAAGACGAACGTAGAACTTCGTTTTCAAATAAACAATAACGATGTGCAATATTTCGCAGTGATCGTGTAGAAATTTATACGCCCCCCGGAAATCAATTGCTTTTTCGTTTCGCACTTTAGCAGATGTACCCCGCTCATTGAAATCGAATTCCCTGATCGAGTTCCGCGAGCGGAAATTTAATTAATTTTAACTGGCAACACGATCGATGAAAAGCATGCGAACCGTGTCACTGTTGAAAGAAACGAATCATTTTTGCGCATCGGGAAACAGATTTTTCTTAATTCAACTAATTCTCCCTCTACTATACACGCACGATCAAGAGAAATTCTAGTGAGTTAATAGTAAATGAAGTATTCTTCTCTGTTTTAAGTGGTGAAATTTAAGCAAGATAAAAGCATTGAAGGTATTGCAATGGGATGGATTTCCATTTTCACGCAGACTGGTCATACATCCGTTATACATTGGGGTACCCCAGGAGGAGTCGAGTACAAAAGCGACAAAAATCACCAGGGCTGATTTTGTTCACCTTCCTCCGGCTCGTGGGTGGTCCTATGAAAAAAGCGATTTCGCCACGAACATTTCAATATAAATACTCGCCGTGAATTTCACCTTGGATCCAGAATGGACGACAGCCAGATTTTCGTCAAACATTCGTGTGACTAATTCGACGACCGATCGAGAGCGTTACTCATAATTAAACATTGAACTGGACAACGAATCGCGCCTCGTCCGAACTGATAAATCGAAACGAATTTCTTGCCAGCTCGCTGCTTTATCGCAGAGAGGAAAGAGGGATATCGGCAACATTTTTCGGAGATTGCAAGTACTATTTTTCTCGTATTAGAATAAGAAGGAGATGTTCGTGGAACTCTTAAGGAAATGGGAAATTGCGTAATGGCTATTCCTGCAAATATTTACGAAACTGAATCGTATGAAATCTTCCTTGCGTAAAACTACTGGATTAATACTCTTAGAGAAGGGATCGATCGCGTAATGGAGTTGTGCAAGAAGCTAGCATACGTACATTCATGGAATCACATAAAAAAAGAACTTCTTCTTTCCTCCTCTCCATCCCTTTGAGCAATCTATTAGCAGCAAGAATATATTTCATCTTTTCATATTAAAAGGTGAGCTGGACGATGAACGCACGATCGAGATATAATGCAAGATCAATTAAAGCTCGTTCGATTCCCAGTTATTTGCCGGGAGCAGAGGATGCCGTGATTTTTGGCGGACAGATTAAAGGCCGATCGCGGCATCCTATCACTACCGGTTAGCTTGCAGACTTTGAGGCCGTGCGACTGTTACCTGCTGCCGCTTTTAATCCTATTAAAATCCCATCATTCTAAACATCGATGCTGTACCTCGATGCTGTACCCCAGGTCGGTGGCCTTCGGGAGATTATCCGTCCCGGTCAGGTTCCACGTTTTTTCTCACCCCGCTCTTACGCCCTCCATTGCCTGCATTGCGGTAACGAAGGATGGCTCCGCTAAAGATCGCCCGACCAGCATGAGATTCCGACAATTTATTAACAATCATCCTCCACGAGAGTGATTACAACAATAATTAAATATGGTGTAGTTATACCACATCCATCGCAAATTTATCTACAATAATTGAAAGCTGGTCGAATGAAAATGATTGATAAGCCTAGAATTTCATCTGCCTATTTGCAAAGCAAGAATGTTATCGATAATTTCCCTTTTGCTAACGCGCATAGCCAAAAATCATGATAGCCCTGTCGATGTCGCATTCAATCTACATACGTATAGAAGAAGCAAACTCCGTGGAAATTTGTCTCTCCGCTTCCAGTGAGGGTGGCTCTTGGCAGCAGCGTTGTTCCAGGTGGCAAGGGATCGTTAAAGAAAGGATCGATGGACTAATAGTCTCGAGTTGCCGCCACTCGATAAGAGAAATAATTGCCACTAGGCTAACAATTCAACTGGTGTTCCCATCGTTATGCAATCCGATTGTTATTCGATGAACACGTCCTATAAAAAGAATCGCACTCCAGCTTGTCACTGGTGGCCTGAAAGGTGACTGGGTCAAAAGGTGCATACAATCCAGCGGGATAAATAATCAAGAGTGCTTGATGAATTTGTTCTTCTACTCTTTTTATGGGAAACTCATTCGTTTCGGTGGTTTTGCATCAGTGACATTTCCGAATGTGAAGTGAAATGACAGAAGAAGTAGATGTTACAAAACTTGTAATTTATTTGACCAATATTACAACTGAATAAAATGTTTCATTCTTTATCGCTGTTGAAAACGCGCAAGCGGAATGGTTGGATCAACTTCCACGGTCGTAATTTCAGGAAAACGCAATTCGTATTTCGCGATCGCACCGCGAGCGCAGCATAATCCGTGTGTTTGCAATTTCGTCTCATCTCCTTTGGCTTTTTACAGCAGGAAAGTTCCGCGTCGACCGAATCGGAGTATCGATAAAAGCGGGCTGGGGGCGTAACTTGATGCAATTCCATCTCGTAACCGGTTGCATTTTACGCCAGTCCTTTGTCCCAGACTCTATCCCTTAGCCATAATTTCACCGTGCACTCCACTCGAACCGTTCCCTCGAAGGAGTTTTTTAAACCATCTAATCAAAGCGGTGAAAATCACAGCCGCGTCAGTAACTACCGTAATCGATTGCTGGATGACGAGTTTTTCCACGCGGCATCGATCATTTTTTCACGCCTGACAGTAGGCCAGCGGTATTCTTTCTTCCCAGGGGATGCTTTGTGGAACAGTTCTTTTTCCACGTCACCATGTCGATAACGCATGGAAATAATAATCTGCCCCATTTTCTATTCCGTTGTATCTTCAAACGCGTCGTTTCTGCATATTCTGTGCCTTTACATATCATTAGCTGCTGTTTTCGACGAATGCCTTCGAACCGGCCGATGAAAAAGTTATATTGGTAATATGTATTATTTATTCGAAGCAGGACAGTTGCCGCGAGACGCAATGTCAACATTATTAAAAGCGAAAACCATCCTTCGCCCTCTTATCGGGCGCACGCTGCTCAATATTTCATCTTCCAATTCCGCACACCGGAAACCGATCAGTTTCCCGCTGTTCTTGCGGCATTTCCTGCCAGACCATATTCCGAATTCTCCGACAATATCGATAACATGCAACTTTATTAACTGACAGCTATAGAAATTGCTAGAATGCCATATAATATCGTCCTCTTATAATCGCGTCGTTTGTTTTCAAGAATTTGTTGAATTAATTAACGAGATCGAACGTGATTATCGCTGCAACTCGATCCTCACGCGTGTCCACGCAAAGTCTAGCGTCGTTTCAGTCAGGCAACGTGGTTCCACTCACGCTGATGGGCTGACCCACTCGAACAGCCGTTAGGCTGCGTTGTAACCGTTCCTCCTGTTGGTTCACCCATTCGATAAAACAAAGACAATCGATCGATCTGGCTAGATGTTACCCTGTGGGATCAGCCACCGGCGAATTCGACTCGAGGGGTGGTAAACACCCGTAATAAAATAGTAAACTACCCCCCTAAGTTGCGTCGTTCAAATTTCAGATCTCTTAAACTTTCACCCGATTCATACTGTGCTTCCACTTGTCCACTCTGTTAGACATCTATAACGAACACTTTGCTGAACGGCAAAATGGCACAGAATGCTCATTCACTTTACTTGTCTCGGTACCCATCATTTAACTGATTTCTCCTAGCTTCTTCCCGGAAGGTGCAGTACTTTATCTATAGAAGCTCGAGACATCAAAGTCCATAATTTATCGTTGCAACAAGTTGTAACAAGTTGTAAGAATGAGAATTCGGTGCAACAATCATAGGCTGGAAAATATAATTAATCGCTATGAACGACGTCTTCACCGACGACGATGAAGGAGCTTTGGCATGGGGGCGCAGATAATTGGAAATGCAGCAGGTACAATATCGTCTCGGCTACGGCTGGCCCGTAATTGCGTCGGCTACGATGTTACTTAAGCGAACATGTACTGCCATTCGGTTACAATTGTCGTTCCTCTATAGTCCCTGCAGATCGAGCAGCGACTCTGACGCGTAATACTCCTTGTACATACGTATAGAGCTAATACTATGAGGTGGACTGCGCGTGTCTTTCGCCGTTTCTCAGCAGTCTGGACTACTTAGAGGGTCTGTTTATTAACTCCCTAGTTAGTTCGTTAGTTAATTCACAATTGCATACTAAGAAATTGAAGACTAAACTACCGACAGGCACAGATTGAAAGCGCTGAAGGTGATGTAACAGGGGGTAGAATTAATTTCTCAGTAGTTGCGGCCTGCTAATGCTTTTCCGGGGTCGACGATTTTCTCGAGATTGATGGTAGACGCGTTTCACGCGCGAAAGAACGCGGATGACAGTTAAATAAAGAGAACATCGTTCATCCCCGTGGCTCTGACATCGATCGGAAAGGGGGATGAAATCAGTCGCGAGAAAAGGGGTGGGTGCTCCGTGTTCTAATTGCCAAGTGGCCCGCGACTCGTCTTCGACGACACGCGACCTCGCCGGATATCGAAAGCATTTCCTTGTTGCTTTATCGAGCAGAACTAATTGCGGACGAAATACGATTCTTCTGCTCGTCGTTGCGGACAATAGATTTGTCCCTCTTTGGAACTTACATTCAGAAATTATTCAATTTAGAAGGAAAGTTAAATAAACAGAAAAATAGTGTTGAATTGCAGAATTTCATTATTATTTAGATGGTGTGGTAAATAAACCACCTTTTGCTGGAACCAGCAGATGAAGAAAATACAAATGCCGATTTTATCCCATTGTTTCCGAGATCTTTGCGATAATCTTACAACCAAGATCTTTCTGCTTGAACGTTCTCTTTATTCTTTAAAATGGTATTACCACTTTTATTAGCCAGAAGTGGTTCGTATTGCCATCTAAAGAAATGTAAAAAACGGGCAACGCTTTCGATAAGTTAGCCCCGTAACATCATTACAAGCAACTGCGTCGCGAAATGGAAAACTATAATATTCCCCATCGTTCGAAAGGCGAATAAAGTTCACTATATCGATTCAATTTTCGATAGCTGCATTGCTGTCATCTGTTCCGGCCGAACGGTGGGGAACTTGGGAGTCGGTATACTTCTTGACTCTCTAACAATTCGAATCGCTTCCACTGCATGATTTTTATTCCGTGAGTGTGACAATAAAGTCGTAGGTGAACGCTACGCCTCTACATTCTTGTAGGATATAAGCAGAGTACATCTGCACCTAGCCGCTGTCGATCACTAAAAATTCGTGCTTATAATTTCTGCGGTGGTTTAATTAATCTACAGTTAGAATGATAAGGGAGAAAAGATTAATGTGACGACGAAAAAAGCTAATTCTCGAGTTCTCCATCGATCCGCAGAATTCTAGAATATAGGGAGAGTCTCGTGCAAATGACACCTCTGTAGACAAGCCGAAATATTCCCAACCAGAATCACGTACTGTTCTCGATTAGATTGTAAGCAGAGTTGATTTCGCAGTCTGATTAAAAGAGTGTAACGTTTCATTTATCACCGACTATTCACCAGCATATTTAACGTCTCGCCAACTTGGCAGCCGGAAGTGGGAAAGAGAGACCCACGACGCTACCTGGCTACCGTCGTAACCCTGCCTATTCTCCCCGGGGATAGTGATAACGGAATAATTAATTAGACGGCGAGATTAATTCGCGGGGAAACGGGTTCGTTTGGATACGACGTGATACGAGCGAAACAGTTGGCTTCGCGGAGAGGCGTATAACACTTGACAAGATTTATCGCCGACTTGATGACTTTATTACGACCGATTTACGGTTGTTAACGGTGCGACTTTGTTATCCCTTGATAAATCTGTCAGTCGCAAATTTGTTTATATTGTGAATTTCGAGAATTCTAATAAAAATAAGACACGGTTCGATTGACGGTTTTCAAAGCATTTCTAGTGCACGAAAAATGATCCTCCGTTAAGTACTCCCGGACAGTTGAAAGGGTTACTTACTCGTATATACTTTCGTAGTACGAGCGGGTAGACGATCCCGAGAACATTCGAGACTAGATATTAACGGAGGAAGTTGTTGCAATTTTCAAAACGTCCAGATAACTAAGTAGCAGGCCAGTTCCTCGAGATGAAACTCTAGAAAAGGGAGACCTAGGCGATGACGGTTCTTCGGATCTCTACGAAGTGAAGGGAGAGTCTGTCGGCACCTAACCTAGTGCTCTTCCCTTGGAGTTACGAAATGTTTAGCAAAACATCGACAGATTTCAATTTCACGAAGAACTATAAAATGAATCGTAAATCTTGCGCATCCGAGTACTTACGGAGAGCAACGACCATCCCTTTTCGAATCGAGGTGGCGTGATGTAATGATTCGAAAGTTTCGAGCCCTCTTAGTCGTGTTGAACGAAGGGGACAGAAAAGTCAAGGGGTAACTTTCCGTGGTCGGAGCCCTCGGTTGTCCTCAGGACCCTTCTTCACGCCACTAGGTCGCCGTTTCTTCGCCTTTCCGAGGTTCTTCCGACGCCGGTAATTTGATGGCTTATTTCACCTCGAAGCAGCGCAATTAGTGGCAATTAGAAGCCGTCGCCGTGCCGGCCTGACTTAACGGCCCATAACTCGTGACCCCATGTGTAACTGTCGCGTAACAAGGGATGCAAAATTATCGACATCCAGCCAGCAGATTCGAAAGCATCGAGCAATACAAATGCCGGACGGGTCAGGCTTGATCCGAACGAGAAAAAGCACGCAAGAGTGAAAATGTTATCGTGGTTACTCACCCCATTACCGGAGAAGTCCACGAATGAAAGCACCCCCGATTCTAGCAACTAGCACAGAGAACGTACATTTCCATTTTATCTCGAGCACGAAACCACGCTAAAACAAGGCCGCGTTAGTTGGCCGGAGAACCACCCTGCCTCGCCTCTCTTCGTTCAACAGTCCTGAAACCCTACCCCGTTGCTTACGGCTGTTTCTTTGGACACCTGCAAGCTATGGTTACTTTCGACCGACGTTCAAGGCATATGAAAACCATCCCCTACGCCCCTCGATTCTACGTACAACATCTGGCCGGGTATTTTCATCCCTTATCTCACGTAAAATGGAATCCACGTTTTGGCAGTTATGCCGGTTAAGGTCGGCCGGGTCCCGCAGGAATATTGCTTCCAACTTTTTCTCGCTTGTTCTTGCGCCGTGCCAGCACGCGATCGAGGCCAGTCGAGTTGAGGAACGGGAACACGATATCCGCCGCTTTTCGTAATTCTGATACGCCAAGGCTTTTCCTTCGGCCTGTTTTTCCATTCGGAAAAATGATACAGATAAATCAGAGTTTAGAGTAAGTGAAAGAATCTTATCTCGTTGCCGTTTGTATACCGGCGTAAAATTCTTTCATAAATGTTTCATTATTCTCCACCCGAACCCCGATAATCTCGACACGATCCATCATCGCGCACACCCCCGTCACCCGACAATACCCACGCTTTGCCCTCTCTCTCTCTCATTAATTATTTTTACCTCAGAGCAGCTTCCATGAGTGTCGGATTGATTACGATGCAAACAGATAACAGAGAGAGAGAGAGGGAGAGAGTTGAGATCAAGAAGCAATGAAATCCCTGGTTCGACATCTATTTACCAACGGCGATGGTGGTCCCTTTGACATTTCCGAATCGATAGAGGATCGCCTGGATAGCATCGTCGTACTGTAGCCTTATCATGGGAGGAAACGCGGGTCAAATATTTGTGACGTCGGTGGTACGACGTGCGCGAACCTCTGCTTTCTCGGCTAACCTGATTAATTAGGCCGTGTTTGCGCTACTTATTCTCTTGTTTGAATTCGTGTTGAAAGCCATGCGCGCCTGTCTGGGTGTGGCCAATTTTAAAGAGGGTGTTACGAGTTGTACAGCCATGATTTTCTTTGTTAAATGGAGTACGCTGTAATCTCACCCCTGTGTATTTTTCTTTAGGGGATTTTCTCCACCCCTGATCGTAAGTCATATACACCAGGTCAATCTCCCATCATAAATAGCCCGCGTAATAGCCCTCAAATTTCTTGACAACCCATGCAACATCCTTTCTGTAACTCCTCTCCATGCCCTCACCCCATATTCCACATTTCTATAGAAGACTATCCCCCATGAAATCTGGCTCGTGCAACGAATCGTCTCGAGTTACAAATTGATCTATAACAAGTTAATCTGCTTGTACCCCCTCCCCCCTTAATGGTCCATAATATTCTACATACTTCCATATATTGCTGAGAAATTCTGAAGATCTCAGAAACTGGCTCCATTGAGCACGAGGTGATTGAATCCTATACGAATATAGCGTCGAGATTACGCATCGGTGTCGTTAGATAGGAGACGCATTGACGTCACGATGCCACGTAGCAGTCACGTTTACGCTGAATGACTGAATAGAACCGACTCGAGCAGCATTGTACGTGACACAACGATGCCTCACAATTTCATATCGACGCGGGGCTACATCGATAATCAACGTATTAATAATGCGAATGCTAAAAAAGAAGAGTGGGCAGGTGGCATGCGAACGCGAGGCTGGAATAAAGAAAGGGCGAACTGTCGGCTGAAGAGTGCTTAGACGCCATTATTTGTAATCCACAAAGTGGCTGAGCGTTCTCCTGAACTTCATGTGCTCCCAAGTGAAATTTCTTCTCCCACTTCTGTGCCATTTTCTGAACCATGTTTCGTTGCATAGACCGTGTGTATTCTCAGAGAATCTAGTGGAATTATCATTAACAGAGAATTTAATTAGCATTCCGTGGTCTCTATTAATTTTCTCCGACAAATAATCTCGGCCCACTTGCTGCTCATTATTTTACCCAATAAATAGTGGATTTCCTTAGTGCAAACATGCCGGATGTAGAAATAGGAAAGAAATAAACGAGGAAACTCTTACGAGCGGACGTACGGGGCTCGAGATGGACGAATTGGGAGGAGAATCAATAGAATGGGGGAAATAAAAAGAAATGGAGAGTTATAAAATCAGAACGTAGGACGGGTGCAACGTAGTTCGGTCTCGATAGAGAGGGAACACTTAACCCCTTTATCTGCAAACCATAAAGTTCACACTTGGTGGACCGAGACTGTTGCAGCGTTTCTCTTCCGGCAGCTGCACACGCGAAAAGTACAATCCGATTTGTCGATGCCGCGCACATGAAATCCTGTTTGTCAAGGGCCATATCCCATCGATACTATATTGCCAGCGAAAAAGTGTGTATTTTGAGATACAGCGTCGTCATGTCGACATCGCTAAATATCCCAATACCGAGATACGCGTGAACGATAATGAAATAATTCAAGGAGATAAATTCTACTCGAAACACATAATCAAACGTTACAATGCGGCCTTACGTTCATCGGGGAAACACTCACGACATAAAGTGAGAGAAAGGAGAGCTTTTGCTTTTCTTCGACCATTTAACGGATGCTAGATCGGCTACTCGAAACACAAAACACGTTTCCTTGGCGGCCTCTCGACCGTCTCGAAGCCAATGAAAGGAAACCAATAAATCGGTGGTTCCCAAGCAGTGGATTAAAGTTCTCACCGTGGCTGGTTTCTTTAGCGCGGTCACACTGCTCCTCGATTAAAGATGCAAAATTCTTTGATCTCGCCTTTCGTTTGTACTGCACTTTAATTCTGGCATTTAAGAAGCTTCATTTTAATACAGAGGAAAAGCTTTGATTATTGAAAAGAAATGTTAAGTGCAACACTAACTTTCAAGAATTTACGAAGATAGAGTTTTTGTAGAATTGCACGTATAGATCTCGGTTATTTTTGTCTGAACGAGCGTGTAGGTGGAAAACTGCTACGCAATAAAGCGAAATAGAGCTGGTCAATATGAAGGTAGTACATCGTTGTCCTGTAATCCCACAATCTTTCTCGAGTCCAATAGTCACCCTCCATGTCCCGTTTCGCCCCCAACCTAGCGATCTAGCGATAAGTCGACGAAACGGTAGAGAATAAACAGCTCCTCCTCGCGCGGTGAAGAATTATATTCGGGTCCGTTACTAGGGAGATGCTACGACTTCCTGTTTGTCTCAACCTTTGTATCGACTTTTGTAATCCAACAATTGGGATGCTTCGCGCGGAGATGATAGTAAAACGTATGTATCGAACTTTCCTCCGTCCAATTGAATGGACTCAAAAACGAATGTCTGTAGTGTATTGAGAATTTAATAATTAATCCTCTGGATAATAATAGAAAAAGAGTATAGAATTTAATGCCTTTCGTCTAATGCGTACGCGATATTTCTCGAAGAAAATCCACTGTCCAGAATTTATTAAACGTGTAATGGAGTTTCTTCGCGGATAATGCTTTGAGTAAATGAAATTGGCAATTAAGAAAAGCTCTCGGTATCAATTTTCCCGGCAATTTCAACGCCGCCTCCCCGGCAAATTACTTTCTTCCTCTATTAAAAGGACTTTCATTGTTTTACGTTACTCTCGTCTCAATTTCGAGGATCCTTCGCGGGACTTTCGATGGGGTCCAGTAATTGGCGATAGCATACCAGCTTCGTCCAAAGATTGAATAAAATTCTCAACAAATAACTGAAGAAAACCTCCAAATAAATTTCCCAAAGGACGTCCATCAGGACTTTGCTAGCATTTTTCTATGGAATTTCAAGAAACCAGAAGTAACGAAAAATCGTATCGATCGTACAGACCGAAAAGTTGGATCGTTTCCTCGGAGCGTTGAAAAATTTGTGGCTTTCTCGAATAACTAGTTGAATTAATTGGTCTGCCGATTGAGCGGCCGCCACCCAATTTCTCCTCTCTTTTTCTTGTAAATGCCAATTGTTTCGCTCGAATACGAACGAAATTCCCGGCAAGCGGCACTGGGGGGTGTCAGTCGATAAATCAAGGGCCCGGATAAATCAAATCGGCGGAAGGGAAAGAGAAAACGGCCGCTGGGCTCCGTCCCACCGCTCGCGGTTGCATTTTTATACGTCGCCAGTCGGTCGAATAAAATTCAATCAGGCCTGGTTTCAGCGGTCGGCAGATTTTATAATGCCCCGTCGCGGATCCAACCACGGTTCACGCGTACCACGCCGATTTCCGTTTCGCTTCGACCGATTTGCCCTCGGAATCACAGTGCACGTAAATTTGAAAAATGTTACCGCTGCATGTAAAGGCTGATAATAATTTATAATTTATTAGCGGTGATAATTGGCAGATGTGCTTCTCTACAATTATAAGGATTTAATTCTCCTTACTTGCAGCATTCAATTAAAATAAACACCAATAGTGAGATCACAGGAATGATAGCTGACTCGTGAAATTAGAAACCTCTGCGCATATTATGTTCTCCTGACACTTTGACAGGCTTATTTACGCGATTCAGTGGCAAACAACGAAGAAAATTCATACGTTGCCTCCCTTCAATGTTTCATATATTTCCAGTCGGCCAATATGTCCAGCGTTATTTTGTTTAACGCCCGTTCGATGACTCGACTATCAGGTTGGACGTAAATGATCGATTGGAAACGATGCCGCCTCGGAAATTCCTGCAAAATGAAGGCCGGAGTGTTGTAATCCATGTGCCCATAGATTTTAAAGCATCATGCACCGATCAGATGAAATGGATCGAAATCTACATAGCTCAGGATGAATTATAAAGATTGTCATTTAAATTACATTGAACCGTGTCCCCGTGTATTTATGGCACTGCCAGTTGCATGGAATTAACGAAAGACACGATCGGAGTCAGACGTCAACGTATCCAGTGTTAATTGCGCCCGATAATGGGAACAATTTCACCAGGATTTGATCGTGCATCTTTCAACAAAAGCACAACGGTGCGCCAGCTCTCGGGCTACAATGGAATTCCATTATTCGACACTGGGGGAAAGTTGTAAAATATAATTATCCGGTTTACAGTCGCCCTGCCGAACAAGCGACTCTTTAACGAAGCTCCCGGCTAATTACTAACGATTCCAGTCTATTAATGATAGCGGAGGCGACGAATTGTCATATCGATTTCCATTCCACGTTTCTCGATTCGTTCTCGTTTTATTTGCAAAAATAGGAGATCCAAGAGAGACTGCAGAGAAAAAATAATGTTCGACTATGTATTAAAGAAATTAATTATTGTCCGCCTTTCATGTATGAGAATCGAAATCCTAGAAGATGCTGATGGGAAGTGCGTTAGCGACGAGAAAAGCCAATTTAATTGAGCACGGATTAATTAAGCCCTTGCTATCGGGTGATTGCGATTCCCTGAACATAAGATAGTTGCCTATCAAAACAAGCGGCCGCTAGATTGCACCATAATTATTATTATGTATCATTATTATACATGGCTCGACCATTTTGCTGCAGAAGTGTTTTGCGATCAATACTGGAGGCACATGGATTAGTATGACTATTACTTTACTATAACAAAAACCGCCAAAAAAGCAAACAAATTATTACATTCATTCCTATTTCTGAAGAAACATTTTCGATACGAATCTTTTCTTTTTCTCCAATAAAAAATCTATACGAAAGAGAATTGAGGACTTGCTCTCGGAAGCTTCCCAGAAGCCTTGGTAACGAAACTGATGCTCTAAAATATTGATACAGAAATGGTTGCTCTAGGTTTCTGATCAATTACGCACAATGGACAGGCAGAAGAGCATTAGTGGTAGACGACGGTGAAGCTGGCTCGCACGATTGGACTGCTGGCTGATCCAAAGATAAATACTTTACAATTCTACCGGGAATGTGACTGAAAATTAGAGCAAGCGAGGGTTACAGCTCTTTAGAACTCGAAAGTGGATAAGCTGGGCGAAGCAAAGAGAAAGTTCCGTGGTCGAAGACATCGAAGGAGCACCGAGACTAAGCTCGAAGCAACTTGGAACTAAAGATGCTGTGTCAGAGTTCGCATCGACCGGTGGGGTAAGAGCAGCACGGGATTACCTTGCGGATACCAATCTGTGGTTTCTGCAAACCCTGAAGAGCGGATCATTCACTCCTCAAGACAATTCAGCGTGCTGCGAGTTATTCCAAAGGTAGAAGTAGACGAGAGAATTTTTTGGACATCCGACGGGCGTGAAATCAGGGTAAACGGGACAAGTGTCTCTCGTTTAAGCATCAACGGGCTCGAGAACGATGGCTGGCAGCAATACGGAACGAAGATGATAACGAGGCCCGACGAGTTGCGCCCTTGACTGTGACTTCACCAGCCCCGGTTTGACCCACATTCGCAAGCACCCCCCTTCTTGCGTCACCTAAATATAACATTTCAAAAACCTCGAGTTCCAGTCTTCACTGTGGAAACGTTCTGAGGAGTAATCGAACGATTGCAGCAGGATAAGTGTAGGAGTTTCCAATAATTATCGACCGCCTTAAAAATCGAAATGGCTTCATTAAGCGTGAACCGTTGTGGGGGAAAAAAGAAGAGGATCGAGGAGGAGACGAGTCGACTCATAGACAAGGATCCTTTTGGAGGTCGCTTAACGCGGTCGGGTAACCTCGAGCCGGCACGACCCACTTTCCATCGGGATACAGGATACACGGGGGTAAGAAGGAGGTCCACAGGGAGAAGTGCCAGGTCGACGCGTTAAATCGAAGAATAAATTATCCAAGGAGGTCGTGCTGGTATTTATCGCAAGCGTGTCGCGGAATCACGGCTAGCTCGCTCACGCGGTGACCTCGAAGCAATTCATTTCGAGGGAGTGAATCTTTGAACGTCCGTTGGCCACGAGAGGTTGGTAACGAAGGTAGTGGTTAATTAGGGAAATACGGCAAGGGTGTCCCTGCGACTTGACAGAGGTATAATTTTATTTTACACCTGAACAGTGTTCATTCGACTGAATTCTGCGAAGCCCCGTCTCTGGAATGAATACACTTTACTTGTGACATTTGTTCTAATGCCTTCTCTAACGGCGAGACGGCTCTTTGATATCTGTTGACGCCTTTAATTAGTCCATTGTGTACTCTGGTCCCGGCCAGATGCTCCTGGAAATTCGAATAGCTCCCTTTGTTGGCGCGTGTCTCAAGTACGGGTTCTCGATTGCAACAAAGCTGGTATTTGGATTCCGCTTGCTCAATGGCGATTGACAATCGCAACCGCATCTCTAAGAGCCGCCGACATACCCGATCCAGCCTGCTAGAGCACCGACTACCGCTACAATATGAATTCATTTAAAAAGAATGAAATCGGAAATGCACATTTTTTTATTAAGACTCGACCAACATGTGCGCGCTTATCAGAACGACTCAGATGCGGCAAGAACATGCAACACTTATATTATTAATAATACTTAGACTTTACGTGTCCCCTTGGCAATATTCAATAGGTAAGCATCGATAGATTCAATGCTGGCGATACATTGAAGGAACTTGGTGGACCTCGCAGGATTACCGAGAAGCCGAATAATCAAAGGAAATAAGGCTAGCTAAATACAGGATCACGCTGCCGCCTTCTAATTCCGTTCGAAACTATCGTTTACCGATGGAACTACAATTGGTTAACTCCCTTGGGTACAGTTGTACAATATCGAGACAGAATTTCGAAGTTAGATGAAATAAATATTTCAACATGATTTTTGGTGGTAAAGCATACAGTGTATATGGTTTACCCGAGCATCAACTATCATTCGATCAGGGCTTACTCCTTTAGTAGCCGTTGCTTCCGATTGAACAGAAATCGGTGGGAAACAGAAGCATTTACGCGTAGATAAGCCAACATAAAAGCGGCGTATCGCGGTCAATCATCGACGGATTACCGTTTAATTAATCCGTCGAATTCGTTTTTGCGGGATCATCGTCGGGACAATGGTGACCCGCTGCACCGTTTATCCGCAGGGAATAAGCCGATACGAAATGAAACCGCGCGTTCGCTTGTAATTGTGTACCACACCGTTCTATTGAACTGCACGGTTTTATGAGTCGTTACAGTTGTAAGTGATTCATTTTCTACTATTATTCGTGGGGAAACTGCTTTACCGTAACTGGCAAACAACAATTCTTTGTATTTACAATAAAACTGGAGAAATAATTCTCTTTCACTATACATAGAAGTAATATTTCTAAAGTTCTGTCTTTGCGTTCACGAAAACGTAATAAATGCTGGACAAATTGTTATTCCGATTTTTCAAACGCGAGAAAGAAGCGCCCACGTCTGGGATTAAATGAACGAACTGAAACAGAATTCATCGCCTTACGTCGCGAAAAAGGCACGGACGTCGTCGTCTTTGCCTCGTTTTCGTTTGCGTAATCCTGTGAAGATATTCTCTTCGACGTACGAATAGAAAATTCTCTGCGCAAAAATTAACATTTTTCACATTTCATTCGGTGTCGAAATTATTTTTCTCGACGCCTTCAATTTTTTCCTTGGTCGTATTCTCGCAATTAAAACTCTATCAAGATTTTCTGTTTCTTTGTTTTTTTTTTGAAAAAAATGTAGTTCCCTTCGATCGCGAAAAAAAAGTCCAGGCACACAATTCCTATTAATACCCAGGGGGCTTGTATCGCTAGGGACCAGTCGTATCATGTGTACAGGGGAAAAGTTCGCGCGAGGGGTAATTCGCGACGTCGTACCCGATAAAGTCAGCTGGTCGCAGTGCTTGGCTGGAGCTTAAAACAGCTTTTAAAATCCCGAAAGCCGTAGCGATATCGGCAAACGTAAATACGCCACCGTGGCCTAGGACTGTCGGTGGATACGAGGAGGAATGGTGAACGAGAAGGGGTGGCTCCGATCCACTCACCCTCAGCATTCGAGACTTTATTTGTTCGAGCCGTGTATCCACGCTCGCAAGTGGGATAGCCGGCCGCTGGAACGCGAAACAAAAGAGAATGAACCGGAGAATATCCGAAAACAATACATTGCGCCCACGATCGATTGACTGGCTACCCCCTGCAACCCGCGCAGAATACGCTACATAAATATCTCGGCTGCTGGGGCTATTCGGAATGATGCAGTGCGAGAGAATAACCGTGGCAAGAATGTCGACTGCTCCTTGCCAAATATCGAGCTCCGCTGCTCATCTCCTTTTAAAAATAGACTTGTGCGGGATTTTGGGGAATGACAATCTAGACTATTTGAACGGGAAAATAGTCGGATAGCGGGCTGATTCCTTTTCGAGTAACGAACCAGCCCGGTAATGAGATACAGACAGTTTTTCACCAATCTTTCATTTCCTTGCCTGAAGTAGCGATCCTCGGGATTTTTGCACCCATGGGGGCTACAGATACCTCGCAATTCGAAGGAGAACCTGGATGGTGTAAACGACAGTCGCACCACTTTCCATCTACTTACCTCCTCTTAAGCTAGCTGGCTGCGCCCGTGGTGCACGATCAGTGGAAGCTTAAAATCTCTTAAGCGAAGCTGGTTAAGTGGTCAAGTGGGGTCAATCCTGCACGCGGGATTTAGACCTCATCGAATGAAGGGTGTTGTTGAAAAATTCCCTATCGGCCGTTCTTAGTCCATTTAAATTATCCTTTGAAATCTCATAGAGATGCTGCTTTCCTTTTGTATGAAATTCAGTCATAGTAGCTCGATTTATTTGGTTTAAATGCTTGGTGGTTTGACACGTTTGCATTGGCCTTTTGCAGCCAGCTAGGTCATTGTGCTTCTCGGTGTACCCCGAATTAGGCGAACTTAATCCCCCCCCCCCCCCCCACCGTAACGATGTGGAAGTTTTCGTTTGCTGATACACCGCGAGGCTAGGGTTCATGTTTTCCTAGCAAACGGCCCTTTGTTATGTCCCAAGTGAGGGAATATTAGTATTCTGTCGGAGTTGGTGGTCTTAACTCGCTCCGTTTGCACTGCTATTACGGCGCACAGGAAAAGGTGAAGAACCCTGTGTACCTTTCATCCATAATTAGAGAAACCAATGCGTGTGAAAATTTCAAGAAACAAAATAAATCTTTGTTGCAATTCGTCGCATTAACATAATTAGAACTCTGGTATGCGGAATATACCTGAAAAGGGAGGGAGCATAGGTGAAGCAACAGAGAAACAGTGGCGCGGATATGGAACAGAAAAAAAGGGAGAACCCTTCTTTACATGCGACAAACAGTGAAACTGCACAGAAATGCTTGAGCTTGCACTCTGTGAATAATACATGAAAGAAAGTCAACAACGAGACGGTTGGCAAAGTTAAACAACTGCAGCTGGCGCTAATATACGCCGCAACGCGTGTAAAAGTCGCAAAATAAATATATGCAAACGAAGGAAAATTCGATTGGACGTCGGTGAATTTTGCTGGTCCGTTGTTCGCTTGATATAAACAGCCGTATGAAACAATTCTCTGCGAAAAATTTGCGGAACAAGAGCAGCTAACGCGTACCCTAAGTTAATTAAATTACCTTGCACTCGTGGAGAATAAGCGCGCCGTTGAATCTTTCTCATCTTATGGACGGACTTTATATATACAATACTACATCTTAAACAGTACTTATTCGCATAAGCTTTTTCCAATAAGAGGATCCAACGAGGCAGGTAGAGTTTTCAGACACAATCGAAGATGAATATTACGCGCATAACTCGTCCTACGTGTCCTCAACCCGGCGCGAATATGGAGGCAGACTCGGATAATAGATCCTGAATTGTTAATTGAAGGCCAGTGAGGCAGAAATCGAGACGTTGTATTAGCGAATTACAGAGGGAAGGCATGCACGCGAATTGGAGCATGAAAGGTAGAGCCCGGCTGCCCTCGTATGAGCGCATCGCGTCGTCTGTGCCGAATAAATTAACCGTGTTGTTTCCACCCCGATGTAGTTTGTACAACAAATCGCCGCCACCGTCTCTGCATTTGTGTGTATAGTTCTGCGGTAGAAGTGTACATGTGTCTATGCGAGCAAAGATTTGTGTAATTCATTCGAGTGCTATAAATTTTTTTCTCTGCTTCATTTGCAACACGTGCACTGTATTTTGTTTACTTCTGTCATTGAATTAAATTGAACTCAGAATGCTAAATACAAACAACGCGCAATACATATTTATTACATCGTTTAGAAAATTCATCCACGGAGGGATCATCGCCGTTGTGCGCGCAAACGTACCATGCAAAATTTCGATTTCGACCATTATTACGTGACGGTAGTTACACGGATTCGTCGAAATCGCACCCCCGGCATCGTTGTACCGTTAACATAATTAAAAACGACGCCCATCCAATATTCGTAAGCGGTCGAATTCCTGCAGTAACGAATGAATCGGTTTTCCTTAAAAAACCGCAAATTTATGGACGAGGACCGGACTAGTTCGATTTGGACGATCGCGCAGGGCGCACCTCTGTTAATTCAACACCATGAAGGATCTGTCGTAATCCTGCGAGCGAGCGTTAATGTCACTGGCGGCGCGCTAATTGATGACATCATAATTATTATGCACGATTATGTAGCAGGAGCCGACGGTGCGCGGCAGAGACATCAAGTTGCGGACTTTGGCGATATACTACTCCCGGTGACGCTGGTACACGCGTGGTGGCCCGTTTCGAATTATACCCGACCGAATCAAAATTTAGTGCTGGATAGCCGTGGAGCTTTGCCGATGAATATGCCCACGATTCGGTAAAGATTTGTTACGATGGAGATGGGGGGGATACATACATAGTTCTTATACCGCAAGGCCTTGGTGAATAATTTTTCAAAATATTTCGAGACTCGATCAGAAAGTATACGTTCGAGAGGCTTGACGCTCACTTTGGCCATTAACCAAGCAGCATCGAAATTCACGCACCATTCCTACGCAAGGATCACTCTGCGTGTAGCCGCAAGATGCTACGCATGGAACGTGACTATGACACATTGGTGCAGGTCACGTGCGAGGCGCGTTACGCTGTTCTGTGCGATGTGAAATCGATCGGGTGTGTCCTAGAAGTATCTGACCCACAATCCACAGGAAACCAATGGGAGGTGAAGGGATGAAAATTGCCATTATTACTTATCGCAGCAGCAAATTTTCAAACAAATCAATATTTCTGTACCGCGGGGGAACAAGGACCTGTAATTACAGTTACCTTGGACAAGCGATGGTCGCGTAAAGAACAAACCGCTCCGCGGGTCGTTGCGGGTAACTGAAACTAAATGAATTTTGAAACGTCGTTCAAAGGCAGCCGTGCAAGCGAGCACGCGCGCGCGAATATATGTATAAGCGAGGAGAAGAGAAGAGAGGCAGCAGAAAGTTTACTGACCGTAAGCGGACGTCGTGACTCGACTGGACGACCTAATTCGCGGACGACACGGAAAATAACGAAATGCCGAGAATTCAATTAACGGCGCGCTGTCGTTCCCAGAATTCAGCCGCGAACTTTTCCACCGGCTGTGAATTAAGAATAAGATGGAAATCACACGGTTTCCCACCATCCGTTTTAACCACCACTAACCGCCGCCGTACACCCTTCAGGATTGAGATTATGTTTGACTTTCATTTGTTCGATCGAACTAGGTAACAAACTTCTCTAACTGCGAATTAATTTGTTTCGTTCGTAGCACGGATACCAGAATGACTAAAGTAAAGAGGAAGTGATCAAATGCTACATCCCTGCTCGGGCTCGTTTCATTGAAAGTTACAGCGGGAAATAATACGGCGAGGCGCGGGGAAAAACGAGGGCGGAGCGCACTCGTGTCAATGCTACTTCGTGAGACGTCGAATAAAAGCAAACACGCTATTTACATGCAAATTGCAATCATAAAGTGCGCGACTAGGCGTGGCCTGGAGAGAATAGCGGCAAATTCGAAAGAAATACCGCTGCCGTTCCGTCTCCTCTTAAATTCCCTACATCGGCCCTATTGCACACCGTTCATGGCTACGCGTATCGCTGTTAGAAAATTCCAACAAAGCGCAGACGAGCATCGTTTCGTTTCAACAAAAACCACTCTTTCGATAAAGCACCACCCTCGGCCCTGAATTAAAGACACCCCCTCTGTTTAGTGCCGAACGGTGTAAATTAATACCCCTAGCCGGTTGCGAAACAATATTCAAGGCACGGTGCGGGGTGGCAGGCGGAGCTGTTACGCGTCTCGACACTTTGTCGTCGCCGGAGAAAGCAGGACAGAGGGGTGAAAAGACAAAGAAGAAAAGAGAACGGAGAGCATAAAAGGAAGAAGAGTAGCAAAGGCGGAAAGGGATTAAAAAGGAAGGGGCGAGGGTGCTCCCAGAACGAAGGGGGAGAAACGGGGAGAAAGGGCGAGAACGAGCGTAGAGGTGAGAGTTCTGCCGGCGCGAAATAAAAGCATTGTTCCGAATTATTATCGCGAAACATCGTGAATCCAGCGCACGTGTCTCCAGACGAATGCTCGAAACAGTTGACAGAATATTACCTTCATTATTCACTACCCCCCTTAGTGTTTGCAACATTTTTTTCCTCTGCTATGCGAAACTGCGTTACGCAATGGCTTCAAACATTGAATTACGAGGCTTCCAGTGCCGTGTCGATAGACATTTGGAAACAACGAAAAGCGGTTTTGATACATGACGCATTAGCATCGGTTGCATAACTCGATCGGCAATGCCATTCGCGCCGTGCTCTCGCCCATCTCGTTTCTTTCATCCTCATTCGTCTATCTGTGATAGGGCCGAATTTATGCGCAAGGCCTCCAGATTTATGGCTTACGCTGTCGAGGTTCGATGCTCGGCGAGGAACCGACTTCCATTGTGCACCTTGCCCTGTGCAAGCCACAAGATTCTAAGTGACAATTAAAGGAGTTAGTTTCGTCCCCTGCAAGCGGGAAACTGAGGGTGTCTTATACAGGAGAGACTGCAAAAGGTTATCAGCGTTTCGCCGAAATGAATATTAATCCTAATTAATGAATAGTAAGCAGCCACGATTGTCGACGCTACCTGACACTGTCCTTTATTGCACCGATGCAGCCATTCATTCGCTTGGACAAAGTACTGACGCCGCTCTAAATATACGGTCGCATAGCGTAGTAGTGGCTTCGACATAGCGGCATAGAGGCTTCGACGCGAGTCAGCAATGGACCACACGGACGACGCTGTATGCGGCTACGGCTTCAGTTGCTACAGCCCACGGTGTGTGGGTGGTTGTAACAACGGAGAGCGATAATTTCTTGGAGCTGGCGAAGGACGTAGTAGCACAGGAAGCCTGTTACCGGGGCTGTTGTCAGTGGAAAAGCCAGAGAGGCAAAGCATAAGGAATGCTCTATCCTGTGCCCGCCCATTAATTCTGACCTGACTTTCCGTGGTCCAGAGTTGCCTCCGCATCTTCCCGCTGCCTTTGCGTAATCGTCAAGCTTCAAGGTTCATTAACTGTTGTTTTCAGTTGCCGTTCATTCTGCCTCCGGTTTCAGGGAGAATACTCGCTTCTGCGACACGACCGCGGGCAAACGCTTGCTCCGTATTATTACAGATTTGTAATCTGTAATAATGGACAAACCTCGGACAAGGATTTAAATTAATATTCTCCCTGTAGAAAATTAATGAATCTCGTTTCTCGGTCACAGTTTCTCTGGTTCGTAGAAAACTTGGCCCAGCGAAACAAACCTCCCCTCCATTTTCCGCTGGAGAGAAAAAGATCACGATGAATGGTGTGCGACTCGTATAACCAGGGAAAACCGTATTTCACTCCCCGCCGGAGGACGGAGTGAGCGGCCAAGTTTCTGACGAGGTTAGCCGCGAGGAAATTTTTCGCACGAAAAGGGGGTGCAGAGGAGGGCAACGGGGGCGAGTAACTTTCTCGTGGAGAAAATGAACGATGCAAAAGGGTGACTAGAAGTCGGGGAACAATGAAACCGTCCGGCTGCGACGTCGCTCGACCCGAAATAAAAATTAGACTTCGTCAAACGACTCGACGACGATGGCTGAAGCGCCGGATTAAACATTGTTCCTTTGAGCCTGAATCTCTTCTTTTCTCCGCGAAAGTGGCAGAAACGTATAAAATCTACAGAGACCGCACTATTGTTTTACGGGTCGGTCGTGAAGTTACTCGGCCGTGCGTGAACACAAGGCGAATGAAATTGAAATTTCAAGGACCTCGAGGCTGGGCAAAACTTTGAATTGGATAGAATTTTCAAACGGCGAACTTTGGGATCGAACATGATCACCATTTTTTTTTCCTCCTCCGCTCTCTATCACTCGCATCAAACTGAATTTTAATTTACTAGATGTTTTCGATGCATCTACTGGCTAGTTCTACTTTGCCTTTCGCTAAAACAAATTGGTAATGACATCACGAAGCCTTTTAGCGTTCCTCGTTCTACCGCACTACGAGAAGCAGAAGGCGAGAGGATCGTTGCTTCGATGGGAAGTTTGTGGTTTTTCTCCAAATTTCTCGTGTTAGAAATACACGGCAGCAAACGACTGACAAATCGCCCCGTCTCCCTGTCAGTCTGCCGAAATTGATCGCGGCGAAAGGCGGCTTTCGAATAACTGACGCGTGGAATGTGCTTTAAACGAAGTCATTAATAATTGCCTCCAGAAATACTTATTGTTACACGTTCAGCGCATCGCAAGGAACCTAAAAGCCAGCTGAATTTTAAAACGGTCTCGATCGGCCAAACGAGTTGCAGCTAATCCATTAAGTATTAGCTTTATATGTATACATTAGAAAGTCTATTCGGAGGCTCGAACGAACGTGACTTCCTTTTCCCTGGCCGTTGCTTCGTGGCCGAGGTTCGTACCAATAACGAGACTCCGTCGATATCGATCGAACGTAGAAAAGCGAACGCGACTCCGAGGACTTCCATCCTCTTCGTTTCTGTCTCCTTATGCACGCGACCTTTCCCCATCCGTGCGTTCTCCGCTTTGCCCATATCTTTGTGTATTCCACCTTTTCACCATCGTGTCTTTTCTTATATCATTCTTTTCACGGTATTCCCGTAGCTTTGTGGCTCGGCTTATTCGCTCGGAATTGCGGTTAATTGGCCTGAATTAAAGTTGTTCTTTTTACTCGGCTGGCGAGATGCAATTTTCTTATTCGGTGGGTCGCGTGTGAAATCTAGCGAATTAAAGATTGTTAAAGATTACTAAAGAAAGTTCATTTTCGAAACGTCCCGCACAGTCGATAAAGTGTGGAATATTAAATGACTCCTGTTGGGCGTCAAGCAGGGGGTTGCAGTGCGATATCACGTGATTCGTAGATTTCGCTTCTGCCCGTAAATCCCCTTTCGCCCCTCGGAGAAAATTAGATTGTGACGAAATGCAGTGAGGTGAGGAGAGGAAGCGGTGAATTTTTTCAAGCCGCAAATGACTTCCGTTGCTTGCCCTCGCCGCTTCACATCCACAGGCTGCTTCATGCTCACCCTTATAATGAACCACTTAACGTGGGTTAACTATCTGTGCAACACCAAGTTTCCTCTGCTTTTTCTTTTCCTTTTCAAGATTTTTAAGATGCAATTAA
Organism: Holcopasites calliopsidis; assembly: GCA_023838395.1. Classification (NCBI taxonomy): domain Eukaryota; kingdom Metazoa; phylum Arthropoda; class Insecta; order Hymenoptera; family Apidae; genus Holcopasites; species Holcopasites calliopsidis. Next base: position 364,156 of record JALHAQ010000068.1, read on the forward strand.
TTTCGTGTTCCTACCTTCCTCCTAAGCGTTTTGCAAAGTAGCTTCGTAAACGTCGTTTGTTTCGTTTGTCGGGGGTTGCGGATTAACGAGACAACTCAGCGATCGATATCGATCGATATCAACGTCTGTACGCGGGGGGATGGTGGATGATTTTTCGAAACGGGATTCTTTGGAGGCTTTTCTGTCTTCGGGCGTGTTGGTCGATACTTCCTTCCTCTTGTTCGTAATCCGGCTTTATTTCCAACCTCCTCTTAAACCGACAACGCTACTGGAAAAACCGGGAACTCACGAAGCTCATAGAATCGTTTGGAAAATTAGAAACACGCGAGAGAAGAATCCGGAGCGAAATTCGATCGGGGAGATTGTCAGATCTCGATGACTCTTTCAAAACTGTTTCCTATTGTTCCAGCCGAATTCGAGTTTTCACCAGCTTGCAGTGGTGTTCGATGGAAAAGCATCCCACGAAACCCTCTCAGCCTCGTTAAATCGATCACGGCGCACGCATCGACGCGAATCGAGCTTTTAAAAAATTAAAAGCTTCGGCGATGACGTTATTTGAAAAGTATATGAAAGAATCAAGTATTGTTGTACATTGACAATAGCCGGCAGAGTGAAATGTATTCATTTTGTTCGAGTATTTTTTCCTCATTCGGATGCTTCCTTTTTATGTCATCTGTTGGAGTGGGGTAATTTCGATTTCCAGTGTTCCGCAAAAAGACCAAACTGTCATCCCCACGCATTAAATCAATGTTGAAGGGTCAGAGAACAGAATCACTGGCGTTGATTAAAATTTCGTTCACGTGGTACAAATGTATTTAACAGTCCGCCTACGATATTCCTTTTTTCATGTCTTGAATATGTTCATCGTTCTCTGGGAGAAGTTAGCGAGAGCAGCTCGACCAATTACGTACGCGTCTACTTCTAACAGTTTCGCGACGAGAGCTCGCATTGTTTTTACTTCGAAACAAGAAACTCGTGCTAGAAAGCTTTTTGTCGGCCCTACCACTTCTCGGTCCCGCTGATTGAGAACATCTTTCATTGTAGGTAAGAGAGAGGGACGCTTTGAATATCGAGGCAGTCTTGTTTCTGTTTCCGCCTGGCCAACTTCGCACGAGGACACCATTATAACGTCGTATAGTTTATAAAATTCTAACCTCTAGAATTGTTGCAGCTTCTAAAAAGAGTATTGCGTAGCTCGTAATCACGAAATTCTGAATAAAAGTCTCCTCTACACCGTTCTAAAGCGAGGCATTCACGGTTAGGGAAAATAGAAGGAAAAGGCGACGAGTTCGTGTTCGAGGGTGGAACAGCGACGCGTGTACGTTCGATTGGAATTCAATTTTTAATTCACGCATCGGTAATTCTCCGTGAGGGAGGAAGATCGAAGCTGTTGACGGTGGCCGTGCACAAAACGTAACGAAGGGACAGGTGAGACGGAATCAATAAAGCTTTCTGGTTCAACTGCCGGCAGGCTAGCGCTATTAAAAGATAAACGCCAGAAGTCGTGAGTATGCGCCAGCTTCTCGTGAAAAAGTGAATTTCGTTCGATTCAATATTTTTGCCCTTTTATTATTTTCTCCTACCTCCACTCTTTACTCGTAATTCTGTTCAGATTCCCCACGAGTTTTAGGGAGCATGTAAATAGCCGAGAATAAAGAATTGCGTCATCGGCTTGCTTTTTCTTTCGCTCGACCTTGTCTGGTAACAACCGTAAGTAAATGTGCTAAACGCGTTTCTAACTCGTTGAACACGACCCTCCTCGTCGATTCTCTCTGCTCTCGTAATGAATATTTAAACACAAATTCTAATTGGCCGGAAACAGTAATTGAATCTTTAATACGGAGCGCCGAGCAATTCGGTTTCGCGTGCAAACATTCGGAAACCGCTCCGGAAGTGTGTGTCAGAAAGTTTGAATTTGTTTTCGCGGCTATAAACTCGCGCGAATCCCCTAGTTCTTATTGAATTCGCAAGTCTCTACAGTTTTCACAGATTTCTTATTTTTCGTTTTGTTCAAAATAGAAAAAGAATGACGAACAAGCTTCATCATTGAGTATATGAAAAGCGGGTGAAGCACACCCCGCGTTGGGTCCCTTTATTTTCAACGGGATTTCGTTAAATAGACGCTATTTAATTCGAAAAAATGAGGAGAGATGTTTGAAACGCAAAAACGTTTTTCGTGTACTACTGTACGGTGGAATAGTAGAATTTAGTGTAGGCTGGAACGTTTGAATTTAGACAGAGTATTTTATTCACTGAGTTATACACAGAAGAGGCTCGTTTAGTGTTCAAAGAAGTAGTTGCAATAAGATTACTTAAATTATGTTAGCATTTTTCAACTAAGCATTCTCCGAAGAAATATTTGTAAAATCTATTTCCATTTAAATCCTCCACGAAAGAAACTTTCCCCGTTTCATTTTCCACGAGAACTATCTTCTCCCCGAATCGATCGAAGGAGATGGTTTGACTTCCAAAGCTTTTTCCTCCGCCCTCGGTCTGCGAAAAAAAAAAAAAATGGATGAATTACACGAATCACCCATTCACCCCTTCTATCCGTTCCTCTTCTCTTTCGTACCACCCTCTGCTCATTCCGTGCAGATGTTCGGTCGTCGACCATGCGAGGCCACTCGTTTCGTGGCAATCTTTCGCCGCCCCCCGGCGACTTTCTAACTTTTACAGCCCCGTAAAACGAACCCTCGAGATGCACCGAAAGCTCCTCGAGATGTAAAGAGAGTACAGCGGTGTTCGATGAGACGAAGCTCGTCGCGACGGTTCCTGGATAGCCCAGACGTATCCAGTGACGGGAATCTGTCGTTTCGAGAGAATTCTAACGAACGGGTATGATATAAGAAGCCGGTCTATCGATTTTGCAACCCTCCTCTCCTCTTGTCGCTGCAGACGAGAATAAGGGTGTAGGGCGTGAGACGAGGTCTCTCTGGATATCCCATTACAAATTGACTTCGCACTCCCTTTGAAGATTATTAGGGTCACCTATACATATAAATGAAAATTTGGGAAAATTTAATTTGAAAACTTGAAGGGATTATCAATTATTTGGGTAATCCAGTAAATGAAAACAATGATATCCAATATAGACTGTCGATTCAACATTCATCGTGACCCGTTCCATTGGAAATCTGTGGAAAATTAGTTTCCATTCAAGCAGCGACAGCTCGCCACGCCATTAGCGTTCCTTGACTCGTCTCCGCTCTCAAAGAACCTTCGCGAAGGTATTATCGGTACTCGCGAGCTTCTCCTCGAACCCTCTCACTGTTTCTGCGTTCAGAACTCAGCTTATCGACTATTTCCCGTTCCGGTCACTGCAACACTTTTGTTTCGCCTTCATCTCCGGCTCTCTTTACCACCCTGTGATATATTCCAGGGAGCCTGACCGCTGTCCAGCTTTAATAGGCGAACGCAACGGATCGCAACGGATCGTAGAATGAAGGCTCGGACTGTGAAATTCGTGAACTCGTTTTGTACGCGACAGTGTGTACAAGATTAACTTGCGACATTCTATTTTTATCGCGGAGCTTCTGGTTATATACTTGGTGAATTATGAGCTGGAAAGATTTATTATGGTTTCTAAACAAATAATTTTCATAAAATCTGGTACTATATGTAAATTGAAATTCATTCGCGTCAAGATCAAACGATTGGATCACGTGTCCGATATCCCGTGCCATTATGCAGCATTCATCGTTTTACAATAGCCGAGGCTTCGAAAATCCTAGAAATATAATCCTACAATCGAATGAATAGTTGCGAAGTCGGTCCAAAGCCGCGACTACGAAACAATTCCACTTTCAGCAAGTCTTTAAAACGTATTCTGGGTGTAGGCAGTTCGTTCTTTATCGAGTAATAAAACTTAATAGCCACAGGATAAATGCTCGTAAAATTCTTGGACGTTAATACTGGCAACCCCCTATTAAATAGAAAGCAGTAATTTATTTCCTTCCCAGAAGCAATCCCTCGATCGTTTTGTCGGTCCACTGTAGGTGTAAAGTATTGCTTATGGCAATGGTTTTAAAGCTCTAACGAAGCGCCACAATATTCATTCGTCTAAAATAAAAGGAAAAAAGTGACGGTAACTGGACGCGATCCATGTCGCCTCTGATTGTTTTCCGACTGATGGATGACTTCCGGTATAAAACGTTGATCGGGCGCTATCAAGACGTTACGAGCTGTGCTTCCGGTAAACGAATCGACAAAAAACTCGCGCCACAGTACAAGGAGGATTGATTAATTCACATTCCAAGATGAATTTGATTGCATCGATTAATTTCTTCAAGTCTACTAATTACATTTTTCGCGATTGTCGGCTAAGCAGAGGGAGTGTGCATTCCTTATAGAGAGGCGAAGAACGATTAACTTTCTCAACGTGTAAACGAGAGGAACGATTCGAATATACTCGAGTTATAGGTACGTCAAAGAGAAGAGATAATTAAAAAAGCACTGATAAAGTTAATTAGCTGCAGTAAAGCCGTACTTTGCTTCCCTTGATTCCTCGGTAATAGTTCAGTTAATTTTACGTTCGCCGTAATTACTGATAGCATTTTTTCTTCTTTTTTCAATATTAATACATATCTTTGATTCATAATCCCGCTGCACCTCGTGTACACAGATAAAGGAATTCAAACTATTTCAGAAGCAACGGGGCCCTGCCATTAGTAGCGAAAAATGTACAATCTCCAACTTTGCCAGAGACAAGAACGATTAGCATGGATTACCATACATATTACATCACACATACATATTTTAACGTTTCTCCCTTTGCCCTCAGATTTTAAATTTTAATTATTCCCGAGTTTCCTTCCGTTTCATTGATCCTTAAAACTTGGAAAGCGGGAACGTGTCATCCTTTTATTGCGAGCATCGTTCGAGAGCAGAACCCAATCGGCGAAAGTGAGGTGAACAAACGACACGCCGAAATAATCGACAGCTTTTCACCAGAAGGGAAAGCTTTTCCTCAATTTATCCCAATTAAAATTAATAAATAAATTCGACCATCGAGTATACTCGCGCCAGCGTTTAATCAATTAGAAGAGGCCGCGATTAAAGCGATTCAAATTCAATACTTTTCACATCGAAATTGAAATTCCTTCGTAAGCAGACCATGTGTTTGCGTTGACGTAAAAGCAAAGCGGTCCACAATGTTTCATACGCGAACACACACAAGGATCACTCGAATTTCATTAAACGCGGAAAATTCATCCATTTAAAACCCACCCTACACCAAATGGGAAGAAAAGATGTAAAAGCTCCTGAAGTAATCTGAATTTAAAAAGATCGCGCGAACAGACAAATAATCATGCATGCACGACGCCTCGGTAATTGGACAAGAATTGTTCGTTCGATGGCGCGGGTGCGGGGAGAAGCCTTCGCTCGCATCGAAAAGGCAAGTTTTTTAGGAGAAACGAGAAAAGCCGGAGACGAGGAAAGGGAAAAACGCGCTTGATGAATAACCATGCGATGACGAACAATCTTTAATCGGGGAGAAGAGGAGTTACCATTTGTGAGAGGATCAAGCTTTTTCCGCACGTCCGACGATTCTCGACGATTAATTCGGCCAGACGACAAGCGCTTGTACTCTGGCTACTTTTTTTTACTTTTCCCTTGTCCAAAAGTCATACTTGCGCAGCGAATCTACGCGCAACTGATTCGCACGATTAATTAATTCTACATGAACAACCGCGTTAATAACGTGCGCGGAGGGTGAATCGAATTTGTTTGGTAATTAATTGACTTTGTTCGATGGACCACCTATCTAAAGAATTAACCTAAGAAAAGAATAAATTAGAGGCGGACAGGTTTTATTGGCCTATATGTATTTCAATTACATGGAGAAGAATAACGTTTGTGTCGATCCTCGTCGAATGATTATTTACTGGAGAGTAATGTCATTTCTGCGACTTCTTGGACTCGTAGTCTGTATTCTGCTGCCAGTTGCAGCAGTCAAAGCTGACAATTACACCTGCACATATGTATGTCTAGACTGTCGTGTGCTGCTGCCCGAGTCTGTGGCTCGCTTAATGCGTCGTTCTTCATCGTCTCCGTCTCCAATGGACTTCCATTTACAACCGTTGGACATTGGAACACATCCAGGGAAAGCATTATCTCCCCTCTTGAGAAAATTTCTTGCACGTTCTTTATCATCATGATATCAAATAATATCATTTACTATTTCTTACCGATTTACTTAGAGGGTTTATTAACCGTGTCAATAGTCGCTGGAAACGTTCAGCTTCAGCGTTGAGTACCAGATCGAATGACAGGGTAAATATAACTTTCCAAAGTCCGATAGTCGATGAAAAATTAATTTCGCATAAATTATCGTAGTATCATTCCGGCGAGACTGAAGAGAATCGTAAAAACATCAAATTTATACGTTGGAGTATAAACTGGAAATAAGGTTGAACGAACAATCATCCGTATTCTCGTGGAGTACTTGAAGATTCCGGCATCTGCCATCTCGACATTTAATAGAGCAGCAAGTTGATTACAAATTGTTAGTGCAGCGATCTTCATTTACTTGATGCATACTGTCATAATTCGCCAGCCTTGATTATAACTTCATTGCAATTTTTACAATTTCAAATACAATTCCTCTTAAAGATTAAAGGCCTCGGTGAAAGGGTAAACAGCGACTGGATCGATGAAGTGACGAGCAAGGGACGATGATCGAAGCGCACGTTTAAATTAATAATTCAAGCGGTCACAGCGTTAATGCACATTTCGGTCGCGTCGCAAACAGTGTCGATGTCACGCGTGTATGTGCACACGGAACAATTTAGTCCAGCGTTGGGAGTAAGGATCATTCACCTGTTAGGGATACTTTATTTGCAATCACAGTACTATGATTATAAAATACAGCGCAACATTTGATTTCATCGAAAAAGGATAATCTGTGTACCCTTAAAATAATGGAACGCCCGTTCGCTAGATTTTAACGACCCAGAATCCTAGACGCGCCCCCATGAAATGGGGGCAGTTACTGGTTCGGTTAATCACGGAAGTAATCCACTCTCCGCTTCCGAAGGAGTTCGTGCTGCATTCTACAGGATGCAAATTCTACAGGCCGACGAAGATTAAGTCTACGTTAACTCGTCCGCAAAAGGAATTAGCGGACTGCTGACGGAGCGTCGATCCGGTGGAAAAGAAAGATCAGTCGGAGAATCGAACTCCAGCAGTCACTCGGAAGTCTGCCTCGACCGCTGGTGAATGCGAGTAATTCGATCGTGGGGAAAGCCACATTAACGAGACGCGCGGACAATCCTGATAGTACAACTTTGCAGACGATCGCAGGGATCTTGCAATTTTCGCACGATTTCCGCTACTAACACTGGGGCTCGCAGCCAAGTTTCCTGCGGCAGCCGGTGTTGCGAACTTTCCACAGGATTTGCATGAGTATCGGCCACGCGGCGGTGGTGCAGTTTCACGCCGACAGACACCAATAGAGGCAATGATAATTTACCACTTGGAGCCTCGAATCGACTCGTGCGACCGCAGTCTGAGAAGTTATCAGAAAACGCGCAGACTATAGTGACCAATTAACTGTTCGTTTTTCCTCGAGTAACTATACCCTGCCGAGTTCGATCTACGGTGGATTCTGATCTACGGTGGAATCGAGTGCTACGGAAAGGAATTACCTACAGCTTTGGGAAGAGAAGAGAAAAGTGTGAAGGTAGAAAGCTTTACAAATGAGAGTTGTTACACGTTTCCTGCACACATAGTCGAACAGCAGGTACGCCGTACAGTATCCGCAAAATATCGATTGACCACCAACGTTAACGAGCGAATATTAATATGTTTTGTTACAACACAGGGCGTAGTTACCCCGTGGCTTTCGGGCTCGGGCTATAATTGACGTTTGTTCGCACTATTTTCGAATAATCAGCGAGACGATTTAATTTCATCGCGTTAACACGACAGCAAATTATTCCCTCCGCATCCGGAGCAGGAGACATAAATAATCACATGGTGCTTTGTGTGGGCTGACAATTTTCGGATCTCTCTCTTCTTCTCTTTTTCTCCCCGCTAGAGGAAGAGAAATGGAACGACAGATAGCCAGGGCATAGAGAAGACAGAGTTAGATTAAACGACAAGCCCAGAGAAAGTCGGACGAGAGTTCAACGGTCTATTGCAAGGGGAGCGAAAAGAAAAGAGGCTCCCGTCCAAAGTCCAAAGATATATCGCAAGGGAAAAACTTTTGGAAGGAACGACAAAGAAACTTGCTTCTACTGAAATAAGAATAATCAGGGTTCGAATTTGATCCAACGAACGCATAATTAAACAGCAAATTGCATTGCAAAGTGTCTCGAGACACGAAAAGAGGAACCGAGAGGGGAAACATCGTGGGAACAACACGAGCGCGTTTCTACAGAATTTGTCTACCTACGCCTGTACGGTCTGGTGGTCAGCAGGATTGGCCTTGCTGTAATTCGGTAACAGCTTGTAGTGGTTCCGACTCCTATTGCTCGGTGGTGTACTACCGCATACTCCCCGTTTCACCCTCGCCGATGTCTGCTCGTATTACATTGCCGTATAGCTGATAATCGTTAGCGACAGAGGCATCCTGAGTCTCAGAGAATGCCTAATTGATGTCTTCGGTGGACAGTGCCTTGAGTTTCGAAAAGATTGAGGAAACACGCGTAAAACTCTTGCCTCGTGGAGCACGTTCTCGCAACATTACCGCGATCGTGATTACAGGGTCCCACCACGCACAGGGACTCATGTGGGTGTCTAAATCTCCGGCAAATTAAATCTCTCGTCTAGGAACTACAATCAGCTGTGACCTCACGGACGGTTCGCTTCGGCTGACGTTTAATGAGGAAGCTTGAAATCGGATGCTCGTGTGGCGAGCTTCGTGGTTCGTTTGTCGTTGCAGACTGGACGACGAGCAATGCAAACTGGAATACGCGATGCTACCCTCTGGAAAAATGTTTCGTGTCAATAACGAGCTGGACATCACTGTTTGTTAGCTAAACAAATGTCCAATGCATCATCGATGGAATTAAAAAAAAAAAACTCGCGGCTTTTGGGTAATGGAAAAACTGCTGGAGCATTGAAACGTGGCTGGTTCTCGGCGCAGGAAACAAGTATATCTCTTCCGTGACGACATGCAATGTGCCGTGAAACGACTCGGTTTCGCCGATACTGCGAAACTAGCGATACAACGGTGGCCCATTGTCATGTAGGATGTCACATTGAAAAATGAGGCTCCCATCGGACTGGACCGTTACGAGCTGGTGGAAAAACCGGAACCGCCGTTCCACCCGTCCTTTCTTCTTGGCCACCTCGAACGTCTCCATCGCGGCGGTGACCATGTATCGGCGAGGAAATTCCTTCGAAAAGGATCGAAGCGTTTGGATGTCGTTGCATCAAGTAAACTGCAAGATTCGCTCGTCAGATTCGATATGCTTATCGAAGATAGTTCTTCGGGGCGACAGACTTTTGGGAATCATTTTTTTATGGGGTTTGCTTTAAAGATGAGGCGGTGGTAAAGTTAAGACGCTATGCAATAAATTGGAGAAGAAATTTGTCTCGGATAATTCGGTTTAGCGAGCAATTTATACGCTTCAAAAATGTTCTGGTACTTGATTCTCGCGTAGGAATATTCAAGCGAAATTCAGCATAAAAAAGAACAAGTGACAAGACTGAAATGGGAAGGAGCAGCAAGTATGGACACGTTCCAACTTCCTCGCAAATAAACGTTACTTAGCAGCGCTCGGGAAAGGGGAAATTCGCCCCGTGGGAGTTTCATCCGAGGAATGAGAGTGCTTTTATTCTCGGAACGTAAAAAGCCGAGGTTGTATTCGTGGGATTTTTAGGCCGCAGGATAATGAATGTATATGAAGGAAAGCTGCTGTCTCTTCTTCTGTGCTTAAAGCAGAACAGAATTTTCCCCGCAAGCAGTAGAATTTTAGAGAGCCCTCAGCTCGACGCGTGACAGCTTATGTTGCCCCATTCTATTTTCCAAAACGATACACATATAGGAGCTGCTCCTACAGCATTTCGAATGGACAGACGAAAGTGGCTGCGTTTCCATGATCACGAGCTAGTCGAATGAAAGCGCGAAGGTTGGCCGAAATAATATTTACGGATCCTGCATCATCGGTTTTCCAGCGCCTCGCGCCGGAACAATTTCGCCGAACGGGACACGTTCAAACATAATACGCCCCGCGAACGGTTAATTTCGGCAGAGCAAATATTAACAAATGTCTGCCGCCTTATTCAACCATCGATCACTATCGCGCTGTCCATCGAAGCACGAACAAAGTGGAAGCACTAACTGTTTCTGCACTTGCCAGTATTTTTCGAAGCTAACTCTATTCCCTTGACTCTTGTCCAGTCTCGTTGTTAGAGAAAATTTCTGCAGTTTTTTTCGTCAACAGCGGTTACGTGATATTGAAGATAATTTAATACAGCAGTCTTGCAAATAATTACAAGTGCGCGGTTGGTTTTGCCAGCGTCGCAACCCCGCAGTGCGGAATTCCAGGGGTGGTTTCCACTCCCGGCCGAGCCACGACCACTGGCCAAGATAAACAAGATAATTAAAAGATAATTAACGGAGAGCAGCGGCGTACGCGACTTTCAGAGGGGCTCGATTGAAGTCTGCTGAACAAGGCAGGAAGATAGAGATTGCGGGGTGGACACGTGGAAAGAGGTACCCATCGTGAGAGACAGATGAAGATTAAAGAAGGGAGGGAAAGAGCAGTGCATGCGATCGTATTAGGTGTAGAAGAAAGGAGGGTTGAAAGTTAGCATTCTCAAAATACTTTATTTCGCTACAAGACGAGACTGTAAAACGCCAGCCCTATCTTTAAATTTTCTCCGCCGGAACTACAGCCCTCTATTTAGATTTAAACACAGTTTATTAACCTGTTTCACGGTTGCAGTAGCTGACAATGGAAATACCGTCACTTGCGCAACAGTCTACCACCGAATCGATTGCACGTTGATCGTTGACAATCAGCAACCCCTGTAGTTTCCAGCTGCCACCGTGCATAGATTCAGTCGCTCTAGAGACACACGACGTAGCTAGAAACAAGTTACAATGCCCCATCCCTATCGTGAGTCACAGATATTTGCACTTGCTTTGGGACTGAAGCTAAAATTTAGCTATTAAAAATTAATATCTCCATGAAAACAAAAATTTGTTCCGGACGAAAATAGTAACATTGTGTACTGCACTGCTTCGAGCAGCTTTGTTTAAACGAATGGAAAAGGTCGAACCCCGAGAATGTGACCAAGCGCCTCGCCTGTAGAACAAGTTCATTTTTCCTGCGCACTCCTTCCGATTTCCCGATGAAACAGTTCCACCGGCAAATACACGTCGCCGTCGTTCCTTGGAATGGGCGAGGGGTGATCAGGTGATCAGGAGATACGTGGAGAACGGATCCCATGGTTCGATCGCTTTTTGCGGACGTCGCTTGAGATTGGACCGGCCAGCTTGTCATACGTGAAACGAAGGCAAATGGCGACTTGGCCGGTTGACTTCGTGTGCCGTTAGTAAGTTATGAGCTCAATCGCGTTCCCCTTCGAACCTGCCGGAACACCGGAACACGCGGACCTGGTTGAAGGTGCACAGTTAAGGGTAGTTTGTCAGAGGAATAATCGCCGTGGGACGTCTTGGAAGATAACGTTGTAGCATTCTGCCGTTGCATTCCAATCGCGAGTCGCAAATTCTAATCAGTTTGTAATTTATTGCAACAAAGAGCAAAATTATAATTATGATTAAAATTTAGTGTAACATAATTATGATTAGAGTGAACACTGTCGCGTGTTGATGGTTGTCTCAATGTCCAGTGCAGGGTGGCTGGCATATATTTCACTTACACGACTCGAGTCTCCAGGCTGTAGGTACCTCGCGTAAATTCCACGTAACTGTCCGACGCAGCGATAACATTGTTATATGCCGTCAATTCGAATCACCGTCCAGCTACATCACCTTCTGTTCACCCTTCCTCCTAGCATCATTATCGCGACTTAGCTTGTGAACGTGGAGAGTAGACAAACTAGATGTGAAGATGTTTAGCAGCAGGGCCCCGCAATCTGATTCAGGGTATCATTGAAGAAGAGTATGCGCCGGAGGTGTGTAGCGCCAAGAGATTCAAAAAGCCCACTGTTTTTTAATGAATGAAACTCAACTGCCAAATTTTGCTAACTTATACCAAGAAAATAGTCTCGAGGAAGATTGATGCTTCCTGTATAAGGGGGTGGTTTAATCTCACCCCTCAAGTTATTCCGAACTCGAGACGCACGTGTACACCCCGGCATCGATTAAGATCAGCAGCCAAGTAAACAACGATTCCCGGCCGTATCCAACAAGCCAAACTTTTCTTCAAGAGCTTCCAAAGTTCATCCCTCTAGTTCCACCCCCAGGGCCCTTTATCTCGTAATTTCAGCAATCGACCACTGTCTCTTTCCACCTGGTGTTTGATTATTCGCAAAGATTTCAGCCGATTGCGCGACGACGGCTAATGAACGATTCTTCGGCAAGCCAGCTTCGAAGGAGGAAGCTCGGGTAGGCAGACTAAGGGACGGGGCTAATTCAGCAAGGAAAGTACTGCGCAGAGGTCGACTAGCTTCTCTAGGAGATAAAGGTTATACGGTCCAATTTCACCGTGGTTGCTCTTTTTTGCTTGCTCCTGCAGAAGGAGGAGATAGGGCGAAGAAGCACGGAGGGGAGCAGCGGAACTCTGTCTCACGCCCTGCAGTAACCACTTGGCTGCAGAACTTCAATATTATTCAATCGAATAATCCCTGCTGCTCACCGGATCGACCCGTATTCATGTCCACCCCTCGGGAAAAGAAGGAAATTGAGGGCGATTTTACTATCGACGCGTAACAAGCCGTGGATATTGCCTTATAGAGCCCGGGCTCCGATACTTCGTAGCCCATTTTCAAGCACCTCTCGTTCTCGTTCAGAGTAATTAACGAAGCAACCTCGTTGGAACCGTGTCACCAAGCACCCCGACCGCGGAGCAAGAAATTACGTTCGCCTAGTTAAATATTAACGACAGGGCTGGCTTTAAATTGATGACGCGTGAAAGTGACGTTCCTACACGATGAAATCAATACCACCGTAGCTTATCTTGGATACAACAGCCGTCTAATGCTAATTGATTTTCTTTAGTCCAATGCTTAATACTTTCGGGTAATGAAAATCGACAACACCAACAACTGCAGATTGAAACAGTTGGAAAATTAGTATACGTGGAACATGTACTTCTATTTTTCAAATATTTATTATTAATAGAAACCATTGAGACAAATTAATTGATACACGTGCGAACCTTTATGTTTCATTGATTCTTCTGGATAGAGTTTATACAGGCAGAAACATTTCCGATACAAGCCCTACTATCCCGCGAGCACGTACGCTCTCTCATTTCTCAAGTTCGAAAGCCTAAGTCGATCACCTACAAACCACTGGAGATCGTTCCGAAGAGGCGATAAACAGGCCGTCGTTCTCATACGCTGCGTCATTTAAAGATCTCGTCGTTCGAAAGGAACGATCGTTTGAAATGCAAACGACCGACTTCCTTCGGGCCGATTGTAAATCCTTCAGATCTAAGCAGCGCAGCAGGGCCTTCGCCGCTTCGCGTCGTTTGCACGCGGACTCTAAATTGCACGATTCCGCCGCCGCGGTGGAGAATTTTCCGCTGGATTTATCAGTGCATTATGTTAAAGCGGCCACCGCGGCGGAAGTTTCGTGAAACTAACGAGTGCCCATTCTTCGGCGGGGGCCTGCCGATTATGTCGCTGTCTCGCGATCGTCCGCCCGATAGAAAGGCCGCGTTCTCCTCGGGCATTATTCACAGTTGATTTGCTCGACGCTCGAATTCTCGGCCAATTGCAGGGAGGAAGCGATTTGCAAGTAAAACCGAATGATTTATCGCCCCTGATCGTTACGGTTATTATCTTGAGCCCTCGCGTGAAGCTATTCTTCTATTGTGCCAAGGAGAAGATTGTAGAAAACGTAGCCTTAGTAATTAAGCGAGGAAATTTGATCAAAGGGAGTATTGGAAGTCCAAAATACAGGAATCTCCAGATATTACTTTATATTCGTGTCCGTCACATGTTTGTAATAATAATAACATCTAATTTGCGAGTGTTAAAAGTCGGTGAACACGTAGATTATGAAGAGACAAGGGAACACAGGAAACGAAAATATACAGAAGATAATGATGAGAGGCACTTTAAAAAGGAATAGAAAAAGGTGGGCGCAGTCCAGAGCAGGTGAGAGTCAATAGGACAGATCTGAGCATACGTGTTCAGAGTTACAAACGCGCGTAGAGGATAAATGGTTTGACGTATTAGCTAGTAGTTCGAGCGCATGCCTAGTGTTCCAAACGACTCTGACCACCGGCTAACTCCCCGTTAACTTCGTGCCAGCTGTTTTGTCCCTGCTCGCTACTTTCAGGGTGGCCTGAGCAACGAGAGGAAACAGGACACTGATTATTGCTATCGAGGATCGATAAGCTGAAACTTAGGAGAGAAGTCCAACGATACGAGTTCAAGCTCGTAATTATAGCTAACAGACTAAGCTCAACGATTACGATATTAATTCTTGATATTGATATCCTTCTATGACCGGGTAGCAGCAGCCAATGAAATAGTACTCGCGATACAATGCAGGGTAAGAATCATATTTCATCGGGACAACGGTGATATAAAACATTCGTGCAGCTGCACTGCGCCAGTTTACAAGTATCAATTTAACGTAGGTATTGTGCGCACCGGAAGGCAGGCCAAGCAGCGTTTCATTGCAACGTGTGCGATTGAACGATAGACGTTTCTTGAAGGCTCGTTGCTTCGAGCAACATTTGTTGCGCCGATTCGATCGAAATCGCGTGTCGAATTTCTCTTCCTAGTCTATGTTTCGCATCGACACTTCGTAAGAACAAGAGTCACGAAGAAAGGAAAATAATGAAAAGTTTCGTCTAGAAAAAGTTCCATTTCCAGGCTTTCAATATTTTTAAATTGCCGTACAGATGATCAAAGGTTTTGCTGATATCGAACGAGATCGATAAAATGGGGACAGAGAAGCAACACGAGTGGCGTAATTAAAAAATTGGAATTTAAAGAATCCGTAACACGCGAACTAACGAGCTAAGCTCATTATCTCCGTTTTTAATTAAGTCTCCGCGTTTCATCGACGAGCCTCGTAACAGCGTCGTGAAACTTTAAGCACCTGCGTTGGCCCATATGAATGAAGTAACGCTCGAGTCAGGTGACTTAGGAGAGAGGGTGGGATCGCAAGCTTCCTTCGGAGACCGAGTAGAGAGGCTCCAAGCTTGTTGCAACTTTGTCAATGGTGCGCCGTCTTAAACGGAAGCTAAATAAAGAGAAAAAAATTCCTTTACTAGCTGAGCCCGCTTCTGCCCTTTACAATCAAGGGAGCTTATCAACAAAAAACAAAGAACCTATTGTAATTTTCTGCGTGAAATGCGCGGCCACGTTCCATTCCACTTTACCTGCGTCTGAATATTCTAAAACATTACAACGGCGACGCTCCTGTGTCTCTATCTAGCATGAAAATTTAAAAGTGCCCACGGTGAATGCATGATCAATTTTAACGTAGTTGGCTAGAAGAAACCTGCTGATCCTACGACATCCTTCATAATGGTTTTCGGTCTTTAAAATTCAACGCCTGGAAAGACAATTAATTTATAAAGTAGTGTTACCATGCTCCACTGGAAAATTCTCTGCAACCCGTAAGGGTTACTACCGCTCTTGATCCTCCTGTGCTATCCTTTTCATTATAGCTGCAACCTCGGAATAAACTTCTGTTGAACTTCCCACCATTTGAAAACCACCCTATCCTCTCGAACAGCGATTAAAATCGATTTCCCAAGTCAGAAGACTCCTCAGCGTCTTTCCGGACGATTATCGTCCAGTTTACGGCTACGTTTAACCCCTATTCTGTTTAACAGATTACCCTCGAAAGTAATGGGGGTGGCTTACAAAACTGTATCCCGTAAAAAGTTAACAGAGGTTCTGACCGAATACCTTGCAGATGTTTGCGGTTGAGACTATTTACTAGCGGTATCGTGTTATTTTCGTGAAACTGTAAAAGGAACGGAAGCCTCGCGTGCATAAGGGAATGCATGCCTCTGGCCGTGGGTCACTTTAAAAATAGATATACGCGGGTCGGATCATAGACGGAAGTGACATCGCTCGAGAAAAGGGACTGAATTATCAGTGAACTCAGGCAACATTAAGGCCAATGCGATCAGTGTCTTGTTTCCTCGATCCCTTTCATTTTCCAACCCTCTGCTCTTTTATCCGAGGCTTTTTTTTATTCATCTCGACAGTGAATAGCAAATATTCGATTTGAATTGTTCTGTCATCCGTAGAGAGCTTTATTTCGTTGAACTAGTTTTTAATTTCAAATTCCGTGCCCGAATCGAATTCCTCTTTCTTTCCAGTATCATTTATGTATAAACGTCAGAAAAATATCAGATCCTTCGTGGAAGGATCAAAATCCGTTCTCGATACACACAGAAAAAGACGGTCGAGAAAGATCGCATAGCCCGTATCCCATGAAATCGAGATGGTCCGAGAGTGTTTTATAAGGCAGTATGTCTCTGGAGGATGGCCCTGCGGCCAGGTCATTTTAGTGGCGACCGTCTCGACGCTCACCCCCTTCGGAAATGAGATGGTAGGAAGCGTAATCTTCTTAAGAGCGCGTCGATCGACCGGACCGGGTCCACATTTTTCCGGCTGCTTGCTTCCTTGAATTTCCACTTGTCTGCAGCCCTGTCGGCTCACAGTTGTCGCACTTTCTCGTCTTGGCGTTCTCCAAGCTCATCTGTCTTATTCCTCCTTCAACCCCGTTTGCCTCAGAAAACCTTACACTTCGTAGCTTGGTAGTTTTATCGGAATACTTGTTGTAGAATAGGTAAGAAGCATTCTACGAACGCTTCGGAACAAGGGAAACTCATTATGAAAATTGACCAGTTGCTAATTCACGGATTCAACCCCTTCATTCTGTTCTCTCGACCCTCGCGAATTACCGAGATAATTGAACAAGTACACGGGGAAGAAAGGTCGGTCGTGATAACTCGAGGCTGCAAATCTTGACGAAAAAAAATCCATTTTCTGTCCCCGACTGGTGCCCTCTTCTTTTTTTTTTTTTTTTTTTTTAATAAAACTCTATCGATGTTGCAACTCAATTTAAATCCCTACACCCCGTACCACGAGTCGTACTCGATTCGATGGCCGTGGGTGTTCGGATAAACTTCCCACACCGCTATCTCTAACGAACTCGTTATTTTTAACGGCCTGCAACCCTTTTCTACCTCCTTTTTTTTTATTAGATCCCAGTTTGTGCCATCGAGTAACTCCCATTTCTCTCTCGTTATACCAGTCTTGAGCCTCAGTGATTTCTGTGACGCCACGGAAACTGTCACATAATGAAATCCTTTACGATCACTACTCTGGGATTCTATAGAGGACTGTTTGCTTTTCAGAAATCGCAAAATTCCAAGCTGCATCTCGGTTAAAAAATTGTACGTCAAGCTTTTCAGCCTTTGAATCAGGGTAGCGTTAATACAATAAAACATATATACGCAGCAACGACAGCGTCGCAGCGGAAACAGTGCCAGGATAGCGGCAATTACATCGAAATATTATCCGATTACAAATTTCCTCTCTCTCTGTCTGCTGCAGGCGTTGCGGCAATCTCGTGTTAATACGTATGCCAAAAGAGAGACAAGGGGGAGGGGAAAGCTTTGAGCCTCTCCAGAGACGAGGCCCCCGGAATTTAATAGGCTTCACTTTGAAACTACGCCGAAATTGATCTCTCCGCGCGCGTCCCCCGAATTTTCCCTTAGCCAGGAGCTGCGCACTCCACCGAGAGCTAGCCGACTAATTTTGTTTAAAGCTTCTAAGCCGGTAATATCCGACCACCCAGTTCACGCTTTATTGCCTGGCGCCGTTCGATATTTCCCCATTACCACCCACGAAATCGACGAAAACCCAGCCGTTTCGCGACCGTGGGATGATCTTGCCTCGCTCGTCGTTAGGGTTACGGTGATTCAACGGATAGAGTTGGATTTTCTACGATTCGTCAGGCTGAAATCGTGCAACCCTCCCCTCTGTTCGGTTGTGGCTCCTTTAAGTCGTAAGATCGGACTTTGCCATAGTCGAAATGCCCTAATAAATATATTTATATTATTATTATTATTATGATTTCCCGGGAAAAGGAAAGAAATGTATATATTTCAATTTTCGGTCGAGTTTCATACGGACACTATGGTGGGTTATTTAGCGAACAATGTGTCATTCCAGCTTGGAAAAAGGCAGGCTGCTGCAGGGGAAACCACAAACACGATTCCAAAAGCATTTTTGTAGAGTAGACGAGCAGGGACAGCGCGAAGACAGTTAGTCTTGGAAGGCTTTTTCTCAGGGAAAAATCCCATCCACGGCGAGGGCTTAATTCGATTTACAGGGAGACGGCGCCGGCAAAGAAAAAGTGTGATGCACCGTCGAAAAATATAATGGCTGCTGGGGAAACGTTAAACCTCGCAACGGGAGGGAAAAAGGGGTGATCGAAGCGACTGCATCCACCTTGCTGCTTTTCTTGCATCGTGCGACACGTTTGGCAGCGAGGGAAGAAGCGTCATCGAGTCGTCTGATTCGTCTTGACGTTTCTGTCGAGAACAACTCGCAGAAACGGGTTGACGTGAACAGCGAAAGTTTTTCTAGACAGTTGTTTGCAAGGTTTCGTGCACGCCCCGAGATTAAATGTATAACCAACGAATATTTGTCAAGGGAATGCGAATAAAAGTGAAGCACATAGGAGAATTAATCTTTAAAATTACAAAGTAGACTGCTTAAGGATAGCGTGATATAATTTAGAATCTCACGATTCCTGTTTATCGAAACATCGCATAGGTATGCGACTCGACCTAAATTCCTGCGGTTAACCAGTCCAAACGTTTAACCATGAGCTAAATCGACTAAAAAATGATCGATGCTGTCGTGCTAGTATCTTTCACTCCTTAACATCGCGAATAAACGACCATAAATAAACCGCGAATCGATGAAATTTCCCACTTTCTCCGGAGCAGCAGGGAAATTCAATTCGAGAGCAAAACTAGTACGCGTAGATTAAATTTCAATGCACGGCTCCCTGGCCTCTCTGTGTTTCCCTGGGAAGCCCTTTCTTGCCTCCAGGCGTAGAGTATTTCGTCCACGCGGCGCGGCGGCTTAAACTGCAGAAACTGGTAGCTGGCGTTAACGCTAATCCTCGAGATCGAGCGAAAGATTATCGTTGCCTGGAAGACGGCAACGACTCGGAAAATCGTAAGGAATCGTCGCGCCCTTGTTCACCGCCCTCGAATAATCTCCATTTGTCGCTACAGTAGCTCTGCCACTCCCGCGACCAGGCGCCGTTTCCCAAAGGCACACCGAGATGCAAACGGCGTGCCCCGGCAAATGTAAACAATAAAGAGCATCGGCTGCTGCCGGATAAGGGATGATGGAACGCAAAAGTAACGATATAATCGTTGGATAAAAAGATTAAGCAATCGGGAGGAGGGTACATAATGATAATCATTCTGGATGGCAGTGAATGTTTTTCTTTTAATAAAAGATCAGAGGAAAGAAATTTGGAAATATTCGAGCATTTATAAGTGTACAATTTAATTAGCATCAGGGCTACGATTATCCCCGATTGCTATCCACCACTCATTGTATTTCTCGCCTTTCCCCGATCAAACTTGATTACTCAGCGAAATAAAGTCAAGCCACACAGTTCTTTCACCACTACCATTGAACGTAGGTGATTCCAACCGGTAGTTGACCGGGCCCGACCGCATCGGAGGCGCGATAAATTATTTCATTTAACATTACGAATGGATAAGGTACCGGGTACCGAGGCAAAAGGTAAGAGGAGCTCGAGGTTGAAGCATGCACGGCGGGTTCGAGAGAGACAGCCTCTAACAGGGTTGGACGTATGGCACCTCCCTTGGCGTGTACCGTATTAAATTTATGCCACTCGTATAGCTTTGCAGGGTGCATAGGGACGGAGAAAGAGAGGCCAAGAGAGAATGCTCCTGTAAATGAGAGATAGGAATAGAGGGCGGGAGTGGGTACCCTTCAGCCCCTGCTAGAGACGTGTACCTTGATTCGTTCAATTTCGTGGCTCCTGCAAGAGTAATCGTGCCAGATTGGATGGCATTACCGGATCATAAAGCCCTCTAAGGCGGGACAATTATGATAAGAAAGTAGGGCAGCGTTGCTGATGGCGGCGACGCACGAATCGAGGGTCATTCGACCTCCGGCATTCGATTTCGCAGAGGCCAGCTACTGTACCAGATAAATTGCTACCTTACTATGTGACAGCGATTGTTAAAACAAGAGTCTGTCTTTCATAGAGAAGAAAAGTTATTTTATTATTTCTGAAAATAGTTGTACTCCAAAGTCAGAAGAAGCGGCGAAGGTTTCAAGAAGCAAAGTGTCGTCACCGGCGCGTCAGAAACAGCGACAAAGGCCAAAGCTTCGCGTTTCGCGGTGCAATTTCACCCCACGGGCTTCTCAGTTAATTCCACGGCTCCCTTCGCCGCAGCCAAATTAAAATACACGCGGAAACGAGGGCGAGAACGGAAGCGGTGACGCGTGCAATTGTTAGATCGCGTTCGCACGAGCCAGACAATTTCATTTCCTTACCAGCCTCCGTGGGATATTCCCTTTCCCATGGTCTCCGACTTTTTCTATGGTCCCTTATACTTCTCACATACATATAAATTGCACGCAGTGTCCTTTACTTGAAATCGAGAATGCATTTTCGCAAGATTCAGCGTAGATATAGAACAGAACTAGCCATGGTACTTCAGTTTTCTGCATTAGTCCCTTTCAACGTGGTCGCTCGGTTTAATTAGCACGAGTCTGGCCGGCTTTAGGCAGGGCGGCTCTATCCTCGGGGAAATGACCACGATTGCCGTGAAAATGCGCATCTTAGAACTCCTTACTTCTTTCCTCGCCTTCGCTGGTATTTCATTTTTCGAAGCTGCAAGAAAGCATTACATACGACGGCACAGAATCCTTTGAAGCAGTAAAGATAGCGCTTTCACTGAAATATCTGCAAGACATTATCATTATTATTTAGCATTTTCATTCAGCATCACAGTGCAATTGCAAATCTTATCGAAGCGTATGTAAATTGACTTGCATCCAAATTTCAAACTCCATCGATTCCTTTCTTCGCTGACCTTTCGTCGACTTCACCTGATCCCACTGTCACATATGTATAATAAAATGATACGATTTCTAACGCCCACGACGTGACATTTCATAATATTTATTCATTCAGTCATCTCGTCTTTCTTCGACAATCTCATTGCTTCGAATTCGCTAACCGGAAACAAGCTGTCACATTATTTTTACAATTGTAAAGACGTTACAACAGCAGGGATGGTGTTATCTCAGCGAGCACGCTGCTGCGCTTCCATGGTACACACGGCGAGCGTAGCATCGATAAGCGTGCCATCGTCGTCCTTATCTGGCCGCCATAATCCTAGCCGTGTCACCGGCATAGAGTGTTGCATTGCGGTCGCAGTGGGGCTTGTTGCTTTCGCGACTCACTGTCTGATTAAACCTAGCACCTTTAGCAACGCGCCCCTGCTCGAAAGTAAAGAGAATCTCCGCGGAATATGCGACAGTCGGGGCTTTCGATTATCTTTTCAATCAAATTCGCACATAAATACGAAGGAAAGCTTTCGTGACGTGAGAGAGAACGCGAGCAGTCTGTTGAAACGAAGTATCGTTAAACCGAATACCGTGTCTCAACGCCGTCACAGGGCTGGCTGACAAAGGTGAGAAGGTGGAAACGCGAAACTCGATTGGAAAGGGCGAGAAGCAGCGTATCCAATTCGTTTCGCCTCGCGCCAGCTAGTTTCTCTGGCTGACGGCGCGAGAGATATTTAATAAAAAAGTTGACATTTCCTCCGGGGCCCTTTGCTCCTTTTCCGTTCACCCTGTTCCGGCGGAAACGCGAAGAAACGAAGGATTCCGGTCTCCGACGTGTGCGACGTGTCCTCCACAGAAAAGCGCCCTCGTGCATTATATTCTCGTAAACAACATTCCACCCCCATCTTTCTTCCCGATCCATTCTCTTTGTGGCGCGCTCATTTCTGCCGGATGGTCCACCATCTGTTACCCCGTTTCATATTCTCCCTTCGAGGACGGGGAGAATCACGAAAACATGAGTTTTGATCGATCGCGTTTCACGCGCCACGAAGAAAGTTGCTCGGTGCTTATGGGGTTGAATGCTTCCCCTAATTCTCGTCGCCTTCGTGCTTCAGTGAATTGCTCCTTCGTATTCCGTCGACAGATGGATACCACGGTAGGAAATTTGTCCTTCTCTCGTTCGCAATAATTACGTGACCGACGTTCCATAGTAGATCAACGAAATCCCTTCAAGCGGTCCCGAACGAACTCGTTTCGAATCGGTTTTCGCCGCTTTCTGCGCGTTCATCTGCATTTTATATTTCGAAACATTCACTTTCTTCAACGAACGTTCAAAAAATGGGGAACGCGTACATTCTGTAGCCGATGTTTACACGAGGGCAACTGGAAAACGTCCGTATATTTCGACGAATCAGCAAAATGTAGGTCGTTCCGCGGAAACCATCCCCGAGGATACCGGAAAAACAATCGGCCGGATCTTCCCCTGGGCTTGTCGGACCGGTGATTCCATTGGCGCCGCTTCCTAACCACCGATTTTTCCCTTCCGATTGAGAAAATTCAAATGGCTCGTTTTCTGCCGCGGATCGGCCGCCAGTAATTCAAAAACCGAACTATTAACGATAGATGGATAGATAGAATTTGAGACAGGAGATGATGTGGATTGTCGTTTTCCAAACGAAGAGAAAGATACGATATTGCGTTGGACATTATTTATGAATTTTTGTTTCAATTATATTAGTTGCTACCAAGAATCTCTTTCCGCTGAATCGTAGCAAGGTTACGCAGGGCAGGGGGCACAGTGTGGAACATTAGAAGGCAGTTGGGAACGAACGGTGGTGCAGTACGTACAGCAGTTTCAGATTGTTTCTGGGATAAGGGTGGTCACCCTCCGCACGGACTTACAGGCGAACACGCAGTTAGCATGCTAAGCAGAATTACACCGTGTTAGTCCACTTTATATCTCGTAATATTCCCGCGGCTGCATTGTCGACGGCGACCTGTTCAGCAGAAAGGACTCGTCGATGAAAACGTGCCTCGCTAGCTGCATACGAAATCCGATTGTTCCAAGGGCGAAACAAGGAGAACTGTAGCTGAATAGTTTGACGCGGGGGGAGACAGACATACATAGACGTGAGAAATTTAGCGGAACGTCTTCCACGGAGATAAACGAGGCAACTTTTGAAATGCAAGAAGGAACGAGTAATTATTTTTCAAAGAAATTTTAATGATTAAGGTACGAGGCAAACATCGTCTGGTAAATAAAGCAATTGTAGAGTTCCATCGCGATCGGTAGTCAACCTTGCTAAGCATTTCCTGGTGAAATTGCAGAACACCGTGCTGTATGAATATGTAAAGTATGCTGGAGGCGTTACCGGTACACGAAACTGTTTGCACATCGTATCAAATATTGACAGTGCTCCGGCAAATTTATTCACCGGCTAAAATAATGCATCGTGTGCGTCGATAAAATCGAATGCACGACACGCCTTAACATCCGACGCGCAGCGAATCGATCGTCGGTGATCGAGGGAATCATATTTTTTTCGATGACAGTTTAGATTACAAATGTATGTAAGATGAGAGTTGAATAAAATTAAAGCAAAATTCGTGGTCCATTCAGGGAAATGTTTCGAGGCTGCAAGTTGAAGAGAACGTTTCTCGAGTAAAAACCAGCATCTGACAGTTCGAATCCACGGAAAATCGAATCGCCGCGTTTCAACACTATTGCTCGAACAGCGATGCGTGGTAATGCCTGATTTGTTGAATTATGACCATCGCTGCACTGTCCACCGCAGCGATCATGCTCGCGTGTGTTCTGAACCCGTATTAGCATACTAAATCCGATTGACGCACTCGGCCCGTGTTCGTGGACCCTCGTTTTAATTACCTCGAACGCGATACGTCGCGTGTCGCCGGGCAGATAGTATGCTTCTGGGTAGATTGAGCTAATAGCCAAGAACTGTGATCGATTCTGAAGAGCTGAAACGAGTTGACGAGTGTTTTTCGCATTCAATTGTTATGCTGATACAGATAAAGGTACGTAAATCCAGTGACCGCGAAAGATCGTGCCCATTTTAAATGAAGCTGAATCGACACTCTGGTCACTAATGAAACACGCGATTCACCTACTTACGTGCACTTTAACGAGAGTTGGCCAAGTACACGCCGCGCCGGTGGATCTTTAATGTTTTCTTCACACGGGGAACACGGGGCTATTAAATCGAAACGACCGAGCTGAATGCTGTCGTTTTTGCCGCCTACAAAAGACACTCGTAACGAGTCGTTCGGTTTTACCATCGAAACACTTTTATTTACCCCCGTTACTTCTATCCTATCGTTGGTATTTTTCTAATTAACCCGGGGTGCACTTAAGCTTTAAAGGTAACGGGCGATTTGTTAGCCAACTGTTTTGCGGTACCACGTAGCTGTTAGACTTCTTGTAGAAGCACGCCGATAATCCTTTATCGGGCCCGTCAAAAGTTTATAGAGGGACGCCTGTGAAAAATGGCCCTTTAAGGATGCGCGATGTAAACTATCAAGTGTCAGCGGTGGCGATCGATCAGCAGATAATTTTATTGATTACAGCTGGCGCGAGGGGCGGTGCTGGAAGAAGATACCCGGTGATCGTGTTCGTCCATGGAGAGAGCTACGAATGGAGTAGCGGCAATCCCTACGACGGCAGCGTGCTGGCAAGCTACGGAAGTGTCGTCGTCGTTACCATTAATTATAGACTCGGTATTTTAGGTAAGCCCTTTTACTCTTTCAGTATTTAGTGGAAACTTACAAAGCCCCATTATTAGCCATAGTTTGGCAAATTTTACGAGACATCGAACCAAACCAAAAATCAGCCGAGACGTTGAACGAGAGAGGAACCCAAGGGGGAACAAATTCTGATGGACAACGTCTTTTACCGTCTTTTATCCCTTGACAAGCGTCGGCGAGTTAAACTTTGTCACCCAGCTTCTAGAAATTCAACAGCCACAGAAGCGAGCCGATCGTTAGCGCTTCGAGCGCTGCCTTAATTGCGTGCGTGCAGAAATTCACAAGGGTGCGTGGCGCGTACTAGCTTGAACACCCGTAGACCGAGATGGGCGCAGTCATTAGCATGGCGACTATGTATCTCAACGGGGCGGCCAGGTGAAGCTAGACGACAGTAACAAGTTGTACATCTTTTACCGTAATCATAAGCAATTATTCATGCAACGATTCCAACACTCGCCGAATACAAATGACTGTAACGATTTAGCGACTATTTGATTAAACGAACGCATGATTGAGTTGGCGAACTCTTCGGAGGAAGGTTGAAAAAAAAAGCAAAGGGCATTTGCCTGCGTGGCCGGGCAGGAGGGATGGAAAGCCGGTGTGGTTGCCAGGCAACCCTGGCAAGCAAATCTAATAGGAAACTCATTACAGCCAAGTCTTCCGATTCACCAAACTAAATTCTTGACTCTGCCGCCGCTTCCGTGACAGTGGTGGCCGCACTATTCTCGTCCTCGCGCCGCCAATATACGCCTTCCTGCTGCTACGATGTATTCCAGTGACGTCAGCTCGATTCTTCAACGTCTCTGATAGCAGGTGGAAGAGGTCGGTCGTGTCTCCGACACCGGACACGTATTATTGGAAATGAAGCCGCAAGATTCACGGAGATTATAATCGAGATTTCACGCGGAGCCAATTATCGAGGCTTGCTGTAATTGTAATTAGAACTCGCATTCTAACCAAGGAAGTGGAATATGAAGTGGAAGACTATCTACGGGCTTCGTTGTGCCCTTCTAAAGAGTTCTTTATGTTTGGAAGAAATCTTTTCGATAGGTTGTTGGAATGAAATTCTATCATTTGCCGAGGACAGATTCGAAGCAATTAGATATCGGGAGATTTTTATAGGACTCTAAAAAATCCCTGCGATAGTATTTCCTAATATTTTTTTAATCATTTTGGCGTTACGTCTCGCGAAGGAAATTAAAAGATATTTAATCGCTGATGGAAGTAAAAAGATAAAATGGGATCCAGTTGAAACGCTCCGCGAATATGTGTCCACCTTTTTCATCCTTCGTTTTTCCGCTGTCCTTTTGGTCAGCTAAAGTGACGCGACCCGGAATGCGTCCCACGTTACGTGGAGAGTGTAACGAGATTCCTTTTCTTGAATTACATTCTCGCCACTTTGCGGAACATTGGGATTTCATACGTGAAAAGGTCCGCATCACGTAAATAGCTGAAATTTCTCCTTGACCATTTATTTGAAGTAGGCTTTTTTTAAGGAATCCTTAATTTTTAAAGGAAATTTGTCTTCCACACCGACGATCCTCATTGCCAATTATTCTCGATACACTTGCTACCTCGAAAACACCGCTGATCGTATTCGGAAGAAATTCAATTGCATCCCCAATATCTGAAAACGTAGATCATGTGCTTGAACAAGTCGACGTGTTCGCAAGGAAGGAGGAATCCAATATCCTCGCCGATCGAAAAAAAAAAATAATAAAGAAAAGGTGGGCAATTGAGAACCAATCATGGTCCAATTAGGGACTGTAACAGCAACAATTTGCACACAGAGGTAAGGAAAGGGAAGAGTCTCAGGGATATTGGAAAAAAAGTATTGAAAGTTGATTTCATCGTTAGCCCGTCGAAAGGGAAGAGCTCGATTTCAGGAAGTACTTGCTTTCGCAATTTTTTTAACATTCCAACCTCTTTTTTCTTTCGACCGGCAAAAGTGACGCTGAGCATTGTGTCGAACGATGAGCGGCGACCGTTCCGGGGTGTTGGTAGACGGAGGGAGTGGGATCGCGATATCTAGCCGCGGCTATGCACGCCCGTGTACCGGAAAATTTAAATCAACGAGTAACGTTCAGCAGTTCCATTGTAACGCGAAGAATAGGAGACACGGAAGCGTCGCACGACAGATACGCCGGAGGTTGAATATCAAATGGGGTATGACCGCTGCTTTATTTCTGTTCTAGTTTCGCACGTTTTTCACCCTGAACCACCCTGTACCGTTTGGCCTTTAAACTTTGGCCCCCATGCATTCCTCCTTCTTCCTGCCGTACAATCGACCGCTTCTTTTGTTTTCCATTTTTTTTTAACAATCGCGTGACAGAGTCGCGTGCCCCCGATGATCCACTGGACGCGAGAGCAACCGGAAGTTATCCCATCACGATTGTAGCATCAGTGTTTTATGCGCAATAATCTTGTGCCGCAAACGGAATTAAGAGTGCTCGATTAAAAAGGGGGATTCATGAAAACGGTGGTTGGAATAAAGGAGGCTTTCTCTTATTTGCTTCCCCTTTTTCTTTCTTAACAAGATATAATGGCACTGGATTAAATCGGTCGATGCCAAGCTTTAAAACGCAATCGTGCGAATGCGTTCGGTAATACAGCAGAAAACGTCATCAATCAAACAACACGGTCGAGGGGGAGAGGCTAGAAAATTGCTCGGCGATATATTATCCGGGCGCAAAATTGCGAAACGCGCATGCATATTCAACGTGCATTGTTTAGAACCGTAAGCGTTGCTTTAAGTCTCGTTTTCATCGATCACTTCGAGGCGCGTTGAAATTGACTGTTCAACGAATCAGAAATTTATTAGCATCGTTCGATGTTTAAGCATCCTGTTGCTTGTTCTGTGCTGATCTTTAAGAGCATGCAGAACATTTAATCATGGTCACTTACTGTTTGGGTAAATTTTCCGAGAGTCATTCGTTGGAATTTTCGTCGACCGCGGCACAACGATTGTAACTTTATCAAAAAATTCTATAGAGTTAATTACGACTTTGCAGTATCGTATCTGTCTAACGCAAAGCTCAACAAAAGTTCACAAAAGCTCTCGATCGATTCGCAATCCAGTTACAATGCCCAGAGAGGATAAAAATCGTATCGCAACCCTGTCACAGAGCCGAAAAACCCTTTTTCTCAAATTTTTCGCCATAAAGCGGCTCCAGTGTACATTCGCTGGCGCGTTAGCCTCTGTAAGAGAATCCCCGTTCATGCCTCTGCAAATATGGGTGAACGTCATTCTACTGCCTGTTGGCCGGAACCGTTGCCAAACCGATAATTCAGCCAGCTCGTCGCCGCTGGTAGAAAAATATGGTGTCCCTGGAACAACGGGAGCCGGTCGAAAGGAATTTCCGAGCGAGAAGTCGTTCCGCTTATCGTCGCGCAAACGAGCAATTGCCGAAGGCTGAAAACGTTAGAGGCGCGAAGTTCCTATGCATTGCTCGATACTTCTAAAAGGAACCCAGCCCATTCCAAGTATCTCGAACCCTTCTTTCATTTGTTTATTCGTTTACACGATCGAACGAAAACGGAACTACCTCGTTTCACAGCTTCTGCTCGGAGAAGCTGAATCGCGTTCAAAGTTCTTTACAATGTTTCAAAGATTCGTTTGAAACTCATTAAACTGTTGATAAATTCGCCAACAGATGTTTCGAGCTATTATTCGAAGGAGAGTTGACTCACAGTACGCTGTTGAATTTGTACGAACCTTCAAAATATTTTATTTAAATCAGCAAAAAATGTGCGATCAATTTCTATCGAGCTCACGAGAACGCTCTCCGCTCGCGTGATGCATTTTAAGTGGAATACAAAATCTCGCCCATGCGAATACTCGCGTTCGATAATAGTTGCAACGCTATTTCCGGTGCATGGCGGTACGAAAAAATCGGACGAGGAAATTCTGGCAACCATCGGGGTCCAATTAAACGACAATGAATTTGGAACGCCACTGCTCGCCGATCAAATAATCGAACGATTTATTCGTCGCTCGCCCGGCCTGCTCTATTTTGCATATCGTCGTCCTCGTGCGCGACCAAGATATCGCTATCAATCGATCCAGCCCATTGAAATGATATTTATGGCAAACGGAAACACAACGGAGCGGAAAAGCGGCAGTGACTGCTCGGTCAAAAGTGTTTGACGCGCGTGCCAAGTGGCTTCCTTTCCTTTGAGCCGAGAGCCACGCTCGTTTCTTCCGTTTCTTTCTGATGGAACAGACTTCCTATATTCGTTTACACACGCTTATGCGAAAAGACTCGAGATGGTCTGAATTCGAATCGTAGTCTGGGTGAAGAGCAGTCGGAAACTTTGATGGAAGAACGTCTCGATGCTGACGCTTGTGCTTTTCTGCAGAGATAAATGCTAAAAAATGTAAAAATTGCTCGAATCCGATTAGGTTTTCAAGAACGATTGAATACCGTGTTTGATTAAATGAATCGATCGGGATTAATTCGATTAAGATCGGCGGAAGGGGTAATTAAGCCCGCGGTCACACTGGTGTGCGCTACAGTCATAGTAGCGGTAACGAACATAAACAGAGCTGGTTTGATTACAGGCTTTCTAAACGCTAACACGGATTCGCACTTACGCTCGCCGGCGAATTACGGGCTGATGGATCAGATCGCGGCGCTACACTGGGTGCAGGAAAACATCGGATACTTTGGTGGCGATCCCGGAAACGTGACGCTGGTCGGCCACGGAACTGGGGCCGCCTGTGTTAACTTCCTGATGACCAGCCACGCAGTGCCTGACGGTAATTATCCTCCTCCTTTTAAAAACCATTTTTAGTACATGTGAGGTACATATATTTTCCGCGTGGCCTTATATTTTATATCATTTAACATGCTTGTCTCCAGAAAAAGAATCAAGAGCAAGCACAGGTGTTTATTTTTATACTGAAAGCGCGGTAAAGTGGAAGCAAATAGGGGATGAAACATGATTGAGAGAAAGAGGCTTGAAGATCAAAAGAGTTTCTTGAGCCAGCCAAAAGAGTCTCGCGTCTCGTTAATCGATTCACAGGTAATTCACTCCCTTTGGAGCGTGTCAGGGGCAGGGCGGCGTGTACTTTATTTCTAACGTGTAACGGCCCTTGGAATAATTTTAACGCTGGATCACGATAACCCTTTTAACGGCCGCGTCTGGAAATAACTGACGGAATATTTCAGATTAAAGCGTTTCATGTAAACGAGGGGTGAACTGGCCTGGCCGCCTACATAAAAACTTTCTCCAGCACTCTGCCAGACGTTTCGAACTTACCCCTTTTGCCCACAAAGGCTTCCCTTTCGACTACCTGCCACTTTTCATCGATTTACCCTAGAGAATCTGCATGGGCATAAATTTCTTTCAAACTCCACGCGAACTATCGGCTAGGGAAATTAATAAGCAAAGCCTGGTGAAAATCATTTCTCAAGTCTTGCGTGTTCCGTTGAGGGTCGCATGGGCGGATGTTGGTCGGAGATATTTCAACGCGTGGAAGACAGATCGATCCCCAGACGATGAAGAAAAACAACGGAGCAACGTATCCGAAGGGTTTCGGCTCATCGTTAACTCAGCCCAACGATAATTCACTAAAGCTGCAAACTGTCAATGGGGATTAGATCAGTTGATTCCACCCCTAATTTATAGCGCACGGTAAACCACCCTCGACCCGACGGTGACTTCGCGGTATTACGAATGAGATCGGCCTTAATATGCGCATATCGATTTATGCTCGATAATGCCTGTGCATAAAGAATTTCCGCCGGAATTCCAAATTAATCTCTCAGACTTTCAGTCAGAGCTGAACATTTCTTAATGGCATCAATTGCTCGGTTCCTTTGATGAAGCTCGTCGTTTGATTATACTGCTCGAAATAGTTTCATCTCCTTCATTTACCATCAGCCTTCGGCTTCATCGAAGTAATCATTTTGCTACTCTAGTTTTGTCATAGAAATAGATTGAAGGATAACAGCAAGCTTTATCGCACCGCGCCGTGACAAGTCGTAGGGAAAAGTCTCGCATTACGGACGGAAGGCTCGTTTAATAAGCCCGCCGCCAACAAATGCCACGCAACCCTGCCATTTGTGACATAAAATGCTCCGCGCAATTTACGCTGATGGCATCAGCCTCACCGTCCACTGATGAATGACGGCAATTCTGTCCTGGAGGATAGCATTTGCGGAAAAATGCTGAATTCGTCGCGACAAGCTGTAACTGTTCGTACATTTTCTCATACGCAGATTGTCCACGTCCCACTTTGGTCTTGCAAATTGTTGCTTGCATCGGTGCTATCTCCTCTGTCTTTTTATACAGTGTAGACATTTGGGAAATTTTGTCGGTGTTATTCAGTTTATTTTAAAGGGCCAACAAATTTCAGGCACTATTCATGATCATTCAGCAATTAATTTTCACAGAGGTTCAGAATTTATCCGATGCTTTTTGGATAGAGCCAGGGGGAAAGTATGCACGGAACTCCGTCGTAATTACTAAAATGCCGGAGCTGAACGTTAGCGTTAGCCGAAAGATCGATTCGAAATCGAATCGCGAGCTCCTTTAACCGACCGTTCGCTGATGGGACCTAATCCGTCAAGTTTAATCTGCACCGATCGACGACTCTGAATGGATAATGCCCGCGGTTAGAAACTCTCTATCAGGTGGCAGAGCCCAAACGGAATCGCATCGGTTACGACCCGGCAAAGAGGACCCCAGCCCCTCGTACACCCAGGCTCCATATAAATACACATCCCTCTCTGGGAAATTTACTGGTATGCTCGGCCACGAATATCGAGCGCGATGGATTTCTCCATTGGTGGGGGAAATTATTACAGTCTTTGCGCGTCGATTTGAACGCAATCCCTGGCAATGTTACGAATTTTATCGTGGACCCAGGGCCGTTCTTCAAACGGAAACCAATAACCTTCGCGGTTTCCGTGTATGGGATCTATGGTATCAACGAGGTTACACGGACGGCCAATTAATTGTTAGATATTGTGGTTCGGTTCTATGTTGCGTGTCCAGAGCAAACAGGTCGTATACTCTCGGAAGCAGAAATGGTCTCCCAGGAATGTAATTGTTCTGCTCCTGATAAATCTCTCCTTCTCTTTATTTCGTCTTTGATGAAATGAAATCATTTGAATATTTATCACCTTGCATACGTTCGGCGGATGCGTTTACATGCGAGACAAAATTTCATACCACAAATCATGCGTTAGGTCGCGCCTCTGTGATTAATCATTTGGGCTCCATTCGTCTTACTAATAAACTGACGGGGTCCCACTTGCGATCCTCGGATACAAAGCAAACATTTCGTGCAGCTATATGGAATGAAAAAAAATTAAGTGAGCGCAACCAAGTGGGCAAGATGCTTGGACATACACTATGTATCTGCATTCATTCGACCGCAAAGTTGAAACGCCCGGTTTGAGCCTTGCTAACGAAGATTCCCCTTTGAGGTGGCACTCGTCGACGATCATCAGGGCTTGGTGGAAGAACGAGCCTGGATCAAATCGCTCCCCTAACGAGGTCATTTCGCGGTGTTCTCGCTTCTGACCGTGAGAAAGGGTGGAATCCCTCGTGTCGTCGGCGGCGAAACGATTTCTTTCTTGGTCGAGTGCCGACTCGAGAGGAGCGCACACTCTCGCCCTGCCAACGAGCGTATTCAATAAAACATGGGGGCTACGGAATCGATGTTATCGGCCCAGTTCTACTTCCCACGATTAACCCCTTGCCCGGGGAATTCGTTGAGACGTGGCACCCGGCAACTGTGCTCTATTGGCCAGTTAGGATCGA
Organism: Holcopasites calliopsidis; assembly: GCA_023838395.1. Classification (NCBI taxonomy): domain Eukaryota; kingdom Metazoa; phylum Arthropoda; class Insecta; order Hymenoptera; family Apidae; genus Holcopasites; species Holcopasites calliopsidis. The sequence goes on from JALHAQ010000068.1 coordinate 396,889, forward strand.
TGTTTCTTTAATCTGCTATTCCATTTCGAATCGCTCGTGGGCGCCTGATCAATGACTGACCTGTACTACTGAAATCGTTACCTTCAATAGACTGTACAAATTAATATGAATGTAAACCAATGGACTATATTTTCACGTCACTGTTTGCGCGTCGTACATTCCGATGTGCGACGAATAAATCTGCAGTGTCGTTACCAGAAACCTCCGACCAATCGATTAATTCAACATCGCCCCGCCGTTGCTTCGTTCTCGTCCTTCCCAGCTGGTATAAAAATTCCGAATTTGCAAGTCCCCCTCGAATGACCCGCTTACGACATCCTTTAAAATCCTAGAAAATAAAGTAACCATCGATGATGATTCTTGTAAGATCAGCTCGCCCGTAAATCGCCGTTCGATTAACGGGCAAAGTCAGGAAATTCAACGGGAATTAGTACACTTTCTCCCCAAAGACGGAGGAGAGAAAGGAATGGAGGAAAACGAGGAGAGACCGATTCGTTCCCCGTCAACTCGATAGCGAGGAAAACGTCGTCGATGCAAAGCGGGACGAGAAAAACGGAGATAGGTGAAACGCGAGCGGCCTTAATGCGTCGCGGGACCGCGAATATTCACGCTGAAGATTGTATTTATAACCGCGAGGCGAGAGGAAAAAGTTGTTCGAGTGGTTGGTTAATTTAAATATCAGCCACATAAATATTCGTGCCGGAGGAGGGACGGTAAGCCGCTTGCAACTTATGAATATTACCAGCGAACGTAAGCTTCTACTTTCTATCCCTCCGCCACGCCGCGCGCCGCTTCATCCCCTTCTTCTTATTTCCCTCGTAAACTCTACAGCAAAGTCATCGGTCATACACAGCAAACGCTGACAACTGCCAGAGTTAATAAGTTAATAAACTTTGGCGGAAGCAGCGAAAGCAGCTTTAAATAATTTATTAAATATTTGGCTATATATGTTGAGAATGAATCGACACAATTTGGAGAAATTTTCTGCTACTGATGGGGACTGAACAGAGTGTCATATAATAGGTACATTCCTGATTGTGCTCGATGATTTGGATAAGGCTGTGTACAGAAATGTTCTGACTTGGAGAAACCGTCAGTCACTTGCTGTCTTGCCTGAGTGGCAGCAGATTATCTGAAGCGACATACATATAAACCTGAACATTCACGCTATCCACACCCTAACGCGAGCATCTGTGCATGATTTTTGTATAGTATTACTAACGTTAACAAGATCAGACTAGACCGCTTGTTTTCCAGTTTGCTTTAAAATTGAAAAAATATTTTTCCTCGCATTTAGTTTCCAACCTCCTAATGAATCCATGTTACAAGTGAACGCGAAACGAATTCATCGGTGTGGAGGGAATCCTTTGGGCCCTGATATGAAGATTAACGACTCCCAAGTTTCCAATTAAGCGCAGCCAGGTGGCCAAGGGAAAGCTCGCTCCCTCTTTTGTCTGGCGTCGCGGAACAACGCGTTATCTCGATTCCTTAACGAAGCCAACCAAAACCACGATAACCCTTCGCTTGAAAACAAGTATGTGCCTGCCTCTGGAAATCGTACAGCTTCTCTCGGAACACATCGGCAGTGGATAATAATGTATCCTGGTAAGCTGTCGCGATAAGATTACTCGACGAACGATACGAAGATTAACGACGCGACGGCTGAGATTTAAGTAACTTCCCCTAAGAAATCTCCCTTGATGGGTATCAAGCCTTCCTTTTGCGATGCTGGCTTCGCAAAATAGAATACCATACGTCGGTTTACTCGGACAACAGTATTAGGCGAGGTCAAAAGAAATTCGCAAATGTTTCGTGCGCTCTATTTTACTTTGACATCGATTTATGATGCTGCGAAAGTAGAATTGGATACCGGTTGGCAAGCACAGCCGCAAAGGAAAGGGTTTTCGTGTAGCAATTTAAAGTCCTGCTCTTGAAACGCTGCGAATGCTGCTTTCATGCCAAACAGCGAATAAAGAAGCGAAGACGAAGCCCTCGGTTGGCTTTTGCGCCCATGACTTTTCCACGATAATGACATAGAGGAGAAACTAGTATCTCCCTTCGAAATGCACTATTAAAATATTTTCTATTGAAAAGATTAATAGCCGTGGGTTATTGCTTTTTAATCGTTTCAGGTCTGCTATTCCATCGCGGCGTTCTAATGTCTGGCAGCGCGCTATCTCCGTGGGCGCTGGTGAGAGGTGCCGCAAATTACGCTCTGCAAGTTGCCAAACATCTAAATTGCTCAAGGGTGAGTACTGACCAGACTGCATTACGTTAAAGTCTCGAGATTCGACGACATTATTCCTCACGAGAGAAACAATTTCTCTCTCCACCGCAGCGATGCGTTCGCGTTTACCACACAGGTGAAATTACATCGCATAGCAATTCAATCTCGAATAATAAACCATTTCCTCATTGGAAAAAGGAAGCAGAGCAAAGGGGGATGCAGTAGCCCGCGGAAGACAGTTTATCGAAAAACGCTGGACAGAGTGTCGGGAATTATTTCCCGTAGTGTATCGTAACCGGTTTAATTCTATTAGACGGCAGAGGACATTTTCGTACAGCGCATGTTGGCCGCGATAAAACGCGAGACTCCCACCGGGAGCGACATCCGCCGTGCATATTAGCTTAATTGAAACGCATTGTTAATATAATTGCTAGTGCGTAACTAACTGACGTAAAAACAGCCCGGTCCCAACGGTTTCGTTTGATGGCTTAATTTATGTTCGAACCGTTTCCAACGTCGTCCAACCGATTTTCGCGTTACCAAAATTGCTAAAACAAAAGCTACGACGCGTGAAAACTCTATAACAAACTCCGATTGAGTTAGATTAGCGCGTAATGTAAAATAGAAGTAGATTATGTTTCAAGCTTGTTAAGTATGGTATAATGATATTTATTGGCTGTGTCACAGTACAAGGGTTTTGATACAATTTTCGAAGGGATAATTTCAGGCACAGATGAAAAACATTTGATGTACGAAAATGTGTTACTATATTATGACGAGCTCTAGAGACCACTTCTACCTCTTCTCGTAAAACGTGTTCTACAGTCGCTCGGAGATAACGATTAAACGTGGAATCGGGGTCCGATTGCATCCCTGCTCAGCTCCCCCTCAAAGCCACCGATTCCCGTTGTTTCTGTCGAGTGGAAAAAATAGGCGAGCTCGGTCAAAATGGAATACGATATGGGATTATGTTATGCGAACCGATATCCGCGGTCCGGCCGAAATTGATTGAATTTGTCCTGGGCGAAAAATGACGAAATTAATTTTGTCCGCGGATTTAGCGGCCGCGGCCAGCAACGAGGATTCGAGAGACGGTGAATGGCGATTGATGGTGTCTCGTCGGCCGATCGTTGCTTTCGAACCCGAGTCGTGTATCTCTGGATGAAATTGGACGTTCAAAAAATAAGTGAGAGCTTTTCCCGAGGTTCTTTGTCGATGCTTAAAAATTTATCAAACTTACAAGGTAGAAACATTGATAAAAATGTCACACCGAAGAAGTGTTTCGAGTATGCCGAATCCAAATCTGGAAGAATCTTCCCCGACCTTCCATATCGATCGGCAGGAATCAAGCGAACTCGAAAAAAGAAGAACGGACTATCGGTCTAATTTTACGGTTTAGCTGCGCGAGAATCCGCGCAAGAGCTGCCGGCGGGAAAAAACCAATCACGGAACGCGAAACGAGACCTGCCGCGTGCACTTCAACCCGAAAAAAAATCTCGCGGCGAAATTGTCAAACCTACCTCCTGCCCTTCTATTCGGATCTCTCGAAAATTGGAAACTCCGCCGCGAAATCGGCATTTCCGACCAGCCACTCGAGCATATTAGAGGGCCGACGAAATTCGTTAAACAAACGAATCGATGCTCCGACGCTATCAAGATCGACGATTCAACGGGGGTTGCGATGCGCGCAGCCCTCGAATTTCCTCGACGTAGCAGCTTGGTCAACATTCGATTGCGGCTAGCCTACGTCTGCCTGGAGCGGAATTTCCAAAGGCGATTAGAGGGCCGCTCGCTAAAGCAATTCATTTGCGTGCGGACCAATTAAAGCGAATCGGTGCGTTATCGATGCGTATTCTAATCGCCAGTCCACCCGTTCTCCTGGATTACATCCCTAATGAAATCTCTAGGAAATTGCCAAAAGCTCAGCAATTCTTTACGATATGCAGTGATTAATTTATATAATAAATATAAACTTACCTGAGTCTTGTTCCCAGGCGGCAGGTGATTCTCAAGCGTTGCTCAGATGCCTGAGGGAGGTGCCGCTGAACGCGTTGGTCTCAGTGCCGGTCAAGGGCTTGGAATTCGCGCCAGCATTCGGACCCAGCATAGACGGTGTCGTGATTGATCCGGGCGATCCAGAGGACCAAGACTTCACCCTGCAAGTGGACACGATCAATACCTTGAACAACATCTTAGTACGGAAAGACGTCGTGGCCAAACTCTCGAGGTACTTTCCCCACATTTCCATTCCCCAATCTTTTACTCTAATGCAACACGCATTGTGCATCTTGTCTCGGAGAAAATGTGGAACCTCTCTTTATCTCGTAATCAGCATGTTCCACATAATCGCAGATGCGTTCGGGTTAACGGTATCGCTGAAAGTGCAGGTGAAGCAAAACAGGGATCTCGTTACGTAGCTAAACGGAGCATACAAACTAACCGAGGAAATCTCGTAGGAAAAAGCGGCGACTCTCCCTTATCCGCCACGTGAACTGTGTCCAACAAGTACGGCTCCTCTCTCTAGAGTCACCACCCCACTTCTCTCTCGCTTTTCCTTGCAAACATTTCGCATTTCCTATCTTTCTTTTACCCTGCAGTGCCCAGCTAGCTATCCTAGCCAATTTTTCCTTCCTGTTTCGTTCGTGAAAAGTCTTGCGTGTCTACCCAGAACTCCGTGGAATCGTAAATTCTTCCAGGTCTAATTTCAAGACTTTTACCTCCACTTGTTTCAAATTTAATGCCAACCCCGGTTGAAAGAGAACGTGCAAGGGTAGCTTTCGTTCACACCGTGATAAATAGACCGTCCGTCTCACCTTTCACCCTTTTCCAACAACCCGTCGAAGAAGTACTTCGTTTCCTCTTCCCTTAACTTGCATTCAAATCGAACGTGCACATTTTCTAGCATTTCGTTATCCTTGGTTCCTGCCTATCTTCTTGCATTCCGCACACGCGTATACGGATATGTGGTTACTTTTAATTACACGTCTTTCATGTTAGTCGTTTTCGTTGGGACGCGACGGCCAACAGGCTTCCTCTTTGCCACCGAGGAAAATGACTTTCTGCTTGCCGAAGTAATTTAACAATTGCGCGCCACGTTTTGCGGGCCAACGTGGTGAGCCAGGGGACTCAAGAGTATTTAGAGAGCGGCTAACCACTGCGGAACAATATTTTTGCTCTGGTGAAAGAGAGCGGGCCGGCACAAAGGCTCCTGACGACAAAACGCGGAAAGCGAAACGTCGCGTGGGACTTAATGTTGTGAACATCGACGGTCAGGAAGAAAGAGAACAGTTGTTGATTAGTTTCCGTGGAAGAACCCTTTGTTCCGCAAAATTTAAACGAGCTCGACAGAACAGCTAAATACCGCGACGATCCAACTTTCATACTGTATAGTACATACAGCCTTTATATTTTCTAGCAATAGACAGCAGAAATTCAAATCCTCCTTTGCAGTTCTTTTTTGTGGATATAATGAATCTTTTAATAAGTGATTTTTTTTTTTTACTGTTTTAATGCTGAGGCTGGATCAGGATATTTTCCGCTATTAGTATTCCCACAGGATGGTCAATAATGACTTATTAGCAGAGGCTTATCCAAATCGGAATGGGTATATTAGCATATCCACCACGGGAGTATTTGCTTCATCCCTCATGTTTAGAATGATACGTAAATATGAATGAAGTCAGACAGAGGGAGCACAAAAATGTTCGCCCCATTACGGTCCGTCAATGAGATTCCATTAAGCCCTGTAATTAATGGAAGATCGGATCGATCCTCTTTTGAAAATTGGCTCGGAAACTTTGTCAGCATCTCTCATTCATTTTCCAGGTACGATCTGATGATCGGAGTGGTACGATCGGAAGCCTATTTCGCTTTGACGGCTGACGATACTCAATACGGAATCGAGGCGGACAGAAGGACAAAAATCCTACGGGAATTTGTGCGTAACACGTACACGTACCACCAGGCAGAGATTCTGGCGACGATAATTAATGAATACACAGATTGGGAACGGCCTGTACAACATCCAGTTAATATAAAGTATGTACCTGCTAGGCTTAAACTTCATCGAAGACAAAATTAGCTTGAACGGGAGTAATCTTTTCTTTAAAAAATGCAAGTCGTGTCATTTTCAATTCAAAGAGCTGTAGAACATAAAAGAAACCCATTGTATAATCTTAGCGGATCCGTTCGAATTGTGGACGATCCATTCGTTCCGAGTCTTTTTTAAAGTTTCGCTTTTGTTCCACGACTGAATGGAAGTAATCTCCATTATTTTGTTTCACAGAGACGAGACTCTGGAAGCATTGGGGGATGCAAACACCGTGGCTCCGGCTACGAGAACGGCGGATCTTCACAGTCAGTCCCATCGAAATTCTTACCTGTACGTGTTCGATTACCAGACAAAGTTCGGCGATTATCCTCAGGTACGTGTGAAAAGTCTTCTTTTCTTATTCACATTTTAGAGGTATAAGTAAAAGGGTTGAAAGTCTTTCATGAGAAACGATGGCTCGGAAAGGAGGGCAAAGTGGTTCGTAATGTAATCAAGGGACCAGTCATTAACCTACATCTCGCACATTTTATTGCTAACGATGATACATTACGCTATTTCTTCGCGTATTCACCCTGCCTCCCGGTCCATTCAAATTTAAATCACATTCTTCAGCCGGTACATCCGTTTTCATTGGGACGTTTCCTAATTCACCGGTGCAAAGATGCTTTCCATTGTCGAGGCGCGAGGCATGAAATTAAAGAAAAATTGCAGTGAACGCGTGAATGAAGTCGTCGATAGGCAAACCGTGCTCTTAATGATGCATTGACTCGATCGAACCTCCATCTTTGCTGAATCGTCCGTTTGCAATGGATTGCTGATGGAAAAAGAATTCATGGCACAATATTTATGAACGTGATTCTTTGTTGCGGTAGTTTTTCATGTTCATGTTTTTTCAGCTAGAGTTCATTTTCATAAATTATAAGCGAGCAACAATTCCACCCTGACAAATTTTTCCCCAGCTGACAGCTGACACGAATTTCAAATGAAGAAGACTGAAAAAGTAAAGGGATTGAAATTGCAACGTTATTTATACAAAAATGAAAGTGTAACATTGCGAAATCTCTATACGAATATTTTTTTAAATATTTATAAAGAAAAACTGAGCCAGACCTGATTATGCGGGTGGTCATTTTTTTGTCTGTGTGCCGAGGAAAGGGAATCTTTATTTCACAGCCAGTCTCCGTTTTATAAACGAAAAGCAGCAATAGTCGGAGAGAAAAGTGAAGTTCACGAAGACCCGTAGCAATTTTCTGCAGGAGTGGCACTGTCGTTACGTATCCGCTGTGCTGCGGGGAAGCTGTGTGCCCACAGAGACAATTTTTCGCGGAAAGAGAGCCACACCGGTATCCTGCTTATTTTCCACCTAATTACCTAATTTCGCGTAGAAAACGCCGCACGTGGGTGTGTCGCGAGGAATGTTCGACACCCCCGCAGCTAATTTTTTTTCCCATTTCCACGTAAACTTGAGAGGCAGACGATATGTAGGCGACGTGGTGTGTAACACAATTGTAATGGAAAAAGTTTCTTCTCGGCGTTTGCCGCGTTCTTCTCTAATATAACGTTCGAGCAAAAAGAAATGTAATAAGCGACGGTAACAGGCGAGGGGAAAAAACGATTGCCAACGATGGAGGATTTTCCAGAATGAAATTGTTTGAATGACGACGCTACGCGTTGTTAGGACCAGGGGGAATTTCGATTTGGGAACATGTTTCATTTCGCGGAGAAAAGTTGAAACGATAACAGTATTCCCGATGTGAACTTGAACAATTTTCTTCATATGATTGGCAATTGTTTGAACAATTGCAGCAGAATCAATACGAAGGGGGATGCGCCTTGATAATGTTTGTACTAATTTCTTCCAGTACCGTATAAAACTGTATCAGAGAAATGCAATCATTCCGCAAATCCTGCTGCCGGTACTCGGTCTGATTTCAGAAACTCGTAATGTCCTTATCCCAACTACCCTCTTGTAAGAGCGATGGAATAGTTTCAAACTGCGGGACTGAATTTCCCAAGTACGATTATATCATTACCGCGTGCACGTATACATTACGCGGTATATCTTGAACACGTCGCTCTCGCGCAGGAAGCGGATACTCGCGGGGAGGAAATTGTAAAATTACAGGAGTGTAACGACGCGCGAGATCGGTTGTGTGTCACGTCAGGGCGCACCGCTTGGAACTCCGCATTCCTGCTTTTAGAGTTTCAGTTTGCCGCCGGTTATCAACGCCCGATAATTTCCGGGACAATTATCGAGAGAATTATCAGGGGACAAGAAGTCGAGAAGCCAAGGAGAAAAATTGTCCAAGATTGTGTGGATGAATTTAAAGTTCAGTACAACTTCTCGACTGTTCTCGTTCGAAACGTTCTGCCATCGGGGAATCGTGAACGCTGCAAATTTGTAAAAGAGAAAGACCGTGGAAGTTAGTGCTGAAATTCAATGCCCGCATTAATCGATAATTCGTCAATAGATTTCCATAACGAATAATTAATAAGTACGTCGCTGGTACGAGAAACAATTTCCATTTATAATTTTCGATCCGTCGAACTACCGTCCGAGTAATCGACGAAAATTGTTAAAACGAGAGGCTACGGCTCCGCGCTCCGTTCGACTATTGATTTTACAATTCCAGAATAAACGTTATTAAATATCTCACCTCAGAAGCAAACGAATTTTGTTTTGAAAAGAACGAGCACTTCCAAATGGTAATTTTCAGAGTAAAACTTTGCAACGGGAGGGTGCAAATGTGTCCACGGAAGTAACCACGCTAAGATAAGGATAACAAGGGTAATAAATTTAATTATCATAACTGGTAGTGGCATAACAGGTGGGGGTGGGGTGGGGGGGGGGGGGCATAATATAATCAGGAAAAACCGTTAACAAGCTCAGCAGCCTGGCCGCAGTTTTAATTGGGTCGTAGCGCGGCTCGACGCAAAATGAATCCGTTTTATTAACGAAAATGCATCCAGTTGAATATAGCGTCTAAGCTCGGAGTGCATGCATGGGGTGTTTCAAGAGAGTCATCAAAAACCAAGATCTCGAGAGCTTTCTCAAAGGAAATCATTTTGCACGAAAAGAACAGCTTTCTCATGGGGACTGCGATTCTTTGGAAATTGCTTCTATTCAAGCTATCGCCGTTCGCTAAGTGGAGCAAACTCTCGGAAAGACTTTGCGTGGCATCGAAGATCCCAACACGTAAAACAGCATGTCGAAAAATTTACATTAGAAAAATTCCGATTCATCCGTAAGGAATACAAGAGAAGACTGGTCAGAAGCTCGAGTGGAGATCTCGAATAGACAATGCAAACCCTTCCTGTCGTTTCTTTCCGACCCAGTTCGCGTCGGCCAGCAGTGCCCAGCGTGGCGAAGAGTCCGGCGTATCGATTGCACCTGCTCGAGGCAAGAAAGGAATGGAGCTGGGTGAGTGGAAAGAGCTTCTGGCTCGCGGAAGGACACGAGATCCGTGGTAACAGAAGTGAGAGGAGAGCTGAAGAATAAAATTCAATCCAGCAAAACTCGTCGAGAGTTGTAAACAAGGGAGATTCGTAATTAAAGCGGATGAAGAAACGCAGAGCGGTGGGCAGCGATGAAAAGGGGCTAGGTAAATAGCAGTAGTTGATGTTTCCAGGGCATAATCAAGTAGTTGGTTCGCGGAGAGAAGAGGGTGCAGAATTGTTTAGCAATTTGATCAACTTGAGTTTGAAAAATGAATAACTAACTGTAGCTCCTTCAACAAAAATCATGGCAATTCCGATTTTTGAGAACATTGATAGGGTCAGAAGAGGGGGATAATTCTGCCTTGTATATCCAAAACTATTCTAAAGGATTCCTTTGCGCGAGAGCGTAACCCGAAGAGTAGTCTCGCCATTGCAAAGTTGAAAATAAGCAAAAGTAGCTGCTCCGGTGGAGTGCAACGAGCTACGCGATTCTCAAAAGGCAACAAAGACGAATCGACGAAGGAAATATTAGGGTGGAAGCTGGGAGGTTCACAGCAGATGCAAAAGGTCTCCATTATCCATGAAAAGTTCAAAGGGAATTCTTTCCTTTTGAACTGTCTGGTCTAAAAATGCGGTCGATCGAAGGAGCACCGTCGGAAAAGGTATACCACGAAATAAGCAAGAACCATTCTGTTTGCAAATTGGATATTCCACGGCGATGCTTGGAAGAGATCGTTTAATATCTTGCAACACGTTAAAGACATTGCAAAAGAGAAATTGCAAAATTCTTCGGACAAGCGGCGTATTTCACGTAGCTGCGCGTACTCGTGCATTGTTGCTATTTTTAACGTGTCAGTGCATTTCCGCCCCGAACACAATCTCAAAGGGAGGATGACATTTATCCTGCAAACGGCCCGTGCGAAATGAAGTCTCGAAACTGGGGAGTATTTGTCACCCGGCCATGATGCTCGTGCTTTATGATCACTCTCTTCTTCCCGCGTACTTTTTGTCGTGTCACCTCGCGTTTCTCGTTTGCCAGCGAAATTAAAAACACATTCCAGCTTGTGTTTCTTTACAACTTATCGTAAATATGCCCCTCCCGGAAACTTTCTACAGCAATCAAAAGAGATTTCTAAGACATCGTAGGGCGATGACAAGGATAGCAAATTTGATGGTACGATTTTCTAACAAATCACGACTCAATAGAAAATGGGGAGTCGTCGTTTTTTAGGAGAGCAGGGAGGGTACCGCGGAGTGATAGTTCAGAGAGGCAACGAAGGGTTTCGATAAAGCCGCAATTGCTTTCCCCGCGATCACAAGGTACCGGAGTAATCTCGAAACCGAGCTCGAGCACATATCGTGCCAGGCTCATTCAACTCTTTCCTCCTTTCAATATCTCGGCGCTGGCTTTCGCCCGTTTGAAGTACAACCAACGTCTCGCGTCGTTAAAATGCCATCAATACCTGCAAACAGACACGCCTTTGTACGAGATCGCTGCGAGGAAAAAACGATCCGAGTCCCTCTTTCCATACATATTTTTAATGTTTTAATCAATTAATCGTTCGACTGCCCTCCCTTCAGTGTCAAATAAAACTAATTTATCTAACAGAAAGCTTCACGAGTACTTCATTCGCAGAAGACAGGCTGCATCCACGGCGAGGACCTACCATATTTTTTCGGAGCACCCTTGGTGGGCGGCCTGTCCCATTGGCCGAAAAATTATACGAGGGCAGAAGTAGCCCTGTCCGAAAGCGTGATACTCTACCTGACCAACTTCGCCCGCACCGGGTAAGTTTCCAAAAAGAAATTCCGCAAAACGAAACAACAAGACGGACGAAAAATGAACGATAGCCCCGTGTGTACTTCGATAGAAACCCGAACGAGGGAACACCGGATGTGGGACCGCTGAGGCCAGAGAAGACAAAGTTCAAGAACATCGATTGGGTTGCTTACGAGGCGGTGCACAAGAAATACCTGAGCATAGGTGAGACTGAAATCGAGTTTGCTGCAAGTTTTTACGTTGCTTCAAAAGTTTCCTTCACCTCATTTTCATTTAAGTCTATACTTTGAATTTCCAAAGCCAAGAATCTTCCAACGGCAATTTTTAATTAGAAATCTTGATTCCTAATTCCCGTAAAGCCTCGCTGGAGTTTCCAATCAGCTCAGTTTTCAGAAATTCGTGTCAGCTTGAACTCCATGCCCCAGGGACATTAATCGTCGAGGAGGAACGCTTCTAGTTAGGAGGGGGGGGGGGGGGGGTCGAGCCTCTTCTCGGGGAATCTGTCGAATGAAACGACTGGCTTTTTTCACGAGGGCGCCGCTTCTCCAAGAGATTCCTGCGAATCGTTTCGAAATGGGGCCGAGAACTATTGTTTAATCCGATTAGCTTGTGAAGCGCGTATAACGCACCTCGTACGTGTAACTAAGGAGATTAGCAAAGACTTACTTGCATAATTCGCGTTGCCAACGAAGACCGTGGATGACAGTTTGCCGAGAACTGAGAAACTTCACTCTCGAGTTTGCGATTCTTGAAACGCTGCTAAAAATCGAAAACTGTCCAAGATTATCCTTTCAACAGAAATGAATTCTCCAAGTTCGGCAGCTGGAGAAAATGAAATTTCGACGTTCCGCGTATCACTCCTTAACAACTGTAACTGCAACGTTAGAGGGATAAAAAGAGAATGACAAGGGTGGGCGAAGCAAGGGTTAACACGCATGAAAGTTTGCTCGCGTTAGAACGCAGCGCGGCTTCGAAATATACCACGACACGACCGCGAGTAGAAAAGTCGACGCAAAGCCAGCCTAAGGGGTAACTGTCTGCGCCCCTTTTCCACTACAAGCTCGACAGCTAGTGCAGGAACTCTGAAGCGCACTGCGACTAACGAAGGCGCCTTCTGTACGAGATTACCACGCGACAATAATTAATTACCCTGCTGTTAATATGAAAGGGCTCCAGTGCAAAGCACGGCCTTCCGAGGTTATCGTAGGAGTTGGACATGCGGCAGTTGCTCGCTCGTTCCCTTTAAAAGGCGTCGCTTTCTTTCTTCCTTGCTACGCGCAACCTGTTCGTCGCTGGCCTGACTGAGACCTCATCCATGTTTCCAGAGCTCAAGTCGAAGCTGAAGAACCACTACAGGGCGCACAGACTCTCGTTCTGGCTGAATCTCGTGCCCGACCTCCATAAACCTGGTTCCGACGATGTTCCCAGATCGCATCATCTTCTCGACACTGAACAGGTACTAAAAGATGCTCTCCGAGGATGGGCAAAGACTCACACAGCAAAAGTTTGCATAAAAAGTTGTACCGCTGTGATTAGAAATTTGTTCGTTCTTCAAAGAATACTTTTCACCGCAGTCGAATTATTGGAAATATTGTAATGCAACTACCAGCTAATTTCCCTTATTCCAGGTGCCTCCTAGGTTCATCCAGAGGGTGCCAACGACCACCAGAATGACCACGGTCGAAGTAACAGTCGCGGAGAGGACGCACAACGTAACCACAGCAATACCGAGCGAGCTAGCCTTCGAAGACACGACAGCACAGCCTGAAGACGGGTTCGCAGCCTACTCCACTGCCCTAAGCGTGACCATAGCGATCGGTTGCAGCCTTCTGATTCTGAACGTTCTGTTCTTCGCTGGTGTTTACTACCAACGCGACAAAAGCAACCAGCACAATTGCTCAAAGAAACGACAAGAGAACGGACAGATGCCTAACAATATCTGCGGGGACCTGGACACGAAGCCAGCGGAGAGGCACCACATTCAACACATTCCGCCTCCTGAATTCGCCGACTTGCAGAATAATAGCTGCCACGTGCCCATGCCACCACCCCCGCCGAAGAATACGAAACCCGGGAAACCGGGACAGAATCTGATTATAAGTCCGAATCAGTTGCAGCAGGAAAGCATGGCGATGACTGGGACTGGGACATTGAAAAAGGGACATAATCATCAGCAGCAAGTGATGGACGAACTAAGGGTCTGACTCCACCGGCACCTCGTGGGTGCGGAATACTTATGGACGATTGAAAGCCTCACGAAGATTGTGGGGCGCGACTCTTGGACTTTTCTGTGCGCTGTTTACTCGTGCACTTGAAGGCGTCAGGTGAAAAGTGATGAAGAATTTTGCGAGAAGTTTCTCAAGCTTTGTCGTGAACATCTGGACGAGTGCTGATGGAGTTTTTCAGTTCATCGATACATAATAGAAAAAATGTGTTCATCCACGACACTGCGCGAGGAACGGGAGAAATTGAAGACGAGTATGTTCTTGACGATTCTCGACGATCCTTGAAAATCCTCAAGACTTCCGCCTTTTCACTGGACGATAAAATCGTTCAGAAACTTAAGATACGTACTACAGAGTTTTCTACTTACTATAGAGAAAAACTGTGCGACCAACTGCCTGAAATCGAGTAGTCGTCGATATATGTATAATAACGATCTGTAAGTAGAATGTTCTATTATCAAAAAAGAACAGGGAAACGGTTCTCTGAGATCCCCAAATCGACTTTTCAGAGGGATGATTATTTCCAAAACGAACATCAACTTTTCAACATAATAGACAAATGTCTCCTCTTTCTAATTGGAAGTTTTTAACTTTGTTGGATAACTCTGCTCGAAAAAAATTGAATTAGTATTGACTAGCCCCGGAATAAAATTTATTTACGTCATCTACGACTCTTCCAGCAATACATATACGAAGTTTCGATTGGCCTTTTGTTCGTGTGAATTATTATAATTGAAGTATTTGTGCACTGTCACTGCCACCAAAAACGAACTCATGTGGCAAAAATCAGTAAGCTGGAAGTACCGTCGATTTACCTAGATGCTCAATAAAGGAAAACATACCGAAAATGAAAAAAAATACGCCTGGATTTAGTACAGTCAACAAAGAATACTGCCAAACAGCCAGAGATGAGAATTTTTGGTAGGGATGCAAATCACGGGAAGTAACAATGCTTTGATAATGATCGATTCGATTCAGGAAATCATCGGTCTTGCGTACAGATGTAGTTTCGAACTCCAAACGGCAAAAGGGGATAGAATGAGCAGTTTCATTTTAGCCAGAACTTTTTTTTAAGGCGAAGAGAAAAATCGACAAACTGTACAACAGGTAAAGAGTTTAGACTGTAAATAATAAATCATTCATTGATTCGTCGAGTCGCTGATATCGGATGTGGCGAAGGATTGTTGAAAGGAGAGAGAAAGCAATGGGAAGTTGGTCGTAATTGCACTTGCGTCGAGTAACGAAATGATGTATCAGCATAGAAGCACTGGGCGTAATTTTAAATTTGTATATAATTGACATTCCAATAAACTGTGTAAACAATTACTGTCAACCATGGAATCCACTTGCACTAAGGAATTTTCCGCAAGAGAATATCGATCAAGAAACAATTTGCAAAAAAGTTCAGCGACTCTTTGTCCTGCAATCTACGTTTCTCCTCCGGGATGATATAATTCTATCAATGCAAATTCCGCTTACTCGACCTCCCAAACCAACGAAACAAATAACGTCCGGTCCAATTAAAGCAGACAACTGAAATTTCGTTGTATTTTTAATACAGTGAATGTTCAACAAAGTTTCGCAAGCACTCAACCATCCCCCCCCCCTTCCGAACACTCACTTACCATTCGAAATACTCCAGGTAATCGAATTTCCTCTGGTTGAATTAAGCCGCGTTTTCGCAGGGCTTCTTATAACTTAGTTTTTAATTAGCGGCAATATTTTCTAGACTTATTATTCCACTCGATTCACCAACACGTTCACCGAGTGGAAAAAGTTGCCCGGCGAAATGAAAAGTTGTTCACCGACTCCATAGCTGATTATACCCTCGGGCCAATTGAAATTACGTTTCTAAAAAGAGGAGTAGAAAAAGAAACACAAAGAGAAATCCGTGAGAGTAGGGAAAATGAAACAATCGAAGCTACCCCTCGGTTTCCACGAAACTTATCGCTCCGTTGGCCTCTATTAATACGAGACTTTAATAATGATTTTTCTCGAAGTTCCAATCGCTGGAGAACCCATTCGCGGCTGGAACTTCAAAGGAACTCGAATCACCATTCGATTGCAACCCTTTCTACCGACTATTGACTATGCTGAATTTGCGTTTATACGTCGCGAGCAACAGAATGCGGGCTTGCAAACACGGTATTCGAAGTATAGCGCTGTTTGCTATTAGTACCGATACACACTATTCGTTTACAAGCAGCGGTTGAGTCAGGTTCCAGTACTATCGTGATTCGATTAAGCGGACAATGCCTGCCCGCCCGCCGTAGATCCATCACGAATTCAGTGTGACGAATTACAATCGAATGCAACATGGATGTGCAATGTCTGTTTTCGAGTAACCACGAAGATAACGCGACTGCGCCACGGTGATAGGATCGTCTAATTGTAGTAGTACCTTCGCCTGTGATTAAATCGTCATGCCACCTTAATCGAATTAGAATCTCCCAGACACTGAGGACGTATCACTGATTTACTGCTACGAAATCTGGAAGCCGTAGGCTAGTGTGATCTAGAATAAAAACGCTCGGGAATAATTGAGAGGAGGTTTCCTCGTTTAAATCAATGTTATTTTCAGCCAGCATTACAGCCAAATAAATTTTCATTGCGTCGATCGCGAAAGAATGAAGAGTCTCTGGTGTTTATTTTTCATTATATTTCTGCAAGATCTCGTTTGATTATGTTAAACAAAAGCGTACAATAGTTGCTATTTATTTATATGAAATGTATCGGAAAAACTTAAAGCCCTGGGAGGTTTAACCCTTCGAGCTTCGTATCTCCTATTTATTCGAATGAAACATTTGAGTGACGGGAAAACATTCTACACGAACGGTACCAAACTATCGTAAAAAACTGTGAAATGGAACGTATAAAAAGGCTACCTCTAAGAATTTTTACCTCTTTCTCCTACATCCATCAGCTTCATTTTCATTTGTTTAATACGATTAGAAGAAAGCTTTGAAAGCCACGAAGACTGGAAGGGTTAACTTTACAATTAATGAATATCGCATCCTACTGCTACGTTAAGTTTGACAATTTAATTGCAAAGAGACGATACAGTGAATACCTCTATTTAACTAAGAAACATCGGCTACAATAATAACATTAGCACAGAACGCGGCTGCCTTGCAAATTACATTCACAAGAGTCCTCCGAAACTCTACAAATCATCGTCGCTACGACATTATCAAATCTTTGCAAACCCTTTCGCTACGAAGAGCAATCATCTTGAACTTTAATTAACCAAAATGATACAAGGCAAATAATGTGAAGCAACCACTCTACAGGCTCCAACAACAGATGATGCATTTCTCTTCACTTGCTATTGCAATGACAAACAAATTTATTGGGCTCTCTTCAAGTAATTATACATGATCACTGATTACCAATTAGATCTCGTAACTAACTCATGCGACCTAGTATTTCGACAAAATGTTTTATTTAGCCGGGATAAGCTCTACCGTGGCGAAAGGGTTGAAATCGCAAACGAAAGGATATCAATCCCACTGCGCCCCGAAAAGTAAGCACCGTGAATCACTGAACGATCATTGGTCGTTCCGACTAGATCGGCATACTTGTAAAATTCGTTCCCTCCGCCAGCCTGAAGGAGGCAATCCCCCGACTACACGAGAAACGACGCAGCCACTTTTTAGGCGTGAACATTGCGAACTAGGCGACAGATTGGAACACGTAAATAGCAAATGTATTATTTCCTTCGTATGGAAAAGTCTTGAGAGATCTATCCTACGTCGAGCTACGACCGCGTTTCCCGTCGAGGAGTCTGCAGTCGATTGCCTTCTCCGCGGCGCGAAGCTAAATGAAAGAGATGACAAACAAATATGAGCCGAGGTGGTACGAGCCAGTCTTGCAGATCGATTCTCCTTAGGCGCCTTTTAAAGGTCCATTTACGCATAACAAATAACAAAGTGCCCGAGTCCTTAACAGAGTTCCCGAGTCTTTTGCAATTAAAATGGCATCAAACACGACACAAATCGCCCAGCTTTTCGTTATGTTATAATTGTAGAGAATTCTGGCCAGAGCCCGTTTCCCAAGGAATCGTAGACGAATTCAGAGAGAGAAAGGCTCGCGTCGCCGGCAATTTATTTGCGTCGCCAATTTTCTCGAGGCGCCGCTTGCAAAAATAATGTTCTTTCTTTCTTATTATTAACTTTGAAGAAAAATACAGGAAAAAGGAATGTGAAATTTAATCGGGAAAATATGTGAGGAGATAGCGAGGAGTATACCCTTGAATTTGCCGTTTGGCTCATTCCGATATCTCAATTAGTTTCCGAGATACAAGCATTTAAAGTTAGGGCATTTAAATATCGCGACGTGACCTACATTTCTTCCTGGAATCGGAAGCAGTTCGCAGAATCGCGTCTGCGGCTTGTCTGGCTTTTTTTCCTGGAAAAAAGTCGCGACTCGGCGCCTGTTTTTTGCTAGCACACCTGCTAGGGTACGCGGTGAGGTAGGTCAGTGACGCGCGGCGCGTGCGAAAAGGACAGAGATACAATAACATTAGAAATTACCCGCATCTTTGCACGACGATATCTCAGGAACCGGAAGTCGCATCGAGTTCAACCAAAAACCATTTTAAAGGGGACGAAAGCGCGCTTCCGATGGAACAAGGTTGGTTAAGAAATGACTAATATCTTCGGAGTTACAGCGGTTCAAGTGTCCGTGCAATTGCAATACTTAATAACCAAGCTCTTCTCTGTTTAAATTATAATTGCCAGTAGCAGTAATCACTCGAAAGAATAGGAATACACCAAGGGGTCGAAATGGGCTTCCTGAATAGGCCTCTCAATATCGGAGACTAGTAACTGCGGCCGTGTCGCGACCGAACCCGACACACGGTACAGTTATGTATAAATGGACCTGAAATCGTTCCTCCCTAACTAAGTTCTTGACTGAGCGTATCTTCTTAAATAGAAATCTTTGGTCTTCTCAAAAAATGAATACCCCCGAGGCTCGTACCAGTGGACTTCCAGCTTTTGCCACACTACAATATACACAAAGGTTTGCGCTAGAGAAATAGTTTAACGTTCACAAGAAACGGCGCTAGTGCACGTACAGCTTGCGTAAAGCACGGCGGATTAATAAGTTACAACGTGTCTTTAACTTTTTTCCCATATCTTTGTCGTCCATCGTGTCATCGCGATCGAAGGCTTATCACATCAATGTACAACGACGACACCAAAGGAAAAACTCTCACCCCGTGATATCATTCTCGTAACGAAGGTATGCATGTAGCTTCTTACTCTCACGTTGTTACCCCTTGAATAATTGTCTAAATTCTATATTTAGCAGATGTAAAATTGGCCCGCTTCGCCTGTAACGTATTCAAATATCGTTCACAGGACCCCGAAAGTCGCGCCCCAATCAATTCGCTAGATTACTTTCCCAAATTACATCCCGACCTTCGATTGCCCAAAGCTTCCTCGCTGTACCTGGCACAGTACAAGTGCTTTAAACACATTGCAAGTGCTTTACCGTGTCGCGTATATGGCATATGTGTGCCATCAGAAAGAAGACGCAGCTTCTACTACAGGATCGACTTGATAATATCTTCGTTCAATTGGAGATTCGAAGGATAGGACTAGCGTCCGCTACTAAAACAATCAATCAACATCGTCCACCGTTGGTACGAAACTATTCGTCATACCCTTTTATTTTATGCCACACTCGCGACATGAAGCAGCTTTGGTTAATTTTAAGCGTACGCACAAACAATCGTACAAAATGGCGAGTAAGCGATTGAGCTTTTTCTCAAGTATCAGCGAAATGGCAAATTCTTTTCTGTACATTACTCTCACTAACGCGCGTCTTCTTCCTCCATTAATGAACGAATTATAAACCTTGAACAGCCCGCTATCGAACTGTCTCGCCAATAATATAATAACATGTTCCACATTCGAGTTACAATTTTCGCAAAACTGATCAGGAACAGATCGCTCGATTTTCTTTTCGACTACCTGCTGAACAAACGAAACATTTTACTTTCAGTCGTTTTTCCTTCAAGTCCTGGGGTATATCTCGCGTATCCAGAAGACTCGTCTACGCTACTCTGTATCTTGTGCGTGTCGGGTAAATCGTAATTGTACGAAAACCGCGATTAAAGAAACGATGATAGGATGAGCGAAGGACGGTGTTCGAAAACAAAAATTGGTCCTGCATCGAATTCCGAGCTAAACGATAGAAGTCGTAGAGTTGGAGCAATCTCACGGTGTGAAATGAATCGTAGCCAATTTGATGGTGCGTCTTTTTTACCATTCACAACACTAAAAATCGTGATATGTACAACGTCACACAAAAGCTGTTTTGCGTATTGCTTTGATCGTATAACGACGGGTTCAGAAACATCCCAACGAGCACGGAAGGGCCACCCTATCATCGTGACATTGCTTCTACATCGGTATAATACGAAGTGTACGTTTAGAGAGGGGGGTCGCTGTCCTCGAAGAATAATACGCGCATCGTAGCAAAAGAATCTCGCTGTAGCTGGAACAGTTTCAAATTGATACTGATCGGGGGCAGAAGTATGTAGTGGGTAAAGAAGAACGGTGTGTCAATGAATACGTTTTGTGCTTTCGTCGCGCGTTCATTTATGGGCCACGATGTAGACATCGAAGAAGCCAGCATCTTGTTAAATAATGCTTGATGATCTTTTCTTTCGTATCGGAATGTCTCAAGGAGTTATCATTATTAGTTGCACACTGATTTAACCACCTCCTTAGCAAATGCATCCACTCTCTCCCTCGGACTCCGAGCCGTTCTGCATCGATGATTGATTCTGCAAATCGACAGCTGCTTTCGTGTGTTAAGGTGTTATCACAGTGATCGTTTGCTTTGATTTCTATGGGATCGCGGTTCCAATCGTGTTTTACATACATTCAATCGTTGCTAGCATTCAGCTAATTACTTCATTCAGGAGAGGCTCGTCGTAATCTTACAAATACGTCTATAGAACATTAGGCCTTTGAAAATGTTATTAGATTCGTTCGATTTTTTAGCGATTAGGCAGTACAGTGAATTATCACACGGATCAAAAATCCTGACAAAAAAGTTTCAAGTGTACACGACACAGCTTTTAATATTAATCGTAGGTTTTTTTTTTTAAATAGCTAGAGTAGTTTATGATTAAAAAGCATATAAAATATAAATATTTCAAAAACGGGACGGAGCATTCCCTATTATTAATTATAGTGAAACTTTGCAGCCACGTACCACCTGAATCAAAGATTAGGTGCTGTTTGTCACAATATCGCGGTACGATCGAAAAATGTTTTATATAAATGTATATCAAATCCAAATAAAATATCCACGGATAAAGATGAATCTTGCAATGGAAAAACGAAGTAAATATGTACAATAAGGAAAAATGGTAAGAAAACAAGGTGTACAAAAAAAAATCAATCTAAGAAAAATGATAATGCCATTGGAGGTTTTTTATATAAATTAAAATATTACAATAATTATTAACAAAAATGTCACAATATTAGGTATAATTGCATTCTGCCTATCCGTATCCCAAATTCTAAGTTAATATATACAAATTCAATTTTGTCAGTTTTTTTTTCTTGCTAATCTATCTAAATGATTGGCATTTTCTTTTATTCCGGACGAACGGATTTTTCAATTCCAATATATGTATAAATAATGCTTCGATAAGAAATGCAACGTGATAAATGTATGCAGTGGTCATTCGAAATGAAGGAAAGCCACGAGGCACGAGCAATGTTCTCTTGAATTATTTTGATAAAAATCAGATAACGTTAGCTGCTAGTTTTGCATCGGTAAATTTCTTGTTTTTCTTCATGTTTCGTTTGCAATACGCACGCAGGTACATAACGTGCGAGGTTCGCTTTTTACTTCAAATCGGTCCGTGTTTAAATCGAATGCATCATTCGCGTAAGATTCTTATTGCTCGTATTTGCAATCAGTTGACCATTATTTTGACTGCATTTACGCAATACGTGATTCTATGGTTTCTTCATTAGATTATCCCTCGATATTGCAACTTATATATACATAGCTATAAATATAAATATATATATAAGTGCACCATGTATCATGCAGTTGCAGCTCTGATCATGCATACGACTAGTATTTTATTCAATACTTCTTTTTCCTTGCCTCTCAGAATGCAAACGTAAAAAACTTCGTTACTTTAAATTACAATAAGTACTCGTGATAAAGAAAATGTTTCTTATCAAAATTAGTTTTCGATTAAAAAACGGGGATCGAAGTACTATCTAGAGTGGTGAATATTAAATTATCGACACATTTAAAAAATCAAGCGACTCGGTTCAAGTACCATAGTTTAAATAAACTGTATTAGCTTGATGCTGGATATACCGTATGTAATATACGCAAAAACACATTATTGTGTAAAAGCAGTCTGCTTAAGCTACCGCGTGATACTTATTTCTCGCGAGAGAAGAAAAAGATTATAGCTATTCAGTACAGTGCTATTACTTTCCACATCGAAAACTGTGAAAAAATACACGGACTGAACGTCACTGTCCTAGAGTTTAATTTATAAATTAACTTAAGATCAGTATCTTGTCTACCGTTAGGCCCTGTTCGGTGGTTTAACATGCACAACTGCTTTCTGATGCTTTCAGTTCGATCGGTGTATCCTTGAGCACTACTTCTTGCACTACAGGTTTAGCAACGCATTAAGGAAAACACAAAAAGATAACGGAACAAAATGAAATCGTTAATGATGTTAAACGATAAGATTAAAAATAATAGATCGAAAATAATACCTAAAAAGATCGATAATACCTATGAAAATATATACACGATCACAGAGTTTCAAAATACCTATGCCGCAAAGAGAAATATATCAGATATGAATAGTCAAAGTTCCTTTAAAAAACACACACGCGCGCACGCACGCACCCACACACATACACACACACACACACACAACGAAATACTGCGAAAGATTAAAAAATCAAACAGCCCCAAATTGTCTAAGAAGTATAATAGAAATTCAGCGATATATGGGACATATATGATGTTCCAGTGCTATATTAGAGGAAAGAAAAATTCCTGAAATATGATTTCTCTATATGTACCATGCAAATGTGCACATTACATATCTTATGCAAAGGATACTGTCTTCGGGTGGCTTATTCTCAGTGGAATCCATGCCTGGTAGAGCTGCTGCTACTCTTCTAAACAGCTGATTAATTATTAAAATACGATTAGTACTCTGCACAGTTCTAGCTAGTTAGAAACTAAAGTTTGCTCCGTGTACACCTACTTGCTTCACATTGTATCCAGCTTTAGCACTAGTTTCGATAAACATTACATTTAATTCTTTAGCTTTTCGTTCACCCTCCTCCATAGATACTTGTCTCTTATCACCCAAGTCTGTTTTATTACCCACTAGCATAATAATTACATCGCTTCCCCTTTCAGTCCGTACATCATCAATCCATTTTGATGTTTGATGAAATGAGTTTGCATCTGTGTAAATAGATACACTTGAACTGAGAAATTCATAATAGAAGCATATATGTATACTAATAATACCTCCAATTTCATCTCCAACTTACTCGTAATATCATATACCACGACGGCAACAGTAGAATCTCTGATGTAACTAGGTATCAAAGATCTAAACCGTTCTTGACCTGCAGTGTCCCATAGCTGTAGTCTCACAGTTCTATCTTCCAAGTACATAGTTTTGCTTAAAAAATCTATACCTATTGTAGCCTGCAATATATTATACATTGTCTTACTGCTACATTTTTATCTCACCCTTATTCGAAATATTAGAAATGTTATAATGAGAAACAGAGAATAAAATTGTTAGAATCTGCTGAAAATTATAGGAGAAACCTGTACTTTGTTTCCTCGATTCTGTCTATTGGAAAAGGTCAATGACTTGCTCTCCTACTACCATCTGCCCCTGACACTTAATATTGACCACATTACCAAACAAAAAAATCTATTTTACCAGAAAATTGTAGCTAGAGAAGAATTAAACAAGAGGTCTGAGAGATGAATGTGAGAATTGCCTGCATAATTATAAGGTGAGAGGAAAGTGTGTCACTGAAATGTGGATGATCTCAGAAAAGTAAAGCGTGTGGGTTGCATGGTAGAAGAAAAAACTGAAAGGTGTTATGATGAAACATTTATATTAATAAATAAATAAATAAATTTGCTTTTCTCAATATTTCTCCTTTCTGGGTGTAACAAAATTACATGCAATTAGCACGACATATATCTATATAAATAGTTGTATTTGTATTTAAAAAAATATGTCATTTCATACCTGATACGTGTTGTCAAAGCTGTCATACATAAACCGTGTGATAAGGGAGGTTTTTCCAACTGCAATGTCAAACAATAAAATTAATGCAAAGGGTGTACCACATTAAAAATATTCGAACTATTAAAATTCAGGGAAGACAATACTTTCGAATTATTATTTAAAAGTGTACATAAAAAATGAATGGGCATGAAAGAATGAAATCAGACTCATTTGCTGAAGAAACAAAAAATTATCCAACATCGTTTGCCTTGATTAAATTTTAAAAGCCCGATATCTCGACAAGTTTAACGATTGTTTAAGGGGGAATAAGTATTATATATTGCGATGCCGCACGGTGTTATGAATTGCAATAGATTATAACTATTCCTATAAAAAGAGATGAAATTCTATAGGATTTGGATGTAATAATGAATAAATATAACATTGGAGTGGTGACAATAAGGACGACGCCGAATTCGATCGCAACGATAAAGTTGCACAGTGACCAGAAATATTGATCTCTATAACCTAGAATAGTGATTGGAAGTGATAGATAGGGCAGCAATTTTCATTTACAATATCCAAGAAATCGTGAAAGTGATAAAACCTACACGTACACCGTCAATATTGATCCAAAATCAACGGAAGTATGTGCAGAAAATACTTACCACTCTGTTCACCGAGAAAGACGAGCTTAAATTTACGCAACGGGTTTCCAAAATCACCCGAAGACGACATTTTCTTTGTATATTAGAACTACCGCACGATAACTTATCGATACTAAACGCACAGGAATAACTTAATGAACGAAACGAGTCATTAATTTTCACACAGAAATCATTTAACTTGACAGATCGCGATGCCACTCCTTCCTTCTCTCTCAAGGCAGCCACGTTTAACTGGGAAGTGACGTCATTGGTTAGTTGCCAGTCTTTTTAGTTCCTGCTCATGCGTCTGTAGGTGGCGTAAACATATTTAAAAAGGTGTTAAAAAGCTATTTTTGTTAAACGTTGAAGAATTTTTCGAGTGCATAGTGCGAACTTCTCATCGATATTACAAGGTAAATTGATATGCAACAGTAAATTATAAAACGTTTTATTAGTAACTGCATCAGAGAATTTGTACAATCATTACGATTTCAGTTAATCTAGTGTTCTTCAGCAAACACTCTGTCGTTATCGTAGGATCTCTCGTATTACACCGTTTTATCATTTATTTAAAAAAAATATTTCGTGAAATTGCGAAACTTGATTTAAACAGTTATGTACATGTTATACATATAGCGCTGCGCACACATACAATATATACAGTCTAGATGAATTCGATTCTCTTCCTTGATTCATTATAGTAGTACGCATTTACTGTTGATGAAGCCGGTTATTATTCAAGTTTCTATAGGGATCCTCTACGACGATAGAATTACACAGTAGATCGTAGACGGTTCTGTTAAACCTGAAGAAGAATAAGGCAAACCATATCGGTAATAGAAATGCTAGGATCATGTTCTTAACAAACGATCTCCCAAACGCAAGTGGCAAGCCTAAGTCTGTTCCTGGTGAAACGAGTACGATATCGGGATCGTCTGGTCTATCGACGGACGTGACGCTACGGCACTGAACAACCCTTAATCCCATCACAGATTTCCCGGGTGTTGTCCCGCCTATACGACCGTCTACACCTCGCTGAAGCCAAAACGCCTACAATTTTTCCTTTTTTAATTTATTTTTTATTGTACACATTAATTTCAATATCGGCCCCACGATTCGCTTACCTCGAAGATGCACACTATTATACGATGTAATACTTCCAACATTAGAATTCCATATGTCATTTCTAAAGCCATTTTATAATCGATCCTCAAGTTTGCCTGTACCAAATCTAGATCGTCTATATCTCTAAAATAAATAGAATCATCTTACTTTACATTCCTGTAGCGAAGAAGCATGACTCTAGTTGATTAATATTACATACATGAAATCAAAGACATTAATAGCAATGAAAGTAATGCAGAACTTGAGTAGAAAGAACATAGTCGAATCTATAAATTCTGCTGCTAATCTCTTCCATACCGGAGGTATACGATACTCGAAACCTGAAAGGATTATCTCTGTAAACTTCATTGCATAACATCATCCCATCATTAAATGATACTGATGAAAATGTATGTCTTAAAAGTACTGCATTTATAAAATCACTAAATGTTATACTGAAAGACAAGCAAACATCCCAACCATTGCAAATACAATTGACCCAAATGCAATACTTTTTTTTAGTAAAAGCACATATAGCACTAGCTGAACCTCTGTTGGAATGTGATGGACACAGGAGGTATCATTATGATCTTCTACCTTCAGCTCCAGGAGGTTGAAACTGAAGTCCTACATGGTCTTGGGGCCTCCTTTGTCTGATCGTATCGTTCTCTTGACCATTGGTGCCAACGACTAATCTATGGGCATTTGCTACATTTGGCGCTTGTGGTGGAAACGATGATACACCTACAATTATTCTATTTTATAGAATAATATTGTTACTTTAAACAAATGTTCTGAAGAATATGAAAATTATATTTCGCAACGCGACGTCCATGCTACCACAATCTTACCAGATATTGGATTTATTATTTGTCCAGACATTAAATAATATGGGAACATTGCAGCCATACTCTGCCAAGCATAGGCCTCGTGCAACCATTTTTCTAATTTCTTAAAATATTCAGAACGTTCATCTGCTGCTTTATCCTCTGCCGTAGGTATGCTTTTACCAGCAGCCATAGCACTTTGGTAATAGTTTCTCGTGAAACGATATGTATTCTAAAATTTCCAAACGACTAGCACTGTTTTTCAATTATACAATGATCGGAACAGTTTGTTTAAGATAACGAAGAGTAGTTACAGAAATGACTTGTAGTAGTAAATTTTATTTAATAGTCTACATTGAACGGATAATTTGTACTCAAAATCCACGAAAAATGTTGTCACAATGGTATATCTTTGTTAATGAATTTTCTTGTTAGATTTAGCCGACTGAGAATCTTCCAAAAGGAAAAATACTATTGGTCGACATTCGTTTCGTCCAATTGAATATATCAACGTATACGTCGACAATATAGAAACACAAAACATAAAAATATATTAAGTATCCGAATTATGTGGCGGAATTGGATACTTGAGAGTGCATAAAATGTGAATTGTACTAAAAAATCATTAATTCATACTTAAGAATCCAGCCTTATAGGAAACGATTTAATTGCTCCACTTAAAGCAACGGATCGTTCGTTCACAGAATTTCCTAAAGAAGAGGCACGCAAACGCCAAAAATTCATTCGTCGTTTAAAAAACGTAAAACGTAATTTCAATGGGAAAAAATGTCAATACATTTCTGTCACAGCAATACACCCGAATTATTAGTAATTTACCGAATGTAAACAAAAAGTTACTGTTTTACTGGCACGACTGGGCAATGAGAAGAAAAAGCCCCAGCAGCTCTCCCAGGCAGCAGTGCGCGGTAAGGTCGCATCGCGGCGCTAGCTTCTCGGGGCATGACGTACTCCGAAACATTCGTGCAGTAATCACGGTCGGAGGAAGCTTCTCGCGAATCATCCCTTTCTGTATTTCACGTTTACGGAATAAATAAAAGCAAAACGGCCGAAGTTGTGAAATAGTGTGTCTTTTTAGAGAGCCGTGCACGATCATGATCGTTACGAGTGACAATTAACCTAATTTTGAGAAGGGTGTGGGCCACGACGCCAGTGGAAACATTTAGGTAAGATCACATTCATCTTCGGCCCTGCTACAAATTTTTCTATTTATATTATAATGTAGTGTAATCAGATATCAGTATACCAGATAGGCAGACGAAAATTTGATAAGGAAAGCAGGGTTCCTTTTATGGAGAAAAATAGGAGCGCTATGTATTGTACTATCGGTCACGCGTCAATTCGATGGCACGTCGTGCCAGAATTCCAAGAATACGGCCGATGCGTAGCACTTAAAAATCGAATCTGCTCTTTTCAGTCACATTGTAATCATTTCCTTAAACGCGGCACATGTTTTCTCGCTTGCAAATACGCGAGGTCGGTAGTTGATCGCGTATTGGACAGCGACACGATCCTCGTGCAATGCACGGAAATCGAAAGCTCGGCTTCCTTGCAATTCCACGACATAGGTCAGTTGTTTTTCTTTTTTGCTAGACTTTTAAAATAACCACGGCAAATTTTCCGGAACACGAATCAAGTATCTCCAAAATGGAGCGCGCGATAATCGTAACGGATGCTCCAAACGGTGGGTTCGATTACCAAGCCGAACCAAGATCCACGTGTCCTCGCGATGCGTGTCAACTAGCAATAAAAAAAGAACCTCTAGTAGATCAGCTAGACGAAGGTTCAGAGGAGATGCTCGAGCGAGATGTTGCAAATCACTTAAATCCCCCCGCAATTTCGGAGTAGCGTACAGTCTCCCATCGATCCGTTTTTAGTGTGTTAGGAATCCGTAAGAATTTCTCTCGTGATTATTGCGAGAACGCGTGACCGAGGATCTTCTATTCGACCGAAAGCAGGGAAAAGGAACATTCTGAAGGAAGGAATGGCATAAAGTAGCGTGGAGAAACGCAAGGTTTGCGTGGTAGGATGCGTAAGAATAAAAGGCAAAGCTTTCCCCCAAATCGTGATGTAGAGGTGAATGGCCTCGAGCATTACAGAATCCCATTCACGCGTCGTGTAAGCACCTATACGTTTTCGGAACCGGTTGCACCGAATTTATGGGAAAATAGCCGAGCACCGTGGGAGCCTTGTACGTATCGCGTGGCTTTTCTCAGCCAGCTATTACTCGTTCCCTTAATTTGTGAGTCGGTCGAACGCGGACAACGTCTTGCTGCACCGTGTATCGCATACTAATTTCCCTGTGGCTAGTCGAACTGAATGCGCCTCTACACGCGAAACGTTTCCGGTTCTGTCGACGTTTCGACAAGGCGTCGTTTAGGCGGTGCACGTAGTTTCTTTATTATCTTGCAGCTTATCCTGACGATCGATCGACGATGATCGATGATTCTGCGTAAACTGATAACTACCAGAGATTCTTAATAATTCGAATTTCCGCTGATTGAACTCAAAGGGGAGAAGCCCTCGGTAAATTGACCTGCTCAATAGAGCGACGAAGCTTGTACAGACCTTATATGGTACCTATTCTACTCGAAGAGAATGCAAGTTGTGCAGATTTGAAATTTCCTTTGCTTGGCGGTGTTAGCTTTATCAGCTGATTGCTTTAGAATCATTCCAGCAAAGTCGTTATCTACGCAATAAAACTGATCCAACTGGTATATCGAGACTGCATCACTAGTCGTACATTCTGTCGCGGTAATTTTGTATCGGTATTGCACTTTTGTTACCAAGACACATTACATTTAATCACGGAAATTCATGATACTTTGTTAGAGGAGAAATTCTATATTCTCCGATGAGCTGGCCCTGTATCTGCAAGTTATTTGCGGTGATCGATTATTAATAATTGTCAGGGAGGAACGGTGACAGTTTCCGTTCCGACGACGCAATCGAATCGCTAATTAATATCTTCATTGCTTCGTCCAATATGCAGACAGTCGTCGCTCTTTGCTTGCAATAATACATCGAGCGTTCATAATTTATTCATATAAAGTGCTCATGAATTCACCTAAAAAATTTCATCAACGGACGAATTGTTCGCCTTTCGAATTGTACAAGCTTATTAGTCATAGATTTGCAGTAGCGAAGAACGACGACGAACGTTCTTCGAGCCTCCGTTTCTCGACGACATTTAATCAAAACCAGAGATAAACAAACGTCAGTCTTGACCGTAGATCGCGGATAATGCAATGAATTGCGTAGCAAGAAACGAGCTGAAAGTTCTGCTTCTCTATTGCACATTCCACGTTGTTACCGCATCTCGCGCGGAGGCCTTCTGGTCGTGTCGACAAAGGGAAGCAACGACGGAGGTGCACTTTTCTCGTACGATTTCCAGGAATTCCATTTTCGATTTTCAGCCGTAGCCATTCCTATCGATTTCAACAGGCAACCAGAGAACCGTCGTATCATTCGCGATTGCAGTAGGGAACAATAGGTCTTGCATTCGTGGACTTTTGTCGGGTTAAAGTGAAACGTTTATGATCGGCGATTTACTGTGGACGAAAATGGGTTTCAAAAGCTCATGTTTTTTTTTTTTTTTGCTTCCAATGGAGGATTTTAGATAGTGTTGATTGCTTCCTTGGAATTGGATCTCTAGGAATGAATTTGAACGGCCCAGGGGCTGGTTGATTAATGGAAGCCTGGTTGTGATAGGTAGAGAAGAGAGCAAATAGGTAACCTGAGTAGGTAATGGATTTTATTTGTGAAAAATTTTGCGGAAACTACAGACAAAGTAAAGCGTAACGATATTGCTTTCCTCCTTTGTATATTCTGGCTCGAAAGCACTGAACTACATTTGCATCGATGATTTACAACTTACGCGCTAATTCTAAAATACACACGTAGTAGAGAAGCAGTCATTTGTACCGTTTCATATCATACTATCCGAGAACAAATGATCCAAACAATTTTCAAGTATCTAGCTCACCATCGAAAAGAAAAGCGATTGTCAATCGAAAGTGAAACTACTTTCGTGCCGAGCAGCGAAGTAATTTCGCAGAGGATGGCATGCTACGACCGCATTCCATTGAAATTCCAAGCGTATGAATCGCGGCACAAACGAGCCAGGATCACTTTTATTCTTTCGATGAATAGCACCGAATGAAATCTCATTTGAAAACATAGAAATTCAAAGCCTCGTGGTTAATTTTATTTCTATACTCAGTAGAACTAGAATTACTCATTTCCAAATAGCAACACGTGAACCTGTCAACGTTGAATAATCGTACTTGCTGAAAATGCATTTTCTCGTGAAAGAATGATTATATTGCTGAATTTATTTGAACACGAGCAAGAAAAACGTGGACGTTTCCTCGGCACACAGGTGCTCTTATTTCGCCAAAGTCCGGGGGTATATTTTCTTCTAGTTTACGATCAATAAAACGACGTGAAGGAAATTTGCATTTTCATGCATGGAGATGTTTTTTCACATATTGCACCTACACTCGCGATATAAAATAGGGAATTGCAATTTCTATGCATCTTCTAACATTTTCAAAGTCTTTTCATTACGCTATCGTCGCCATAATCAAACCTAAATAATAATTCATATTCCTCGATTCGAGTAATCAGCTGAATGCATTAAGTAAAAAACGACTACATGTCACGTGACTCCTGTAGCTTGAAATTCCGTAGAAATTCGATTCGTTAAAGGAATTCCACGATCTATGATTGCGGAGAGAAAATAGAACATTTCCAATGAATAAAAAACCGACGTGTCTTTAAGTAAATTTCACAATCATCCCGAAATTTCCGATTTCTCTGTAAGTACAGTTGGAGCTCATTAGCAGGCAACAGATTTTTACTTCGAGCCACCGACATACCTGAAGTACTAATCAACCAGCATGAATCACACGCTTCGCGATGCAGATCGGCGTTTTTCTCGTATCAACGGAATGGTATCTGAAAATCGACGCATCTCATAGGATACACGGATCGTCGATTACGCATACAATACTCCTCCGATCCTATTGTGCGATCGCGATATCCTTGATACGTCATCGATCAGCAATAACGTCAGGGCTGGTTGGTCTCAAAGGTGGACAGCGCACTCTGAGCACAAAGAATGGTTGATACAAGAAATTTCTTATAAATCGCATAGCAACTTTCCAGTATCAGTTTGAATTCAGCCATCGATCGTGTAACGATAATTATCTCGATGGACCTTCGCATTAAATTCGTGTAGAGGTTGCTTGTTTTCGAAGATTCTTCGCAGGGGATGATGATACACAAGCTGGAGTGCGCTTGCGTTCAGATTTGCTCAGAACATCGTAAGCTAGGGCAGATAACGAGGCAAATCTCTTATCGTGTCATGATTTGAAGACGTCTAGCAATGTACCACGATATCCGTGGATCGTGCATTTCAAAGATAGGACCGAGAACGATCGCGACTGGTCTCGATTTATAAATCGCTTCCCTCGCTTCGCTAAATCAACGTATTCATTAATGTCCGTTACAATAATAAAACCTCGTCACGAATTCTCGTGGACTAGCAATAATTTTTCACGAATTTTAGTCTATCATTGGAGCACCACGTATGACAAGAGCTACCAATTGGCAGAAAATATTGCAGTGATATTGCGTTGTTCTTTGCTTGACGTCGTAAAGTTTTAATGAAAAAACGGAGGGAGGCGAGCCACACGATTCGAGGGAAGATTCTCCATATGGCCATGAATTCCGCAGCAAAGGAATGATCCTGCTATCGTTTCGTTTTACTGCCACTCTTCTTCATTATCCGGTTCGAATTCAAAGAGCAAAGGTTTAGTGGTCAGTTTTGGCTGTCGACATCGCAACGATCCTATTCCCTTCGTTTCCTTTTATTTTCGTTTCTGAAACCGCGATGTAAAATTGGTCACGGCGGGTCGCCTTTTATCTTTGTTCAAATGAAACTCGAACGAAGATTATAGGATGATACGAGGCTAGGTTTTAAATTAAAGGAAGAATAAACGAGCTTTTTCTTTGATGAAAACAAGTTGCAAAGAAGTTGAGTTCCTTTGGTGAGGCGAGGAAGCTTATTGAATAGATATACGTTTCTCCTGCAATATAACTTCTTCTCTATACTTTGAGCTTTCTTATTGGTTGCGAAGCTTTTTGATGTTTGAAATGTTAAATGTTCGATCCCAGGTGAATCTCTGGTGTTTCAAAAGAATGCGTAAAATTAGAGAGAGGTAAGATAAGAACAATTTGATTGACCGAAAGACAAAGGAATTCTATTTCATCGTTCTCTGGCCATTTTCTATTTCTCCAAGCGTGAACGTGCCTGCAGCATAATTTCATCTTAATTAATTGCATCTCCTTTCACGATCTCCTTCCGGTGCTGACGAATCTTCCGGTCAGATTGACGATCGCCGTTCGGTCTACTGACTCTCTGAGTATAACATACCGAGCACGGAAACCAGGTGGTAGATTTAACAGAGGATGATGAAGGGTAGGCAACCGAGTGTGAGAGAGGTAGCAGTGTGAAAATTTCATGTGAGATTTGGCAAAAATGCGAAACCCCATAGCCATCGGCTGTTGTTTGCCATAGCGCAAAAAACTTGAGGAAAAAAGAAAATTGTCTTAACAAATTATCGTTAAAATTGTATAAAATTATACCGAAGATGGGGAAGCAGCAAAATGTAAACGTGCGTTACGTTTTTATCACGTTATTCTATCGTCAGCATTGTGCTCAGTTCAGGACGACAGTGGTATCTATTTGCAATGTAAAACAGATGATTCTATTTTGCAACACATTTACACGGACAGTGTCGCGGCTTTCGATCGCCGAGTTCTCTCTCCCAAGGAACCTAGAGCTCGCATCAATTAACCCAGTTTCTTTTCACGCGAGCAAGGGGCAACAACTCTTGCTTTCGCACGAAATCTTGTTTCAAACTTCAGGCCACACGGTGCAAAACCAATCGCCGGGGTAACTTCTATCAGAATTTTCGTGAAGAATTCCTATTATCCCGTGAATGCGAACGACATAATGTAATAAATTGAAATTAAAGGGAACTTAATTAGTCTCGCGGGGAACAGGCGACAACTTTGTTCTACGAATTAATTCAGGCACCTGGAATAAATTTTCTTCAGTCACAAAGGATGAATGAGACTGCAGACACGCGTATAATAATTTCGAAATCGTCTTCGAACCACAGAGGTAGATCTAGAAAAAAAAATCGCCAGGAAAGTGCAAACAGGCGGCTTGTACGTTCTCGCCGTGAATGCGTGGACGGATGAAAATTTTAATAGACGACACGAAAATAACCCGGTATAACGAGCTGGTATTCCAGTCGCGGCATGTTTAACGTACAAATCCTCCGTTAAAGTTCCTGGAAGTATTCCCGCTCTGAATATAACGGGCATACCTTTTTCTGCGTCACGTGAAAAATACAGAATCGGGAGTAATCGGGATACACGTATACAACTCTGATACATTCGTCAGCCATTGAATACGTACTAATTGAAGGCCGGTCAGTTTGTATGACCAGAGGTCCTTGATCGGTTTTGCAACGATCGCTGCATCCGAGAAACAGAATTTCGCGTACTGGATGCTTTTCCGTAGTCGATCATGTATTGTGATAATTTCCAACAAAATCCACTCAACTCAACCATTTAATTAAGCAATATTTTATTCATAATTTAATTAATCATCGGTGAATACAAAATCTTCAGAGGCAAATTTTGCTACCATTACATTACGCAATATTCGAAAGATATTCACAAGAGTTTCCTTAACGCATAGCATTTGAACGGTATGGGCTGTAAACATCGACTTAACAGCGGTTTCCAACGCCTGGCAGCGAATCGATCGCACGATAGTGTGCAACCTTGCACGCCATTAAGTAGCCCAAGCTGTTTTCTGGGTTATCAGGTGACTGCAAACAAATGTACAACAAAAGAAAGTTCTTACCCTGTTCTTCGTGTACTACGAACGCATGGACAACCGTGAGAAAGGGCTAAGGCTAAGTAATGCAACGTCCAAACGGAGTTTGCCCTCCAATGCACCATGCTGTTTATCAAAGTGCAGCGAGGCATCGCAATTTCTCGGTATAGAAATGTGAATCGGCAACCTTTTAATCTGGGAAGGTCCTCTTTGGAATTCGACGCATTACGCTACGATACGGTCTCGTCGATTGAAGGAGCGGTTACGTGGGTGGATGCAGGAAAAATCTATTCCTACGCAACTATTACTCCAATAAAGTCATGCTTTGATGCATCATTTCGCAATACATCACTGGAACGCCAACCGAACCAAGTCGAGGTGTAGTACATTGTTGAATGAAAGAGTTGCTCGAGTGTCTGCTGTACGGTCTTGTTACTAGGAAATGAATCATTGGAACGGTAGAAAAGGACAAACAGCGTCATTCAGAAGGGGTATAGCCGGCAAGTTGAAGTTCACACCGCGAATTCCAAATGGCACATATAATTAATAACCTAACGGTTTACCTTGATCGATGAGGATTGAAAATGTAGCTGAATAAATAGCCTGCAATTTCGAAGATTAATAAATGCAATCAGTATTCCAGGCGAAGCAATTTCTCGCGCAAATATTTCGTTACTCATCCGTTTCCTTTTCCTTCCGCACGCCTCGTCGCGCATCCGTTGTATACATATACGTTGTGTTGCATGGAAATTGCACCGCTAAATATTGACGGTATGAAAATTGATTAATGTACCGCGGAAACAATGAAGTTTGCCGGTGCAATGCAGTTCCACGGTTTGGTCGATGTCGAACCTGCTTTACTTACGACGTCGTCCCTAGATATTTAATTACCGCGGATCAATCGACTCGCTATCGATCCAATACACCCTCTAACGCGTTCTATCGGTTTTAGATTTCTCGTTCGTCGAAACGTATAATTGATAAAAAAATATATATTGGCAGTCCTCTGTTTAAGTTAAAAATTAAATCTGCTTTGCTCCGTAATGATTAGAAAGCAATTTCAACGACCGCATCCCAGGGGATGCATATAAGTACACGGCCGTATTTCTGGTAATAGGTAATATGTATATTCCACAATTTAGCATATAGGGACGTCAATTACCCCTATGACTTCGTTCTGTACATGTGCACAAACTGTCGTCGCAATCGTCCTGCAAACTCCGACGTCGATCAAAGCAGAGGAATACGTGTATTTCAGAAGGAAAATTGCAACGTTAACGCGACAATTTTCTCGCTCCCTTTTCGAAACATTCGCGATGCGTTCACTGCGGCCTTTCTATTCGCCCATGTTACGTTTAGGTAAATTAAACTGCACGCCACTAATTGTACATCGTCCGTTGCATATTCGTGATATTAAACGTGCCAGGAAAATGATGCTTTAATGCCAATCTACGGCATGCAATTAATTTTTAATATCTCTCATGACTCGTGTCTCCAATATTTCCTCGATTTTTACAAATTGCGACGTATGCAGATTGCTTGGATAGGAATGACAAATTTCTTGTTATTTGCCTTGGACAATGGACAATCGTTCTGCTAGAAATACCTTTCTCAAGTTTTCCCACGCGATGCTAGTCAGAGTTTATTGCTGCAGCGACCGGGGTCGCGTTTACGAGCTCACTGCAGGTACGAAATTATCCTCGTGGCGTAATTACTATGAATCCGTACGAGTGTATCATTCAGAAATGGCACCCGACTCGCTACATTCCCATCATTTATACGGATCAAGCTAGTGCGATTTCGCAATTACATCGTACGAAATTAGTTGCAGTTAAGTGCCGTAGTTCTATTATAGTTCCGTGAAATCGCGTAGTCCAACTGCGACCGTAAAGCAAGAAAAGTTTCATTACGATTTCGTGTTAGAAAAATGAAGAAGAAGAAGTAGAAGAAATTTGCGCCTGCCCGGCTTAGAGCTTCGTTGATCCTCGAGTCAAATGAGTACATTTATTCCCTGACAGATTGAAGGGTTCTTTGATAGTATTATTTCGAACGCTGAATCAAAATGAAATCATTGAAGCGCAGCAAAGCGTGTAAGTAAACGATGAGTAAGATGAATGAAATCATTCTTGCGATTGATCAAGCCGAAACGTCAGCTGTGAGATACAATGCGCGAACGAATGTGGATTTCAAGCAGCTACGTTTCGTTTTCTGAATTCTGTTGCGTCCGAAACACGTAACGGGAACCCGCGCGATGGCTCTTTATAATGCTCACGTGCTGCAGAATGCGTTCGAATCGTTTGAACTTAGCCAGCCTTAAATCCACCGTGCCATTCTGCCGTAATAGTCCTTTGTCGAGCCGGTGGAAAACAACGATAGAACTCGAACGTCTATCCATTGCGTTGGTCACAAATTGCTTGTCCCCGCGTCGATTCGTTTCTATTTCCGGCAACTGAAATTTATCATGCCCCCCTCGAGCATAATATTCATATTAATAGGCATCTGTGATTGAGAAGGCTAGCAGTAGGTAATGACAGGGACAAAGCAATTTCTGTTCCGCGGAGAGCTGAATTTTCAGAGTTTCGCTAAGCTAATGGCGAGAAGCTGTTCGCATGCGGCGCGTGATCTAACGAAGAGTGTAGATCGTTCCATAGATCGCATTAAGAACTAGACGAGCGTCGATTGAAATTGACAATCATTTGTCAAGGCACGTCTAGTCTGTGTTTAGCATTCGTCGTTCTCGCTTGAACAGTGTGATATTTTAGAGGAACTCCAGAACGTCGAGGCAATCGAGTGAATAAAAAATGTGATCCCTGGTTCGCGGAACGTGGAATCAGCGAAACGAGGAGCTCCGCAATCGGATTATCCTGCGACTTTAACGAAGTCGTTTTAAAAAACGATTACTCCGGCGTATTCCATGATTAGATTATTTATCACGCCAGCGCAGCAAGTCCTTGCCCTAGATAAAAAGAGGATCGCAAAAGCACCTGCGTGAACAAGAAGCTGTCGCACTGTAGACTATGGCAAAGGTGAAGAAATTAATCAACACTTTGTCGAATGTCTTGAAAATTGTCTAGTTGCCTGTGACGAATTGTTGGTTAGCGATGTTTCATGAAAGGAGAACGAAACATCGCGTCAAAGAGTTGTTCAGTTGTCGATAACTTGTTTTGCGAAAGAAGGAAGGTGCAGGCTTTGATCGGGCAGTTCCATCAAAAGAGGCAGAGAAACAAATATGTATATCATTGACATTCTCTTTTGACACAGACTCCGTGTGGCCCTTCTCTTTGACGGTGATCCCATCAAAGAGTCGTTTTACTCTTATACATGCATCGTTCTCAAAGAACGATGACGAGCATCCTTTTCGACGTGCATTGCAGTATGCAAAGGCTTTGTCGATTTACAATGCGTACTGGTTGAGTGCTCGAGTTGCAGATAGAATGGCAGTGACGCGCGAGACACGAAAAAGCGACCTTTCGTTACGGAGATTTTCTACCACGGTGTTGCACTTTCGAGGGGGGAGGATATTTTTGGAAAATATTTGAAGAGTGCAGCAAGGGCTTTGGCCGAGTAGCTCTTGCAAATCAAACAGCTATTATTAACTATATTATATATATATATATATATATACATTATTATTTTATTAACCAATACTCTTCTTTGCGTAGTGGGACAGTTCGGAATCCGAGTGCTCGGAGCCTGAGGACTCAAATGAGATAGGGGCCACCGCTAGCCCCGAGACTCGCGCGATGGACACTGTGGACAGTGCCAGTAAGCGGCAAGCTATTCGTGTATTCAAGAAATCCAGCCTCAATGGGAAGATCATGGTATATATCGGCAAAAGGGATTTCGTCGATCACATAACCCACGTTGACCCCATTGGTAAGCAGTAAAGAAACATCCTCCCGTTAGTCCTCGAGCGGTAGGTTTTCAATCCGTTCGCATTGTTCCTCGTACCTGATTAGCTTCATTAGTTATCTACCTGTTGATCCAGTGAAACGCTCGATCCTCGTTCTCCCTCGAACGTACAAGTTCGTCTCAAGTGGAGAAACATCGGTTCGCCTGTCCTCCCACTGCTCGAGGGTTAATCCAATTATTCCGTACCGCAGCTATTTAACAGCGCGAAACATCGGTAACAGACTGCCGACGACCAAGATTGGAAAATTCGATTTACTTAAACGGCTAGTTAATCTCGAACGTCAGGGCCACTTGAGCCGTCTCTCATCGATCGCTGTTCGATCGTTACAGACGGGGTCGTTCTGATTGACCCGGACTATGTGAAGGATCGCAAGGTCTTCGGCCACGTTCTGGCTGCTTTCAAGTACGGCAGGGAAGACCTAGACGTTCTTGGGCTAACGTTCCGCAAGGATCTCTACCTCGCTGCGGAACAGATCTACCCGGTGGTACCTGGCACGCAGCAGAGGAAGCTGACACGGTTGCAGGAAAAGTTGATGAAAAAATTAGGGAACAATGCTTATCCGTTTTACTTTGAACTCCCACCGCACTGTCCTGCATCGGTGACGTTGCAACCAGCACCCGGTGACACGGGGAAACCCTGCGGAGTCGACTACGAACTCATTGCATTCGTAGGGCAAACGCAGGATGACAAACCGCAGAAAAGGTACCAGTTCACCCGCAATGATACCCTTTCCGAGAACCATTGCACCTTTTCGTTACACCTTTGCCAAAAAAAGGATAACGGTTTACAAGAGGTCCCGACCCTCATAAATCATCGCGTTGCAGAAACTCGGTGCGGCTGGCGATACGGAAGATCATGTACGCGCCGTCGAAGCAGGGTGAACAGCCTTCCGTCGAAGTGAGCAAAGAGTTTGTGATGTCGCCGAACAAGCTTCACCTGGAGGCGTCCCTGGACAAGGAGCTATACCATCACGGCGAGAATATCGCGGTGAACGTGCACATAGCGAATACCAGCAATCGGACCGTGAAAAAGATCAAGGTATCAGTGAGGCAGTTCGCGGACATTTGTCTGTTTTCCACGGCGCAGTACAAGTGCACGGTCGCCGAGGCGGAGAGCGAGTGAGTACTATTCAATGCGCTCCATTCTTCGGGTCGTAGTTATCTAGAATATTTTTCTTTTCTGCCGGGCAATTAGAAAAAAAAAGTGCAGTCTTGCGTCTGGTCACGATTATTTAGATCCGTTGACGTCGATAGTCTTCTCGAAGGCGTTTTATTTGTAGCAGCTGTTCGATATCCTCAAATAGATACAAACTGGTCTATGCACTTCTGTGGTGGCCACTGAGAAATTTTCGAGTCAGCCATTCTACAGCGTGATCAGACTCAAGCCCGCTCGAGAACTATCGACTCTAGTGCAGGAAGACGTAAATTGCAACGGACAATCCGTATCAATGATGCCGCGTACTGGTTTCTGCGCCCACCCATTATCGACGCAACACGAAAAGAACGAAGAGAATTTGACGAGCTTTCAGTGTGTAATTTTATAATTAGTTGTATCATCCTTTTGTCAATTCAGTTGAATATGATGCGATTCGAAAGCTTGCTCCCTTCTTCGCAACGAAATCACATAGTAGAACTTGGAACACAACTTTTACTCGATACCATAA
The DNA here is from genome assembly GCA_023838395.1 of Holcopasites calliopsidis. Taxonomy (NCBI): domain Eukaryota; kingdom Metazoa; phylum Arthropoda; class Insecta; order Hymenoptera; family Apidae; genus Holcopasites; species Holcopasites calliopsidis. Next base: position 436,973 of record JALHAQ010000068.1, read on the forward strand.
CGATACTGTCCCGATCAATATTAACGCTAGGTGTGTACACGATAGACTGCGATGTAAATGTCACGATGATATGGAAAATAAGATGATTGCACTGGCAGTGTAGGGGTAGCGCCAGGATTCACCCTGAGCAAGGTGTTTTCTCTAAGGCCGACGCTTGCTGACAACAAAGACAAGCGAGGTCTTGCTCTAGATGGCCAACTTAAGCACGAGGACACCAATCTAGCATCTAGCACAATGTGAGTGCTCAAATACTGGCCGCTGTACCATTTTTCTTTCGAGCGAAAGTTCGCAAGTGAATGCTGGAAACGGGCCAAGTGATCTTGGAAAAAAGCTTTGTCGAATAACTTTCCCAAGATTTATGTGGAAAGTTGGACTTGATGAAGCGTGCTCTTATCTTCGATGTTCCTTTTCTTTCCTAGAATAGCATATTTCTTCCCCTTCTCCTTATCTGTAATTTGTTGGAAAATAATTTGAATACATCGAAGCCCGTTTGCAGTATTCGCGAACGATCGTACGCGATATTGTATGGGAACACTGTTCCAAAGTGGAATGCCAGTATTTTCCTTGATGGCCTTTTGCTGGGGACTTTTTGTGGATATGGATCTCAGTCGGTGGTGGGCTATTTTCCTGTACAAAGATCTCGTCCCTCTTTTTCTTGCATACCCCTCCCCCCATAAACTCTTCGCCCATCACTTGATTTTTCTGTTACCCCACGTCTGTGTTTTTTCCACGATTGATATGCTGACCGATTGAAACACCCGATTCATCCCTGTCTATCTTTTACTGTCTCCTTTTTTGCCTTTCTTTCTCTCGCTCTTCTACCCTTATACAATCCATATCCGTAGTCTGTATTGCAGTGTGTGACGCACAAGCTAAAGTTTCGTCTTATACACTCACAGAGCCATTCACGTTGTTATAGTTAGGATCTTCGTAGTCCCGTGTGTCACGTAACTTATTATCATTGACCGTCTCTATCGGGATCGAAGTTGACGCGAGTCTCTCGTGACCGAGCTTTTAAATTACGAAATCTTTCGTGATATCGAGGCACGGTGGTTGCAGCGACGGCTCTGTATCGCTCCGACAGTGCTACACGCCACTGGAAAGTCGCGAGCGTCGTTTTTACGATATCGAAGTATCCCGCGGTACTCATACGCGGTACCAGTGCCTTTTCTTTCCATTCATGATGGGATCAGCGCGGGGTAACACCGTGACATTTCAAACGATAGCTTTTATTTATGAAATTTGCCAACGCTACAAACATTGCGCGACGCGGTTCCCATCGACCAGAGGAAGCGAATCAAAGAACACACAACATAATTCATCCAGGAGTACACTTGAAGTTACACAGCCCAATCATTTAGGATCACATTTACTCATTGTATATACTCGTTGCACCTCGCAGAAACCAATTTCACGCGGTGGACGATTAGTTAAAAATCCCCCCAAAAAAACTGAACCAGTCGGAAGTCCGCTGATCCGAAGATGTTAGACACTCGCGGTGGGTTTTACCTTGATTCTACATGTTTATCAGGGATGGGTGCCCAGTGGGGCCAGGTTTCACGCTGAACAAAGTGTTCACTCTGACACCGCTTCTCGCCAACAACAAAGATAAATGGGGTCTTGCCCTCGATGGCCAGATCAAAGACGAGGACACCAATCTGGCGTCCAGTACCCTGTAAGAAAATCACCGCTTGTCGATGGACAACACACACCTGAATATACTTTGCGTATATCATTTTTGCAGAACTGTTCACAAGTTTGGGTATCGAGGCCCCTCAATTACGAAAATTATTTTATTTGAAAAAAATATATGTATGACTCTTGCATTAATTTCAATTCATAATATATTTTCGGTGGCCTGGCCAATGTCATTCGCATGCCCCCGACCATGCACTGATCCACTCTCATTCAGCAACGTTCATTCGTCGATTCATCTTTTACCCAAACTTTTGACCAGGTCCGAGTGTACGTACCTCTGTTTCTCTCTGCCTTTTTCTCTCTCCTTTTCTGTGTTTGAACGAGCACCCAAAGGGCTGATCACACGTGCAATCACGACTTCTCTATCCAGGAGGCTGCGCGTGTCCGAAATCGCGGTCACCTGTGCCAAAGAACCTGTGACTTTCGAGCTTGCTCGACCCTTATTGATCGTTCCCTAAACCGTTGTCGACCATTTGACGATATTCACGTTCCGATATTTTCACGCGGACTAAAATCAAATCGCTTGACAAAGCGCGCTACTTCATCTTGAGGACCGCTGCTCGGATTAGTTTGCTTTTTACTGCTAGCGATGAAAAAGGATTTCGACCCAGTCGCCTTTGTCCTTTTCACGTTTTAGACACGACGACAGTCTTGAATCGAGCAGCTAGCCTGCATTTTAACCGGTCCGTTTTATGCATCTCTTTGAAGCTCGTATTTAAAGCTTGTGCACAAGCTTCTCTGGATCGGGCTTTTGCTGGTTCACAGTTATAAAACGTGTCCATTATTCGCAAAGCGAAGTCTCGCGAGGCAATCATTTTGCACCTTCACATTCTACTCCGCTACGTTTTCATAATCCCAACTTTCGTCTCACGGAAACGCTCGCGCAATTATGGCTCGCGTTGTAGCTTCGAACGACTATGTGAAACGAAACTTTCGGCGATCCCGCAAAATGCACACGAGAGGTTCGCGTCGCTTTGGAAACTCGTTGGCGAATCGGTGCTCCCATTCGAGGGGAATTATACTTGCGTAATTAAATGGAAAAGCATACTCGCGCTGGCAAAAAATTTCATCGAGTGCAATTTGGTTTGCCGCAACAACAAAAAAAAAAAAGAAGGAATCAAACGTGTTTTAATGGAGCAAATCTACGCTTCCGAAAAATTGAAAACAACCGCATTGTTACTTTCGGACGAGCAATCCTCATTTTATGAAACGACAAACGAGAAGTCGTGAACAGCAGCGTACAGTTCTATCGTGCTCTGCCGTATTTTCGATGATTTTTCTCTTTGAAAAATGGCAATTTAGCGAACTGGCACGTTTAGTAGAGACTACCGAAGAAAACTCAGGCGACACATTCTTTAGCTGCTTCGTAGAAAAGTTACTGCCCTACTTTATAATTGAACCGATTACATTATAAAATCAATTTTGCTTCGTCAACATTGCTGCAATTCCTAAATACTGCAAAAAAAAAAGCCTAGACTAAATCGAAAAGAAGAATGCGGAGAAAACTAAGAAATTTGGGAAGGATTTTAATTATTTGCAACTTTTTCCAATAATTTGGGGTCCCTCGATTTTTATTTCTTCCGCATTTTTCTCATCAAATGGTAACGACGAATCTGATCCTTCGCTTCCACTTGTCTGAATGGTCGTTTTGCACTTGTTGCTTGCCAGCTGCATGATACCGTGCCTGCTTTGCAGACTTCCTCTACGATTTAAATAAGCTCGAGACTACCTCTGTCCAACTAGAATCTTATCGAGCTACTTTAGCTTCATTTATTTCGCTGTACTCTGCATGTTTGTCGCTTCCTGGCGAACTCGGCTCGCTACACTAACGCTGTATGCTCCGCTTGAAGAATTAACAAGATAAGAAGACAATAGAATATTGGTGAATTTTCTGCCCTTTCTCAGTGTGGTGGATCCATCGCAACGAGAGAACCTAGGAATTATCGTCCAATACAAAGTGAAAGTAAAGCTTTGTCTCGGCCCCCTGGGAGGGTAAGTTTTTAAGAAAAAAAAGAAACTTTGCCATTATTATTCGTTGCCTATTTTGGAGAAACACTTCAGAAAATTGAAAGATCGATATAGTTTCTCGTTTTCGTTATCTCTCACGATTGATAAGAATTGACGTTAAATGGATACAGAATTGACTTGACGTTGTTAACAGTGAATTAGTAGCGGAGCTGCCGTTCATCCTGATGCACCCAAAACCGGAAGAAGAGGAACCTGCGCCACCCACGGCGCGGCCTAGTCCGACGCAGAAAGTGGACAACAACGAGATACCGCTTGACACGAACTTGATTCAACTGGACACGTACGTGATGAATATTGTAATCCCGATCTACAGCTAGGCTTTTCCTAGGAAAGAACAACTTTTCGCAGATAGGCAGCTATTCTTTTAGCCGTTGACAAACCTTTCTTGCGCTTTAGAATTTGCAAAAAGCTTGTCGATTTTTCTTCAGGGAGGCCGACGGTGACGACGACATAATCTTTGAGGACTTTGCCCGTCTCAGGCTGAAAGGTGAGACGGATGCCTGACCACGAGATTCCGATTCCATCGATCTGTTTGAGGCGAGCAAGCATCCGATGTTCCAAAATGCTGCGACACCCACCAAGGCGAACCAATTGATTCTGTAAAAAGTATAGATCGCCTCGTTCGATTGCTGGAATGACAAATGATTTCTCCTTTTCCTTCGATGCGTGGACGAAGGAGTTCGTTCCTGAACCGTGCGATTAGTTGACCGTCAGAGTCGTCGAGAGAATTGAGAACAATTACGACAGAACACAAGAGAGAGAGGGGTATATCTTTACGCTTTGACGCATTTCATTTCTGACAAAGTACGATGAGGTATCAAAGACTGAACGTATCGTCGAGGGGGGGGTTATTTAAACGAAAAACCTTAGCCAATGACGTATTTATTAGTAGATCTCCGAAACGAGAGGGAAAATAGTTTTTGTTCCGTAGTATTTTAATCGAATGGCCAGTATAAGAGAATTCATCCTACCAGTCGCAGGTTCGTTTTAGTTGTACGTTTCTATGGGAGTAGTAGAAACGGAACGAAGGATCCTAGGGCAAAGGAAAACTGGTCGCCTTCTTTGCACCACACACATGAATTATTTATTTAATTTCCTTACTGTTACAATAATTTATTTGTCGTCCTCGGTTATACAGCTTGGGAAAATCCTGTCTCCTTGTATCCTTCGCGGGTAGGACTCGTCCTAATTTAATTCGAAAGCAGGCTAACAGAATTTCGGAGATCACGAACGAATTCTCGTTGTGAAACATCGTTCAAATACTGTAGTTAAGATTTCTAACCCTTTAAAGCATTAAACGCAGCTGGAAAAAAATTGTACGTCAGTTAAAAAATATAAATTAGATAGGAATAATCTATATAAGACAATGTGTTACGTTGATCGTTAGATGTGTCTTTGTATTCGACATGGTCGCACGCGATCCAGATTCGTCTGTTATAAGGTGTTTTTTCTAGCAATCGAAATTCGAAAGGAAACGCCTCAGATTTCCTTGTAAGACATCGCCACAAATTCAACGAATCCTACTTAAATGTTATACATATATACATATATATTATAGAGACACACACGAACTTACGTATTATAACGTGCTTAAACATAAATTAAGCAACGGTTAAACAAAAACAAATGAGCATTAAATAAATTTTAACAGTTTAGCTTTTACACGTTTATACCGTGCTCGTGAAGGTATTGTGCTCACTGCGACACTTTACCGATCGTGCGATTTTCTATTCCTTTTTTTATACGTCACGTTTTTTTACCAACGATGTTTCAACTTCATCTCGACTATCTGGACATTTCTTTCCTTTGCAAACATCATTCGATGTAAGTTTTTCTGAATCTTCTTACGGATTACTTTCACGATGATACGACAAGACGAATTATTGTAGATTTTTTATCGATGATTGCGAGTAAAATTAAGAGAAGGTGAAGCATCAGGTAAATTCAATCCACTGCTTAGGAACACCTTCTGTATATTTTATTAGCACGATCCAAGCATTAACTTCAACCGCTGTCGGTGAAGATTTTACAAGAACACAGCGAACGCGTTAATTAATAGCAACTTTTGCGTGTCGACGAGTGTAACTTACAAATTAGTGTACAATTATGTGTCTCGAGTTGAAGAAATTGGTGGATCAAAACTGGAGAGACCAGACCAGCTTTCTCGGGTAGGCGATCATTTAAGATGCCCCACAAAAAAAAAATAAATAAATAAATGAGGAAAAAACGGATACGGAGTTAATTATGAACGAATGGAATGAAACAACCAAAAATTGAATTGTGTTCTCTTCGATTTTGAACCACAAAGTTCTGGCCACAGCAACGTTGATCGTGCTGTTGGGCTTTTCTAACATACGCCTGTATATACATATATATATATATTATATTCGCAAGAGGCAAGGAGAAATGGTATTTTTTATCAATCTAACATTTACACAGTGTATTTAGGAGAGATTATCGATTATACCAAAGCCAGCATCTCTCATTTCTTTAATGTGTCGTGAGTGCAAAAGCTCTCGGGAAAACGAAGAAACAAATGGTGCGCCTATTCGCGCTCCCCACGAAATAATAATTATTCTCTAGTTATTAACCGAGGGAGGAAGTCACATAAGTAACTGGTAGTGTCTAGTTATTGTTTAAGCTATACATATAAATAAGTGGAAGAAGTGTACATAAATTTGGGGTCGCGTATCTTGCGTTCCTTCAGAGAAATCCTTTATTCCCTCGGCACAATTTCTTTGATAAACCGGGACTTTGATTTCTTCTCAATCTTTTCTGACCCCAAACTTATGCAATTCGAAGAAAAGTTGAAGAAATGTAGGCTTGTACAATACGCGCGAGAGTATATTTTATATTCTAACGCGCGAGTGCGCGCCAATATTTTTTGTATAATGCAAAGATCGAGTAGCTAATGGTCATGTGAGTAATTTTCATCGAGCACAAGCCGAAGAGAATTAGCAGAGATTATTATCGCACTGCACAAAGTAATTGCAACACGGTTCGTTGCTTCAGAGTCAATAATGGGTGCTGTTCAAAAGCGTCGTTGTTTTAACGTGTTTAGCGTGTTGAGTGTGGCAAAGGCTCGATATGTTAAATCGTCAGCTTCAGATTATACATACATATACCTATGCCCACCTATTTCGAATGGCACGCAGACACACGGAAATATAAATTGTACATTGTGTATTGAAGAAGACTACGTATAACGATTAAAAGCACGCAGGGCATAATATGTAGTTAAGGTAGAAACAGTTTAAGGAGAAGAAAAAGTAATACCAAAAGGAGTATCGTTCAGGTCCAACAACTATTAACGTATATGTATGTATGCGTAATCACAGTATTCGTTTCCGTGTGCAGTATTTCGGAATGAAAATGCACACCTTACGAGATACATGTAAATTACATTTTATTTATCCAAAAGAATGATCATTCGTTTTGCATAAGGACGAAGTGTTGTGAGTAGATGTGTGAAAGGAGAACGTATTAAGTTGAGAGTATGTACAAAAGAAGAGCAGACAAAGAAAGAAACTGAAGAGCGTAACTAACGAGATGCGTAATATATTATAATGTACATGTAAAAATTGTGTATTCTCACATAATAATAGCTGTAATAATTTAATAAATTTTGTATATCGAAACTCTTCTGTTCTTTGCAACAACACCCGCAGTTTCGCGTTAATTCACGCTCATTTCCAAACAAACACGAGCGGCGGGAGATGCATTCGTGCAATAGAATTCGTCAATTTGCAAATTGAACGATTGCATATTTCATTCTAAGACTACCGTCGTCAAAGCTCAAGAAGATTCACCATTTTTCTTTCTTGCTTCATCGCTTATGTTAAAGATCTTTAGTTGAAGATTGTCTTAAGTTGTTTGTTGAAAAAGGAAATAGAAGCTAGGAAACTTTTCGTTGCTTGCAACTGCAAGTTGCATCCGTGCATCACGCACGACAGCATCATTTAGCAACGCCAAAGCGTAGAAATTCTTGACGCGAGTAACAAGTTGTGCAGTGATCCAAACGTGTTCGAATTCTGACGGATATTTATTTCCCGCTTAATAATGCTGACGCACGCAGCACAAAGTTCACGCTCGCTGTACTTGGTCAAGTCCCCGCAGCTCGATCACTGCGGTGCGAACGATACGTGTGTTTGATGATTGGAAAAAACGAATATTAATTTGATTTAATTGGGACAGCCATATGAATATGGAATCCGAACGATATCAAAGTTTGGACCACGTAAAAAATCATTCTTTTCGCGTATATCGAAATTAATAGTTTGTCAAGACAACTACCGAGTTTATTAAATGGGTGGATGTTTGAAGAGAAAACGGGAAAAAAATGGTACGTAATTAGGTGACCAAACAGTCCCGATCTCGTGGGAGGAACTCGTTACTCGCGACCGGAACTCGTTGACAAAATTACCTTGTCCCACTTCGAGGTAAAAAACCAAACGTAATTTCGTAATGCAATACGGGGAAAAAATGGAGGGCTGTACGCGCCTTCCGACTTTGCAAATTTTAGCACCGCTTCGACAAGTTTGCGAAAGTTAACGAATTTAGTTTTGCTGAAAATATCAGTGAAACGCGTTCCATTTTCGACAGATTCCGGCGTCTCGTTGCAAAAATGAATCCCTACAAGTCTTTTCTTATTCGCTTAACACGGAGAAGCTCCGGATAAAATCTCGCGTAAACCCTCGATCCAATCGACGACGTTTCAGATGTAATCCGTTTTTATAACGGTTAAACGAGCATAACGTTCGATTCCCTTCGTGATCCGCATATTGTCGGGAAATCTTATAAACTACAGACATTTCCAAGCTCGCCGGAAGGAGATTGAAATTTATTATTCTTGCAAGAATTTTCACTTGTCGAGATCGTTCTTTTTTATCTCAAACGCGTTCGTGCCAAGAATAACAGCCGGAAAATTAATAACGTCGGCAAATTCGCGACAATGTTTTTCAACTTTTCAATTCTTTTGTATTCGTTAAAGAAAACCATAGGATAGATGGATCAAAAGAATTTCCTCCATAGAATATTAAGTTAAGGAACCTGGTATTAATTATCAGCATAGTGTTTGTTTAATTAAAATCTCCACCGCGATTCGGCAAAGGAGAACTGTGTTAGAGTAGGAAAAACATCGCCGCCCTGTTATTTATGATCTTCGTGAAAGCATGTGGAGGGCTTGAAAAAACATAAAACGTGAGAGACGTGCGATAGCTTTTGCGAAGAAAATAAGGGATGCTGGTGCTGCAGCTGACAAGGCTGAAAATGAAATGTGATTAAAATTAATACAGGTGGAGGAAGATAGGGAAAGGTATACGAACGATAAGAGCAAATGAAAGAAAACTTCAATGGGAGGGAAAAGGGGAGAAAAGGGTTCTGTATCATGGAAGGTTTAGTAAAAAGGAGAAATGTTTTACTGTATTATCCAGAAGTTCCCGCCGTGGAATAGAAGGCAAGGTAAAGTTATTTAAAAGAACAATTATTCGGTAATTATTTGACAGTAATTGATTGTTAAATTTCGATTTCTTCAACGATAGAGCATCGATATTTCAACCCGTTTATAGTATGCTAAATTTATTTGCAGTGCAATGATTAGCATATTGAATAATTAATGTTAAATGGAGGCGACGCGACGTAGTGTAAACAAAAAGTAATTATATAATCGTTATAAAGGGTAGAAATAATGAAAATTCTATGAACAAACAAGTTTTTGAGCGCACCACGACCCTCTCTTTGTCTCCCACCCCTTGCTAAGGCGTCGCAACCTCTACCGAGTCGAGGTGCCTCCAGTGTGATCCACGCGGCCAAACCGCGAGGATCTATACCTGCAATGTTACATTTCAATCGTATCACGTATCAAGAATACTATGTATAATCAATCGAACATACTGTCAATACGTTGGGTGGCTGTGAAACAATACAAATTAATCATCGTTCGCTTATTATAACATTTTCTTGGCAAGTTGTTGATATCACATCAAGTTACATTTCAAAGTGATTTCTACTTACGGAAGATGCAAAAAAATAGGAGGACTGGATTTATTTGACTAGTATCACACTGAACACTTTGTACTGCTGACGTTTGAATCGCCAAAGTTTGATCAGGAAATTTCATTACGAATTCCCGCCCCCGAAATCAGTGAAGGGATGCGTTTCTGAACTATTGCACATAAGTGTTTGCATTCAAAAAATCAACTTCCTCGAGTATCGGAAGATTTCAGATCCCTGCAGCTATAAAATTGATCTAAATGTTTCCGTGGCCGGTGGTCTGCAAGTAATTCCGTTTGCTATTGAGAAGTACTTATTACTCGGGACAATGACGGATCTTAGTTAAGATTACGAGAACACCGGGAGTTCGATTAATTCGTAATCGATGGGTGTTACAGTTTCACACTGCCGCTGATTGTTCTCAATCACTGGTAAACGCAACGTGGTCATACATCACGTGTTCTCACTGATAATCATCGATTTATCCCCCTGATATTAAGATGTACGAACTGAAATTGTAATGTAATTTTGAAATCCCATTTATAATCTCATATATTGGCTGAGAATTCGATCGCTCTCTACTCCAAGAGGCTCGGCCGATGGACTTACTATTGGACTTTTTGCAATTTGAAATTTAAAAGGACTTTGATCATTGCAGAGCCAGTCTTTTGATTATCGATTACTCGAGGTCATTCAGTAACTGGAAGATCCTTGCAATGATTTTTAGCTGTGCTGTGAACATCGTGGTGAACGTTTGAAGCTCGTTAGTGCAGTGGAAAAATAGATGAAAAAAAGATCTAAGTGAGGACCTAGAATTGCCCTGTGACGAGAAAGCAGAACTTAGGAAAGAGCGGACCCACATTCTGTCGATGGAGTGGTGTAAGCAAGTATATTATTGGATATATTTTGGGGTGTTTGAAGTATTGCACAAAATATCCATTTCATTTTTAAGAATGCTTTAAAATATCTTTCTTTTTCTTTTTAGTATGCAATGCATGTAGTTAAACGGAGAACACGTTTTTCCTTAATTCAGTATTCGAGTTTCTTTTAATTGAAAGAAAACCACGTTTCATAAAATGGGTCGTATTCGATAGTTTGAAAAGAGTCCAATTAATCGAAATTGTAAACGAAATGCAACTCCGCCTACAACAAGCAGTTTGCAATATCTTTCTATTCACTGTCCCATAATGGTACTGATTCTAACATAATGAAGTGCAGCACCGCGGAAACGAATCTGTTGCCCCTTTATAACCCAATCTGGCCCGGAAGTACAAGCAATTTATACCCTCTCGTCGTTCATTCCTTTTTGTGCCTCTGTTATCGATGGAAAGCACATAGCAGTAAATTGTCTGCGCTGCCTCGACGATTTTGCGAAAACCTTGTTTTAGGCTGAATTACCTAGCACCGTTTCGTTATTAATTCCCAGATGCAGAACCTTCCCTAATAAAAATTTCGTTAGCTCCCTTTTTCCTCTCTTCCTCTTTCATTAAGAATATATTTCCCTTGATATAAAGAGCACACGGGGTTCCCAGGAATTTTACGATGGGACGATAAAGTAAGAGCCTATAAAAAATTGTCTTTGTCGTCGTAAAAATGCAAGTGTCTTTTTAATAGAGACGTTAAGTGAATCGAACAATTTGTTAAGTTGATCCGCTTTTACCTGCGTACGACTTGATTAGCGACACTCTCGTTGCTATAGAAAATTACGTTCCCCTTTGCCGGTATCGGGCTGTAAGTAAATTGTCTATCTTTATTTTATATGCCAATCGCATCTGAATCTCGTTACTCGTTTCCAATATTTTTATTATTCACGCATCGGCCCGCGAGTATGATGCAGAATAAAAATTCTGCCGCGGTGTCCGTTTGCAGTACATAGCTATACGATCACTGATTGACACATTGGTAACCGGCTAGACTGTAAGCCTGCATCAGGTACCTGCAATGCTTCTGCCAATGCAGTGATAATTTACATTTCCTATTGCCCGCAGATAATTGATGAACCTTTTCAAAAATAGGGAGAGATATAACTCAGTTTTATCCCCGAATATTCAGCAATTGGTATTCGACAAGATACACCGTACAGGTTCTGCAGATAAAAAAGTTATTCAACGGAATAACGATTTTCCTCATCTTTCTCCGGCAAAGTTTACTCGGAAATTTTCTCCGTAAATTTTGCTCTTGTTTAAAGTGCTCTTTTTCTGCCGCTTAGTAAAGAAACCCTATAGACTGTAATTTCGACAATCTGTGACGCGTAACACGGCCCCGCAGTTTATATTCACGGGGTACACATCTTTGTGCGGTGAAATCCTCCCTTAAGAGGTGAAGTCTTCGTTTCAACCCGCGGCTGTAGCGTGCACGAAGAAGCTTATAAAATTGTGCATAAAACCGGGCGTAGATTTCGGTACGCAGGAACTTGAATTTTATCCGGGGAAAGTTACTAAGGAGGACTGTCGATTAATTATCGAAGAAACGCACAGTTTCGATACGCGCTTAATTGTACAAAAGAAACTGTTTAACGGATAAATAGAAAGAAGATAACAAAACTCTCTCATTGGCCTTAGTAGTGTCTGCTCCGTGATATGCCGGGCCTCGTTATCGAGTCGTATTATTTTCTGTGCACCAGTACCCTTAACAAATTACATCCGTATCTCGCTCCCATCGGTCGATGTTCAATCAGCTAAATCCATGCTTTGCCTCCGTGCTCAGGTTCGTCAGAGAACGACAGATGCATTCTGGATATGATAAAGCTCCTGTTTACGAGCTCGCAACTCTGTAGATCTACAGAATTTCCTTTCTTCTTTCTTTTTTTTTTTTTGTTTTTGTTACTCTGCTGAATATCCTCGAAGAATAAAATATTTCGTCAGTCCAGCCACTCACAAGAAGAAATAAAATGCAATATCTACCTCTATGAATGTCTAATCTTCTCTGGATTTCTGTTTCGCCCCAACAAAATTTCGGGTACAACTTTAATGAGCCATTACTTCTTCATCTTTCCACGCTGATTATTGTGTTACAAGCTCCATTCGAGCAACCGCCCTGGCTGTTCAACCCCAGCCATTATCCCTGAACGTTGCTCTCGCCCCGATTCCGCGCCCGAGAGGATATTGCTGAATTAATCGGAGTTCCAACCCTCTGGAAACGATTGTCGAACAGAAAAGGCGTAGCAGCAGTGGTTGCTGGTTACTGGACGTGCACGATCTCCACTGGTCTGTCGTCTGAGACAGGAACGTCTTCCTGTTCCGGAAACGGAGATCTCGTTTACGTTAGCCCCCGCCTCGTTACAGTAATTACGAGGGCAATTAAATATTACGTGCCGCGAGAAGTTGAAACGTTATTGTTAATTCGGAATCCGTGAAACGGTTGAGAAAACTTTGTGAATCGTGACGAATTGCATACTCTGAATTGCCAGATTGCGTACTAGATTAGCGGAAAAATTGAGAATATAAAATAAATGAGTAATTCCTCCGCGCGAGAGAATCTACTTGATTGCCCATGTATAGTGAAAGTCCACAATTCTGTCGACATTTGTCTTTGGCTACACGCGAAAGTGAAGAATGGTGTGAATGTAGAAGGAATGGGGAAAAGGAGGAACACATAGTGTACTCTTCCGGCTTTATCGATAAGGTGGAAACTGTTGCTCGTAAAGCTGACACCGTTCAATCCCGAATAGCGATTCCTCTGGCTTTGCACACGAGACCAAAGACAACGATCTCCTCCCGATTATGATCATTCCCCCAGCAAGCGAAGAATCATCTGTTAAGCTGGACCCTTCAGCATGGGTATAGAAAGAAGCCAGCTTGTGTTCTTTGACCAAACGATCGGAAATTTCTATATTTATATTACTGTAGGAATATTCCCCTTGGCCTCGATGTTTTCGAATGTTTCTTCGTATCCATGTTACGAAAACTAGATTTCCGCATTAGATTCTCGTTCGCTATATTTTTAGTCTTCCGTTTATATTTGAACATCTACATTTTCGAGCAGCTCCGTCTCGCCATTCCTTTACCTTACTACTTCATGTTTGCTTCATTTTCATGTATCACTGAAAAATAGTATAATTTATGCACGCCTCCTTTTTTCGTGCCAGCTGGAATGAAATGTCCTACGCGATGAATGGAGGCGTATGGATGAAATAGGAATGAAAATGGAGGTAAGGTATTGCACGATGAATCTTCCAGAGAAAGACAGGTTTGTCTGATACACAGGTTTTTCGGTGAGCGTGTTCGGGGGATAATCGAAGTATTCATTGTTAACGGCGTGCCGTCTACTATAGCATGACAGTATTAAGTTTTATTGTGATATACGAGGCCGAAAGGGGAATGAAACAGATCCATTGGTGGAAAATTTGGGGATGTTCAGTGGAGCATCCCCTCGATTAGTTTCCCTCTGTTCTTTCGTGTCCGCATCTATAGAGAGTTAGCTACAGAGAAAAATTGTAATGATCTGCAACGTATAGAGATAGAAAAGGAAACTTGAACGAAACGAGAAAACTTTGCCTTCAACTGCTGATTGAATCAGAGGGAATATTTGCCCCACGGAAATGAACCTCCGCGGCGAACAAAGTAACTTTCCTGATGGGGAATGATCCATGAGCATCGCCATCCCCCTCCGCGTTTCTTTTGTTAAACAAAAAAGAAAAGTAAATTAGAATGAACGCAAGCTAACGTTAAGCTCTGGTTCGTTCAAGTTGCAAGCCTCGACAGGGTCGGTGAACCTCCGGAGATGTCGGAGGGTGAATTCGGGAATGGCATGGAGCAGACGATTTATCATTTGGTAATTTATGGAGTCAAGGGTGCTACCTGATCACAGTGATCGATAGATAATCAGGGATCGAGCCACCTCTCAGCCGATTCTCTGCGCTCCACTTCTTCATTATCCCTTCAAACGGAAGTGGCCCATTGCCTATAAGTATATTTCTCTGGAATGAAGGCCATGCAAATATCAGCATCGACAGAACGTCTAGCGTGATTTAATAGAGCAGATTTATTGGAGACGCGTATCGACACGGATGTTACCTTAAGCCCGTCTTACTACTGATCGATGCAATATTATTGCACTCGCCTGGATCCTGGCGTGGTGGCGTTCTTTGAATAAAATATAAGCAACGCAACGTGGAAAATATCATGCCACATACATATAGTCACGCCCGCAATTCTATCGATTCTTCGAAGCTCTCGCTTCGTTTTGTAATCCCCGATAAATATTCTATTTTGTACGGTCGCTCTGCCGTCTCGAGTTCTTCTGAAGAACAATGAAAAAGTGATGGATCGCGCCCTACCACCTTTCATTATCCCCCAATTTTAGGCGAGATGAATTATTATACACATTTTCTATTGAGATACGGGCGAATTTTTGATTCGAAAGTTTCAAAGAAATAGTAATCACAGTTTCTGGGATTGTAAAAATAATATACACCCTTTGCTGCTTGTGAATTTCTTTTCAAGAATATCCCTGTCCATTTTACGGCAAAGGAACAATCGGATGGTATTGAGAATAAAAAGCGGGTGGGCATTCAATTTGAAAGATTTCGACGAAACGGCAAAGATCGGTCTCGCGTTCCCAGCGGGGCAACGTTGGCAACCACTATTCCACTTTCGCATTGCCCCCGGCCCAATTTTTCTTCTTCGTCGAATATTCCTTTCTTTTTTACAGCTTGGGCTGTTTCGTGAGTTTCAGGCAAACTCTTGCGATCCCAAACGGGGATCGTCTAATAATGGCTTGAACGATAAATCGATTCTTTCGGGGAGAAGTTCTACCTGTCGTCATTTGTTCTAGATGGGGAAGACGAAGGAGCGGAGCGAATAAATAACCGCAATACGTATACCGTACCTGAAGAATCCATCAACTCGGTGGACCGAGCAAACACGCCGCGCTCACGTTTCCTCATCTAAACTCGATTCGGAGGTAACGCCAGGTCTTTGCGAGGATACAGTGTACACAATCGTACCGAGTTTCACGTGCACGAAACACGCGTGCAGTTCGCTGGAGGGTTGTAACTGCAGTTCGAGTCGTTTTGCGGCCACGCCAAGTACTCGTGGCGAACTATCGCGCGGTTTGGATCGACTATGCGGAACGAAAAACAGAGCGAAGCGTCGAGGGTGAACGGGATGACGAGGCGTTGCTCGTTCGTGGACAAAGTGCCCTAGTTCGGCGAATTCGAATAGACTCGACGATCTGCTAGCGATCCGACAAGGAACAAGTCGATGACGTAGGAAACGGACGTGCTGACGGACAGCTGGACGACTCTCTGTCAATAGAGTTCACAATGGAGGGCAGTTTGACGAGCTCCTGGACGAGCAACCTGACGGCCGTGCTGCATCAGGTGCCCTGTAACGACAGCATCCTCAACTGCATCGACGAGTGCGCGGCCGGATCGTCAGCTCTCGATCATGTGTGCACGGTTGGAAAGGGAACTTTCGGCTCGTCGATGACGCTCCTCTGCAGGCCTTGCGATTATTTCAACTGCAACACGAATGCGTCGCTGATACTCAGCGGCCTGGAGAACATCGAGGGTGTCTTCTTGTCGTGGATACCGGGGGTCAGGGTGTGTAACGAATCCATCTTCGAGGATCAGGTGAGAATTTAAGATTCAAAATAATGCCGATGAATGTTGCAATTGCAGTATTTCAGAGAATTCAGTTTACGAAAAGAGAATGACAAGCTGAAGCTCTTGCTTCATTCACAGATCCTGGAATGTACGCCGACGGGAAATGCCACGACGGAAGATCTGAGCATCTCGTGCTCGCACCGGACGAAATTGAGTTCGACGACGAGGGGTCGCCGCCTCGACTGGAGCTTTCTCTTCGTAGCAGTGTTCATCGTAGCCGGTGGCTTAGGGAATATATTGGTCTGCCTGGCAGTAGGGCTGGACAGGAGATTACACAATGTCACCAATTACTTTCTTCTATCCCTGGCCGTGGCTGATCTACTCGTCAGTCTGTTCGTGATGCCTCTGGGCGCCATTCCGGGATTCCTGGGTAAGTCCTTGAATGCGACACAAGTAGATTGTGGAATTTCCCTTAGTTCGCAGTTTGTTTCGAATATTACACCCAGTAGCGTCCAAACTTAATCTGTTAATTATTATTACACTCTAAGCTGCAATGATTCCAATAAGGGACTGACATTAAATTAATTAATTACAAGGTGGATTAAATTGCTATAGTTAGGAACCCTGGCCAATTCCCCTAACGATCCATTGGAAATTTCATAGAGATCGTTTCGTTTCGATCGATAATTGATTTCCATGGTATCATCAGTACTGTTTTACAGAAGGTCTCCCCAAACACTAGTAATCGTGGGAGCAGTGCTCCTGAGCCATGAAATCCAACCCACTCACACCGTATTAGCATGAAATTTCGCGATGGACAGACGTCACTTGGTCTTGAGTGACATATATACGAAACTCAAAATGCTTGTCCTCGTCTGTATATCGCATACTTGCCACGCGATCGTAATTGAAACTGCTCCTCTCTTGCCAATTTTAGTTTGAGTCGTCGCCTCGCTTAAGATCTTGGATGCATCTGCATTAAGATGGACCAAACAGTTTTCGTAAAAATATTCCAAGAGACGTCTCGTGTGCGGACAGATTTTGTTTCGACTCTGCTGAAAGTCTCCTTCGACGAACAACTTCGTTTTATGATTAAATGACCCAGTTCGAAAAAAGTTTCGTCGCTGCATTTCCAATGTATTGTTTCCGACCTGGAACTGTCCCACGCGAACGATATCGGTTTGCCGGTTTTTTTTTTCTGCCTCGTAGATATAGACGTAGTCGTTAGTGTGGAAATCGATTAAAAGATTCTGCAATTAGAGGAAGCATAATTTGAACGCTCCAAAAGTATTCGCAATAGTGGAAGCAAGAACTATCTTACTATGAATGTTTTTTAAGTTCATGAAATTTTAGCTAGGCACCAGCGACTTTGTTAATTGAAGAATTTTTATAGGTTCTCTTTCTATTCGGGAAAGCCACTCTTTGAACTTTGAAAATGTAGCGAGGCAGGAGTATTAATTTCTTTCGCTGGACAATCTAGCTCTGCCTTGAAAGAGAGCTGTGCTTCATCTCTCGCAGATTTTGCGGTTCAGAGATTTAAACAAAGATCAATCTTATCTTTCAAAATTCCTGGCCTCGTTAAATTATTTTCCACCGGACACGAAGTAATTGAAACGTTAGACGCCCCGCAGGCAAAACAATGGAAGCTTAGCTAAACAGAGAAAACGCTGTAAAGGGAATTCGTTAGGAATTTTTCGCAAAGACAAAGGGGCCAACACGCGCAGATATGATCCATTTACGGATCATCCCTGCTACGATTCGGCCGAGGAAAACACGAACTTCGATCCATCGAAGAAAAACACGGGGAAAGCTGCGGGACAAGTGGATTCTATTTGCTCGATGAAAGAGACTGGTTCCGGCGGGATCGTCGATGTCTCACGAGGGCAAATAACGAATTCCTCTATACCGTGACGCCGTGAAATATACATACATATATTAGACGATTGGAGAACGGTAAAAAATGTCTACTTGAAATTTTATAGTTTGTGCAATCTTGCACGATAACGTGACAAATGCTTGAATCAACAATTATTTTATTAAGGAAATGCAACGCGCCGCAATGTAATAATTTTTTACTTGGTTAATAGATGCATACATAAAGCGCAAACAAAGTATTTTTCGTCTCCCCGTAAGCAGAATGAATTGAATTTATTTCGAAATTCCGTAGAACGGATATTGAAATTCGTGGGTGAAACGAGTCAACGCATAGTCCGACGTATAGTAGAATTGAGCGGTTCTGCAGCAATTCGACAATTTCCCCGCCTGGATCTCGTGCTCACCGGTGAGTTACTCAGTCAATTACTCTCTTCTTCTTATTCGCTGGAAAATCCAAGCTGACACAACTCGAGCGCGTCACACAATTTCAGACAGAGTTTTAACACGCTCCTTTGCCGTCTTCTTTCCACTTTGCCCATCGATTTTCGTCGAATGTTGCGACAATATAGAGAAGCGAAGTAATGGGTACAGTTAATAGGATTTCGAAAGGAAGAAGTCGAGGTAGATTGCTTGCCCTCTCGTGCAGCATTCTCGCCGAGGATGTTAAATTATTAGGGCATAGAGGAAACTTTTAAATTCTCATCGGACCATGTTTATTCATAAAAATATGTCTACATCATTCTGAAAGTCACATTTCTTTGAAAAATGAAAACTGAAGGGCAGCCGCTTTGTTTCGAATTGCTGCATGTCCTTTTGCCAGCATCCCTTGGAGATTCTTGTCGATGATCCGGCCAAGGCTGCCCGCACAAAGACTATAGAAAATCCCGTCCGCAGTCTTTTAACGCATCTTACCTTGATCCACGAAGTTTTATTCGCGTTTGGAATTGTAATGTCATGTCCCTCCGCAGCGATGCGCAACGGCGAAGCGGAACGGTCCATTTTGTCCTTAGGCAGAGACGCGATTATTCGGTCGTTTGACAAAATCAAATATTTCCTACGATGAAAAGCAACGGCATGTTTGTCACATGTCGCTCCTGTTAATCGTAGCAGACACGAAGCTCAGTAAACTGCTCGTGTTACAATCTTTGGACATTCGTCTCGAGGCCGCAATTAATCCGAAGGGAAAGAATTGCTGTCGCGTTATTAATTCGACAGCGTCGCGACGCCTACGCGTCTGCTTCCGAGGAATTTCATTAAATAGAAAATTATGCGAGCAAGTGTGCCTTGACATATTATTCCTTCTAGGCGTCACCTGTCGAACAGAATCCAAAAGTGATAACACAGGGAGAGAGGCATCGCCGAAACAAACATTCGCAAGAAAATTGCAATTCAATTGCAAGGGGTTTCGGCGGTCAGACCGTTGATGTGACAGATAGTAAAAGGATCGTTGCTGAATACCATCCAACATTTTACACCCTCTTTCAATGTGGAAAGATACGTAAGAAATGAGGATTATTTTACTTTGCAGGATACTGGCCATTCGGTACACTCTGGTGCAACGTTTACGTGACGTGCGATGTGTTAGCGTGTTCAGCTAGCATAATGCACATGTGCTTCATCTCCCTAGGCAGGTATTTAGGCATTCGGAATCCTTTGAAGACCAGGCACACGTCTACCAAACGAATGGTCGGCTTCAAAATTGCAGCCGTATGGCTTTTAGCGATGTTGGTCTCCAGTTCGATCACAGTGTTAGGTAAGGTAAATCAGATGAAAAATTATATCGCTTCCCGATTACACGACTGCTAGGGATTACGACTTACTGTAGGAATCGACTAATTTAGCATAAACATTATTCCACATTTGGGAAAATGTTGTTCTAGAAGAAGCGCATTGAAACTATTCCGAACGCGAACGAGCCGACAAACGATTACATTTTTCCTGAATTGCAGTTGTCTTTCGCAGGTATAATAAATCCTCTGAACATAATGCCGCGACCAGGAACGTGTGTTATTAACAACAGAACGTTCTTCGTGTTCGGTTCGCTAATCGCCTTCTACATCCCCATGATCGTTATGGTGGCCACGTACGTTCTGACGGTACAACTGCTTAGGCAGAAGGCACGTTTCGTAGCGGAACACCCAGAAAGAGATCAATTTCGAAGATTGGGAGGGAGATACTTTTCGACGAAGGGACCTTCGACCACTTCTACCACCCCGTCTTCTGCACGATACGCGTGGAGGACTTCCGGTGGCACAGGAAACGATGGGTAGCTATATGGGTAGAATTATTAGAGCCTCTCGATGATTGAACTTTTAGTATCACCACTGGCCATTAAAATTATCTTCATAATTGGGCTTAAGTAAGAGTAAACCTTACTTGGCTGTCAATTTCCGCTCCGCGTTCACAAGGGCGCTTGGTACGATTATTCGGTCGTGGTGCCTTGCTTCCTGAGACGTGGTCCGCAGTTTTGCAGTTTAACCGCAGTTGCATACAAGATCTCTGTCCCTTTGCAAATGCAACAGATGCAAGGGTGCGAAGCCAGGCAACTCTCGACCGCAGCTGAATTTCGGCGCGAACGATGCGAGCAACCCAACCGGAGGCACGACCGGGACGAAACTGACGCCGAAAGTGGATCAAGCCACTCAAACGCCAGAGAATATAGCCCGCGAAACAAGGAACTTCACTCTGAGGGCTCTAAAGCTACAGCTGAACGTCACACCGAACGCCCTGAACCTCAGGTGAACTTCTTCACCACACTACGATCGCCATGTCATCGTCGATTAAAATTGAAAAACAAATGAATTAATTCCGTGGACTAAATTTGATGTTTGAACGAATGCAACGATCAATCATTTCATCCACTGTGCCCATTGCAGTTGGCTTAATTTATCAAATGTATGAAAGTAGAGCGAGACTAACTCCGCTTGCACTGCCGCTGGCACTGAGGAATTACTCGTTTGTCAAAATCCCATGCAGACAGAAGATCGTACCTCAACGCGGAACAAATTGTGTCCACGAGATTAGCTCCGGAGCACAGAAAGCCATTTGCGCATGCAAATCTAGCGAACGAATCGTCGTTGAATATGATTCCAGGTTCCTAGCTGGTCGAACAAAGCGAAGATCGCTGGCTGCTAATGCCGTGGCCACGGAACAGAAGGCCAGCAAAGTATTGGGCTTGGTTTTCTTCACGTTCGTGCTATGCTGGGCACCGTTTTTCCTGCTGAATATATTTTTCGCGGCGTGCCCCGAATGCTCTGTGCCGGTCCACGTAGTGAATACGTGTCTGTGGCTCGGCTACGTATCCTCGACGATTAATCCTGTGATCTATACCATTTTCAATAGAACATTCAGGACTGCGTTCATCAGGTTGCTGAAGTGCAAATGTTCCAGGTGAGCAAAAATGCTTGAAAATCTAAGGGAAATATTTTTGCCATTTAATATTTGCGATTTATTCATTCTTGCAGAGTTCTTTGATTTCATAGTTGTCGAATAAATTTCGTTTTATTTAAGATCCGCACCACAGACGAAGGTACGCGATAGACTGTGCATACAATGCTTTTTTTCTTACCGAAGAATAGGGCTCGCGACCCCATTCTCATTTCCGAGTCACTCTCAACGTTACCGAAACAGTTAAAGAGTTTGTGGCGACCGTTTTCCTCACTGTTGTACGCACGATTATGAATTGTAATTAGGTAATGCAGAGGACATAACGTCGGTTAAGTATATTCATTCTATCAGTGGTAAGGCATACCTACCTTTAAACGGAACACCATTGTATTTCTTAGACAAGCGATCCGAGCGAGCAGCAATCGTGTGACATAATACTAATAAGTCCTCTCGACAGTTCGTGAACAATTTTATTCTTTAATATAGAACGCTGGAGACATTTTCTACATTGAAATGTTGACGTTACATCGGTGTTCTGATAATGTTCTTCTAATTTGAGACTAAAGAATTGAAAAAGGTAAGTACAGAGTTGGATTTTACGTTCCACTATATTTTTCACATATGGACCGATTCTTTATACTACGCTGATGTGCAGATTTTTAATTTTTACTAAATTACAAATGTGTCTTATTGTCGATAGGTGAATATTCTGTCTCGCTGCACCACAAGAAAAATCGATTCAATGCATAGAATGTCATGAGTGGGCTCACGAAGTTTGCACCAGTGCGAAGAAAGACTCTGCAATAAAACTAATGAAATACATCACGTAAATTACATATATAAAGTATCCCAGCGGCAAATGCACTCGGTACTATGCATAATTTTAAGTATTACACTGTACAATACATATATTGCTTAATAGCAACGTTTCAATGTAGACAAATCTTTTATCAACATAATACCTACGTGTAAGCTATTAACATAAATAATTAGATTTATTGTTAACTGTTTTAAATTAATTTTCAATACATCTGAATACAATTAAATAATAAGTAAAATTACAAGTTGATATTATAACATAGATGGTGTGTGAGTTAGAAAAATCTTTTATGAACCTAATACCTACGTGTAAGTTATTATCGTAAATTATTCGATTTATTTTTAATTATTTTAAATTAATTTTCAATACATTCTTAATACAATTAAATAATAACTAAAATTGCAAGTTCGTATTATAACATAAATAGTATGCGAGTTAGAAAAATCTTTTATGAACCTAATACCTACGTGTAAGTAATTAACATAAATTATTACATTTATTTTTAATTGTTTTAAATTAATTTTCAATACATCTTAATACAATTAAATAGTAACTAAAATTGCAAGTTGATATTATAACATAAATAGTATGTGAGTTAGACAAATCTTTTATGAACTAGTACCTACTTGTAATTAATGCAGGTTGATATTCGTTCATAAAACATTTTTCCAACTCACATTCTATGTATCTATGTTATAATATCAACGTGTAATTTTCATTATTATTTAATTGTATTAAGATGTATTGAAAATTAATTTAAAACAATTAAAAATAAATGTAATGATTTATTTTAATAACATACCGGTAGGTATTAGTTCATGCAAGATTTTTCTAACTCACATACTATGTTATAAATATCAACTTGTAATTTTAGTTATCATTTAATTATATTAAGATCTATCGAAACTTAATTTATAGGCGTTATTAATAGTTACTAAATAATAGTTCAAATATCATCACGGTTGTACATTTGTACATTCTTAAACATTTTCAATAAATGTTCAGTAAAGAAAATTCAACTGATTTCATTTTTTAATGCCTATCCACACCTAAAAAAAGAACCTATACCGCTTCCTCGCTCAAGAAGTATCGTGAAGGATCTTTAAATACATCGTCTCGTAGCGAGAAACTTGTAAAAACAGTCCTGTTCACGAATAATTGAAGTTTTATAACACTGCTGGGAATTCCCGGAATTTCCTGGAAAATGACGTCATATTCCAGGAATTCATAAAAAATTGCCGAAACGGGTTTTCCCAAAATTTAACTCGATTTTCTGGCCCAACAAAGTTGCAAAACGAACACTTTGGGAACGCAGTTAGCAAAAATCTTGCAAAAACGTGATTTTAGAAAATCTAACTCGATTTTTTGACGCAACAAAGTTGCGAAGCGAAAACTTTGGGAACGCAGTTAGCAACAATGTTGAGAAAACGTGATTTTAGAAAATTTAACTCGATTTTTTGACGCAACAAAGTTGCAAAGCGAAAACTTTGGGAACGCAGTTAGCAACAATGTTGAGAAAACGTGATTTTAGAAAATTTAACTCGATTTTTTGACGCAACAAAGTTGCAAAACAAAAATTTTGGGAACGCAGTTAGCAAAAATGTTGAGAAAACGTGATTTTACAAAATTTAACTCGATTTTTTGACGCAACAAAGTTGCAAAGCGAAAACTTTGGGAACGCAGTTAGCAAAAATGTTGAGAAAACGTGATTTTAGAAAATTTAACTCGATTTTTTGACGCAACAAAGTTGCAAAGCGAAAACTTTGGGAACGCAGTTAACAAAAATGGCAAGAAAACGTGATTTTAAAAAGTTTCACTCAATTTTTTGACCCAACAAAGTTGCAAAGAAAAAGTTTTGGGAACGCAGTTAGCAAAAATGGCAAGAAAACGTGGTTTTAGAAAGTTTAACACAATTGTTGGACCCAACAAAGCTGTAAAGCAAAAATTTTGGGAACGCAGTTAACAAAAATGGCAAGAAAACGTGATTTTAAAAAGTTTCACTCAATTTTTTGACCCAACAAAGCTGTAAAGCAAAAATTTTGGGAACGCAGTTAACAAAAA